>MVGT01001103.1:164068-198281 GCA_002174775.1 Macleaya cordata | reverse complement strand
TTAAGAAGAGAAAATAATATGTTATTGATGTACATGAAAATAAGAAAGGTAATTGAAAGCAATTGAAATAATCTTATGTTATTATAAGAGGAATAATATGTAGAATTATAGTAACGTACTATGTTATTAATAGGAATAATATAAAGTTATTGATATTAAGAAACTTTGATAAAATTGCATGCTGGGATAGTATATAGAATTATAGTAACGTACAATATATGTTATTCAAATAATCAATAACACTGCATTGATAACGCTTTATTATGTGTATTATTTCTATTTAAACTTAAAATGAAAATAACACTGCATTGATAGTGTTTTATGAGGTGGTTTATTACCATTAATAACATATTATAGGTGGCTTATTAATTTTCTTTCTTTTCTGTAACGGTTATTGACATGGCTAATCTCTAACGATGTGGCATTGTTCTTTGAGGCTTTTGATGACGTGGCTAACTGAGAGAAGAGTGTGCTACGTCACACGCTTCAGCTATAGTAATATAGTATAGACTTGTTTTATAGCCCGCGCAAAGCACGGGTAATTTTATTTTTCTATCAAAAATTTGCAAGAAAAGAAACTATGTGTTTGCACTCTTTTTATATATAGATTATTCATTTTTTTGTTAACCCATTAATAGATAATAGATTGGGCCATATGTTTATAATGTAGGTTTTCTTAACCCACACCTAAGAGAGAAGGTTTTGTTAACCCAAAGCTTCTCCTATAGTATATTACTTGTTTTATAGCCCGCGCAAAGCACGGGTAATTTTATTTTTCTATCAAAAATTTGCAAGAAAAGAAACTATGTGTTTGCACTCTTTTTATATATAGATTATTCATTTTTTTGTTAACCCATTAATAGATAATAGATTGGGCCATATGTTTATAATGTAGGTTTTCTTAACCCACACCTAAGAGAGAAGGTTTTGTTAACCCAAAGCTTCTCCTATAGTATATTACTTGTTTTATAGCCCGCGCAAAGCACGGGTAATTTTATTTTTCTATCAAAAATTTGCAAGAAAAGAAACTATGTGTTTGCACTCTTTTTATATATAGATTATTCATTTTTTTGTTAACCCATTAATAGATAATAGATTGGGCCATATGTTTATAATGTAGGTTTTCTTAACCCACACCTAAGAGAGAAGGTTTTGTTAACCCAAAGCTTCTCCTATAGTATATTACTTGTTTTATAGCCCGCGCAAAGCACGGGTAATTTTATTTTTCTATCAAAAATTTGCAAGAAAAGAAACTATGTGTTTGCACTCTTTTTATATATAGATTATTCATTTTTTTCTTACATTTCATGAGTTAAATAGAGAAGAAATTTAATACAATATAACTATAAGAGGGCCTACATTATTCTCTTCAACATGCAGAACATCATATAAAAATATTGGTTTATTCTAAAACTAATTCTAACCCGCTCAAATCCCTTAGATCATCTACACGTGGGCTCCATAAAATGTGGGGCATTATAAGGTTGAATAAGGTGGGGCTATATAACCGCTCTCTATAATTATTCATCATTTATATTTTTCTTCTCTATGTTGTCATTTATTGAGATGTTATTTAATGTATACTAAATTCATTAGATAATTTTTATTTTAAAGAAAGTCCAACTAAACTTTTTAGATTTGCCAAATCTAAAAGAAAGTCCAACTAATTTCTATTTTTTAGATGACAGTGTCCAACCAAAATGCCGATCTCATAAAATAAAAGTATCTCCTTTTATTTTTTTTGTTTCTACTTTAAAGAAATTTTGAATTGTTTTGAGAAAAAAAATTTGTCCAAATTAAGATTCTTCTATCTTTGTTTTTCTTTGTAGAAAATTTAAAATGTTTAAAATCTTTGATTTTCAGACATTTCAAATATGGTGTGATCAGAGTTCTACTCAAATTTAAAAAAATTTCTCATGAATATGTTTTTCAAGAAATGATCTCCTAATTAATTAAAACAATAGTGTTGGGACATAAAAAAATTTATGTTTGACGGGAACATAAAAAATTATGTTTCACTGGAACATAAATATGTGAGGTCTAAATGGAAAAGATCCAAGAGTAGATTTTTGATGAAGATGTCCTTCACAACATGTAGATCATCTTCATAAAAAAAAGCCTATTTAATACTTTTAACACCCTGCCATCAAAAGTTTGTTTGAAGTAGATTGAAAATCAACGGTGAAGAAATCGATCGGTTATACTTGAATATATCCAGTCAACTTCTGATGGAGTTAGAAGTTTTAGAATTGGCTGATGTTTAGTGAGAATGATCTACATGGTAAGGAGAACATCTTCACTAATAATCAGCCCTTGAATCGTAACGATCTACATGGTAAGAAGAACATCCTCACTAATAATCAATGCTTGAATAGTATCCAAGTAGTGGCCACAGATTTTATGTCCAACTAAAACATAAAATCTGTTATGTCCCAATATATTTTTCAATTAAATATTAATCTAATCAAACACAATTTAAAATCATGTAAATAAATTATACGCAAACCATAAAACTACATACTATTTAAAGACAACATGCACTAACTGTATTTTTTTAATACAAAAAACAACAAAAATTGGAATAAAAAAATAAATAAATTATAACTAAATGAAAGATATAACAGAAAAAATAAATCTTCGAATCTGAGTTACATTTACCAATGCCATAAAAATCCAAATAGCTATAGAAATCAAATATTACCTCCAAAAAATCATAAAAGGGGAAAGCCCGCTAATACCCGTACCTCAAAAATACAACATTTTAACTAAAACAAAGAAGAATCTTCAATCCCTAAACACAAACTGAAAGTCTGACGTCGGGAGATGAGGTAGTTTGTAAGAAGCACGACTGCATGAGGTTGAGTTGTTGTTGATGAACTCATCTTAGTCGTCGTCGGAGAAGCTACATGCTTGTACTATGGGGCTGGATTTTCATTTTTAGGTTGTTGAACAATTGTTGGAGATGTAAATGTTTAAAAAACAAAAAAAAATTGTAACGTTTTGAGGATTTTTGTTGATAAATTAATAATTACTTGATTTAGTTTCTTTATTATTACATCCATTAGCGAAAATTAATTAATATGAGTGAGAGGGAGAGTAGAAGACGTTGATAGAGAGAGGAAAAGATGAGTTTAAATTTGTGATTTGTAGCTAAATTAATTAATTAATTAATTACAATATTTACTTCGTTGATAACGTAATTATCATCATTGGAACAGTAAAGGTGAATAGAAGGAGACCTTTAAGGAGAGAGAAGATGAAATGGGATTGTGGGATGGAGTGTATTTTCGTTTGGAAATGAAAATGTATCGGCATTTAATATTATAAAGAGTAACTTATTATGGGATGGATTATGGAATGTAAATTGTAATTCTCCATTTTGAACTTAAATGTATGTATTTCCATTTTGATATCATAATTTTGTAACTGATAATAAACATAATTATGATATAAGTTCGAAAATAAATGTGTGAGGTGGCAATCTTATTTTGACACGTGGGACAATAGAGTTGCCACATCTATATTTGATTGGGAAGATTCAGATAAGGGATCTACAAATTCAAACACTGGACCCATATGATGCAAGATATGCCACATTTGACGTTAACAACACGCCACATACGTATCCATGACCAACACCTCAGATTTCATCCCCTCTCCCTTTTTCTTTTTCTTTTTTTTTTTCATTTTTTTTTCTCTCCTTTTTTTTTTAACTTTTTTGGGTGCGATCTGGTCCAGATTCCAGAACCACAAGAAGATTTAATCAGAATTATTATTATTATTATTATTATTATTATTATTATTAAAATAAAATAAAAAGAAAAAAAGAAAAAGAAAAATTACAAAATTAAATGCATCACGATCACATGGCCTCCAACATGTCACGACAAACCTACCTGCTCCCTTCTTCCTCCATTTACTATTCCCCCTCTGTATCTTCTTCATCTTCTTCTTCTTTCCCTCTCCCCTCAAATCAAACCCAACCACCTCTCTCTTTCTTTCTCTCTCTAACTCTTCTTTCTCTCTCTAGACTGAGAAGTGGGTTTTACTCATGGCTTCATTGATCTTCACCAATAATACCCATCTCTACGACCTTCCAGACGTAATTCTCTCAAACGTATTCGCTTTAGTCACAGATGTTCGCACCCGAAACTCCATGTCTCTTGTTTGCCGTAAATGGCTATTACTTGAACGAACAACTCGAACTTCTCTAACTCTTCGTGGGAACGTTCGTGATCTCTTCATGATTCCAAATTGTTTTAGATCAGTTACAAATCTTGATCTCTCTCTTCTCTCTCCTTGGGGTCATCCTATTCTTGATTCTTCACCTGACCCACTTCTTCTTTCTCATCTCCTCCGTCAAGCTTTCCCTTCTGTTCTCTCTCTAACTCTCTATTCTCGAACCCCTTCTAATCTTCAATTTCTAGCTCCTCACTGGCCTAATCTTCGTCATGTCAAATTAGTTCGTTGGCATCAACGTTCTCCTTCTCCCCTTGGGTCTGATTTCCTTCCTATACTTGAAACCTGTCTTTCTCTCTCTAGTCTTGATCTATCTCATTTTTATTGTTGGACTGAAGATCTTCCTCCAGCTCTTCAAGCTCACCCTGTTGTTGCTGCTTCTCTCTCTAGACTTGATCTTCTCACTTTATCTTCTGCTGAGGGGTTCAAATCTCATGAACTTCTAGCAATTTCAGCTGCTTGTCCCAATCTTCAGCAACTTCTTGCTGGGTGTATGTTTGATCCTAGGTACATTGATTTTGTTGGGGATGAAGCTTTATTGGGTCTTGCTTCAAATTGCCCTAAACTCACTCATCTTCATCTTGCTGATACTTCATCACTTTCTAATGTCAGGGCTGATCCAGAAGATGAAGGGTTTACTTCTGAGGATGCTAGGATTGGTCGTTCTACTCTTGAAGATCTCTTCTCTGGGCTTCCTTTGCTTGAAGAATTAGTTCTTGATGTTTGTCAGAATGTTAGAGATTCTGGGTCTTCATTGGAGATTCTGAATTCGAAATGCCCAAAGTTGAAATCTTTGAAATTGGGTCAGTTTCATGGGATTTGTAGAGCTGTGGGTTCTCAATTGGATGGCGTTGCTTTATGTAAAGGGTTGGAAACTTTATGCATTAAGAACTCAGCAGATTTGACTGATGCTGGTTTAATGGCGATTTCTAAAGGGTGCCCAAGATTGGTAAAGTTTGAAGTTCAGGGATGTAAGAAGATTACAGGAACTGGGATAAAGAATTTGGCTTGTATTCTTCATCGTACACTCGTAGATGTGAAGATCTCATGCTGCAAAAATCTTGATGCTGCTTGGGCATTATGGGCATTAGAACCGATTCGAGATCGAATTCAGAGACTTCATATTGATTGTGTTTGGGATAGTCTTCAACAATCCGAGAGTCCTGAACGAGTCTTCAACAATTTTGATCTAAATGAATTTGGAGAAGAAGATGGAAGTGATTGTACTAAACTCAAAGGCTTAGCGTCCATGAAGAGGAGTTCGAATTCGAATTGCGATGAAGGAAGGAAGAGGAAGAAATGCAGGCTCTCTAGAGAGACTGATGAGAATTTTTGGGGAAAAAGTTGGGATCGATTAAAATACCTTTCGCTTTGGATTGCTGTGGGAGATTTGTTGAGTCCTTTACATTTGGCAGGACTCGAAAATTGCCCAGTTTTGGAGGAGATCAGAATAAGAGTTGAAGGAGATTGTAGGAGACGAGCGAGGCCGACAGAGCGTGCATTTGGGTTGAGCTCTCTTGCAAGTTATCCACAGCTGTTGAAAATGCAGTTGGATTGTGGAGATGCAATTGGATATGCATTAACAGCTCCAACAGGGCAAATGGATTTGAGTTTGTGGGAAAGATTTTACCTGAATGGAATTGGGAATTTGAATTTGAGTGTGCTAGATTATTGGCCACCACAAGATCGGGATGTTAATCAGAGGAGCCTTTCGCTTCCGGCGGCCGGATTACTGGCAGAATGTGCAACTCTTAGGAAGCTTTTCATTCATGGAACTGCCCATGAACATTTCATGACGTTTCTTCTTAGGATTCCAAATCTTAGAGATGTGCAGCTAAGAGAAGATTATTATCCTGCACCTGAAGATGATATGAGCACAGAGATGAGAGTAGATTCTTGTAGCCGCTTTGAAGATGCATTGAACAGACGGAGGATCCTTGACTGACATTTGGTTGGTTGATCTCCTTGCTCGGCTTCTTTATTTTTGTTCTTTTTTATCAGTGAACTGAGTTAAAAGGTAAGAATTGGGGTGGTCCCATTTTGTTTCCAACTAAACTTCTGTTAGTTTTTGGGGTTTTACTAACAGTTCAAGCACAATACTCAAATGGTTTCAGAGAGAGAGAGAGAGAGAGAGAGAGAGAGAGAGAGAGAGATATGTATTTTACTATTCATTATTTCCAAAGTTCAGTTTTTTCCAACATCATGGTAATTGAGAATTCTAAGATGATAAATTATCTGTTTTTAGGATTGTAAGAAAACAATGGTTACTTTACAACTTGAGCTGATGAAGTTCAAAATCTCTACTATGCTGTTTCTATACAAATGAGAAATCTAATCAACATTCCATGAGCTCGCAGTTGAGTAAGCGAGAGAGGATTTCCTCGCAGCTTGGCCTTTCATCTGGTTCTGCCCAACAATCTGCAGTCAAGGATCCAATATAGAATGTGAGTTGTTTTTATTCAAGTTTCAATACAAAAAGGAACATGTTAGACAAATTAAGGTGGTGAGTGTTTCGTGATTTGGATACTATTCATTGTTTCTGAAAACAAGAGATACAAAAAAAATTCTCTGGAAAACACGTTTGGTAGATCCGTTTTCAGAAACAAGTCCTCAGGTACAATAAATGGGGAAAAAGAACAACTTTTAGCGTTATCGATGAATTGTACCTGTTCTCAGTTACTGAAATTCGAAAAGGAGTTTTCAGATGTTTTCTATATCAAGAATACAACCCAGATATTCAGATTGTATCCTACTTTTTAAATTTCGTTTTCGGATTGCAAACCAAGCGTAAGATTTTAAATTTACCTGCAATCAGCTTGCTTAGGGGACCTTCAGGAATCTCTAGCCGTGATCCCTCATTAGCAACTGCATAAACGACCTATAAAACAGGGAAACTCAGTTATCAAGCTGAAAGTCCTGTATGCATCAAATACAAAAGAGAAACCACATCCCATAAGCACTTACTTGCATTGCTGGTACGCCATCCCATGGCCTATTTAGAGTGCAGAGCTCCCAAATTATCACGCCCAGGCTGAACACATCACATTTCTCTGTGAAGGGTTCGTTGCGGATGAGTTCAGGAGCCATCCATTCTGGAGTTCCTGCAGACGAGGAATCTCTCATGGGCACTTCTGTCATTATTCGTGAGAGCCCGAAATCACAAATCTTAACCGTCCAATGCTTGTTCACAAGGCAATTTGCACTTTTCAGATCGCGATGAACAATCTTCATCCGGTGTATGCACATCAACCCCCTTAATCAACATAAAAATACCGTGGTCAGTTAAAAGAGTCCCATCATGTTCATTAAGATCAAATCCTCAAGGATTAAGGAAAATTCAGAGGACAGAACCAAGATTCTTTAATTTATTGTCCAAATAATGCATACTGGTTAGTAACCCTCTGTCATACTAGATGCTAAAATGTAAAAATACAGCTTGATACAGTCTGAAGGCCCAGACCTAGAAAAATGGTGGGAAATAATCCACCCATGATTTTGTCATAAACCCAAGTAACATTCGCCCAGAGTCAGTCTCATTCTATGTCCATAGTCTCGACCATCATTTATCATCTAAAACAATAAAAGCATCCCATCAAGGGAAATCTCAATGAGAATATTACAAATTTTCTCAAGTACTGACAGTTTTAGTCGAAAATGGAGCCGAGTTTAAATAAAGTGCAATCATTAAAATTTAGGTTCAACCATACCTTTAGAATAAGATTTTAAACTGGTCATAATAGAATATGGAGATGCATTAGGTTATTGGAGAATATGTTACACAAACTAATGCCGCACAATTACGTTTCTAGGTGTATTCTGATCATAATAATACTATAGTGCCTGAGTTCAAAATAAGCATCAAGGAGTTGTGGTTTGATAAAACTCTACTAAAGATTGGTCATAGGTGTGGGTTTGAACACACCTGCATATATCACACATCATCTTTAATCTCCTACGCCAGCTGAGTTTCTTTTTCTGGCCGCTCGTATGGATCAAATAATACAAGGATCCCATCTCCATGTATTCAGTGACGAATGATAAGTGACGAGGATTCATACATGCCCCCAGGAATAAGATAACTGCAAGATATATTATCAATTGAACAATAAATGTTTCGAAAAACTAACTTGGTAAAATTTCTTTTCACTAACAATTTTACAACAACTAGAACATGAGAATTAAAACTTTCAGCAACTGGAGGTGTAATAGTGTACCATTTGGATGTCGAAGGCGGCTGGAAGAAAGAAAAAAAATCAAAGTTAGATTGTTAGAGAAGAAAAATGACTCCTGATAAGCTAGAGATTCTTCAAACATCAATGCGAAGATACCTTAGAATAGAAATTTCATTGCAGAAGTCCTCCATATTTTCAACCGTCAAATCTTGCTCTAGGAAAACCTTGATTGCAACGTCAGTTCCATTCCAAATGCCACGAAAAACTTCTCCAAAGAATCCTAAGAAATGAAATAAAAAAAAACTAAGATAAAATCTCAATAAGACTACAAGGTTAAAACGTAATATTAGAGGAAAGCGCAAAACTATCAGATTAAGTGAGACTGTTGCTTCAGTTTCTACGATTCTGACTGATGAGCAATAGGGAGATTGGTGGGTTGTAGAGAGATCAACATCAAAACCATTCAATGGAACTCATCTTCATTAGTTCAGGATGATAGAGTGAAGGACGGAATTAATAGAGTCTAAATGGTCTTCTTTAGTTGTTGATAGACTTGAACTTGCTTTTGTTGCTCTGCAGAAGGATTTTACAACTGATATTTGTGTCCAGGAGGATTTATCAACAAACTGATATCGGACAGTGTAAAACCCAAGGAGAATCAACAAACTGATAGCGGACAGTGTAAAACCCAAGGAGGGTACAATATGAGGTATAAAACCCCAAGTGAAATGCTGCTGTACACACTAATGTTGTAGGGGATACAAATCATAGTAGGACTGCTGCAGGATAAAACCCTAAGACACGGGTAGCTGCTCTCTACTCTTATTGCAAGGTATGAAAACCCAAGAACAGAGGCTTGCAACACAAGTATGCTTCTAGTAATAGAAAGCTTCAAACAGTGTTGCTTAAGGAGGGAAAACCACCAAAGAGCAGACTGCAACTTAATAACACAATCCTTCTTCAGCTCCAGGAGAAAAGAGCGAATCAGATCACCCATCACAGGTATGCAGTAGAAAACCATTTTTTTCATAAGTGAATAGCAAACCATTAGTGCGCAGATAAACACACATAAGCCAGGTGTGTTTGTGGCATAGAGTATATATTCTCTTATCATTTTAGAACAAACTCAAAAACCTCCAAACAACAACAAACTATTATATTTGGTGTAGAGTATAAACTCTATCTCAATCTATATGTGCTCAAACACTTCTAAGACATTAATGATGGTCCTTTTTAAAACATGATTACACATCAAAAAGTTCAAGCATCGCAATTGCATTTCCATCTTCATGTGCATCCTTTGCAAATACAACCTCAAAGAAAAATGAGTTTTTGTAAGTGTTGAAGTCAGCAACGAAACTAAAAGCATAAGGTGTGGAGACTAACAAAAAAAGAGCCCCTCTTGCCTATTGTTATCTACAAATGTAGGGAAATAATTTTGAAGAAGGATTCTTACCAATCCCAACACGAATTCCAACAGTTAATTCTGAGAAATCAATATTCCATTCTTCAAAAGGTAATAAGGGCTTGTTCAGAAATTTCGAGGATTCAAGCACTTTGTTCCATGTTGAGACCAATCTAGGATTCCTAATCATGCTTGAAGGCTCACTCATCTCAGATGACTGTTCCCTAAACTGATGAGGTGATGAAGGTAAAGATATTGCCTTTTGAGAACTTATTTGCTTCCTGGGAACATCATATGTAGCAGGTCTTTCACCAGAAATTTTGTCATGACCATCTGAGTGGAAATTTGATACCTAAAAGTAGTGCAAACTGTTATTAACGATCACAATTTTTTTTTTCAAAAAGAAGCCAATAACCTGCAATGTAAAGTTACTTTTCAGCGCACCATCAGGTCTAACAACTTCAAGTTGCAACGGAAGTTATCAATATAGAAAAATAAATCACTGCAAAGGGCATAACTATAAAACAACGGATAACTTTAAAAATATGAAGTGCTTGAAGCAGGACAATAATCAACAAGAGGCACTGGAAAATCTATAAGAATAAGTAGACCAGAAATGGAGAAGGAAAGAAGAATGCAGAAACAAAACCCTTCAGGACAACTTATAGAAAAATCCTTTAATAAGATGCTAATCTCGGGAAACATTGGTTCTTTCATGTACCCACCCACATACATGTCTTTTCCAAGGAAGCAGAAGAAACAGTATATCATCTTTTGATGCATTGTATGGCAGTGTAGGTGGTGTGAGACTCTTCCTTACATCTTTTTGGAGCTTGCCGAGTGTTTCCCTCTTTGAAGTGTTCAATGGTCGAGGTATGAAATATCAATCAAAGTCTATTCCGGGGAGGAAGTTTCCATGTCGCTAGCAGGTCATTGTGGACAAAGAGAAACAGAAAGGTGTTAAAGACAATTAATTCTGGTAAGGAAGTAGTTTGCTCTTCTTTTGGGCCAAGGATTGTCAACTTTTAGGGGATAACACATTCAGAACTTTGTTTTAGATTAGCTTGGCAATTGCTCTGGTTAGGGTTTTCATGTGTTTGCCAATAATGCATTTCTCATGCATTTCTTAGTCCTCGTATTAGGTTGATCCTTTGTTTAGCATATCTTGACCATTATTATTTTATTGCTACTCATATTGTCAAACTTTCAGCTTGTACCAGTATGTGTATGCATACGTTACTAATGGTGGTTTTTGGGATAAAAAGAGTTTATGATTGTTGCTATCAGACCTATTATTACTCCTAGAACTACAGTTTAGCAATAATTGTTTTCCAAGTTGGTGAATTCTTCTAGCACTTCTTCAGTTCTTCATGAAAACTAAATTTCCTCGAGTTGGTTCGAAATTTTTATTGAGAAAATTTTAGCTAAAGTAAAGGTTTACTAGCTTAAGCTCATTGCAACAATGGCAGTAACTGTGGTGACATTAGCAACAATGGTGGTCAGATTGGTGGGCATCTTAGGAGCGATTATGGAAATGGACTCCAAAAATAGATAGAATTGACTCTTCATAACACCCAGCCCTGGATATAGGAAAAAGAACCAATTCAAAGTATCATATTAAATCCCATTCATAGAGGATGTTAAAAATATACAATAATCTTTAAAGTATGAATCCACTTAATTTCCCAATCTTGATTCATATAACAGGATAACTTCAGTAATTCAGCACATCCACACAAACCCTAACCATAAAAGAAACTTTTTGAGATAGACAAGACAAGGAAATGTATGAGGTAAACAGAGTAGGGATTTTTCAATCCACTTAAGTACAATGGAAGATCTGAAGTAAACTTTTAGTGGTCCACAAAGTCCATTCTCTTTCATTAAAGCAGCTAAAGTACATGGTCATCACTGGAAAAGAGATTTCAATTTATATCATGAATGTGTTAAGTCAATAAAATAACTCAAAAATCATACAATATGCTGATGCTAAACAAAGAACAGTACTAACAAGTAAAAAATTAATCTCGAGGACCAGGATAGGAGCAGCATACATTTTCTTGAGGACTTGAAATAATGTTTTCTGTCGAATAAGAAACCGATCCATCATCACCTTGTTCCTTCATAAGACGGTTTTGTTTCATTTTTTCATTCATTGCTCGCACAGCCCTATATTGAAGTTCATTAAGTGCATTATAAGCATACTGTGCTAAAGCAAAATAATAAAAGCAGAACATCAAATAACAGTTATCTGAAACACAAAAGAATGGGAACTGATAAGTTCAATAAAACTACCATATTGTCCCAACTTTAAAGTGAAACATGTCATGAATATATGTCATGTATCCCATTGTGCATCAGCAGAATATGGAAATTCCATTTTATTTCTGAATTGTTTGTATGCAGCTGCCTCCTCATTCTGCCACACAAATTTGCTCTACTGGATTTTATATTGTTCTTGATTTGGGAGAGTCACACAATTTTTTTTAGCTAAGATTGGATTTCTTCAACTACGAAGTATCAATTATCAAAGCAAGGCCTACAAATCAGAACTTCATGTGATATATAAGCAGGGTTCCATTGCTTTTGAGGACCTCAGTCATGAATTGGTGGGGGATGGGGGGGAGGGAAAGAACATTGCTCAAGGAGTTTTTGAGGTCTAACGTGCGGTGGCATTGGTTCCATTTCACAAATTTCCATTCTACATAGCAAGGACACTCCATTTACTGAAGAATTATCATGTTGAGCACTACATAATATTTATGTGACAAAGATTGCTGGCACATCTTTTCCAACAAATCTTAAATTATTCAAATATTTATATTTTAGTTATTTTATATATAAACTTATGTGCACACCATACTGAATACACTATATTCATTGATATACTTATTTTGAACCAAATCTACAAATTAAAAGGCATTTGAAGAGAAAGTAGAAAGAACTGGAATGATTATTAATGAAAGAAATATGCAATAGAGAATGTGAAGTACTATTTGTTGAATAAAAGCTGCTAAACCAACTAAAGTGCTATATGTATGTATGTGTATATACATAAGTCTACAAATATTCGAAATAAGAGGAATAGAACCAGAGGCCAAGGTTTGAAACAATCCATTCTACTAGTCCAGCTGTACACTGCAACATGTGCATTCTACATGTGTTCACATACCCTTTAATGTTTGTGGTGAGGCATGTGATCCTATTTAGAGTGACTAACGCGGGAGATAGGTAGGAATACATTAGATTTACTCGTATGCTATGTTGTTAAAGTCCTAGGCGGAGGCTGGGCGGCCAAAGGGCGCCTAGCGCCTAGGTCCTTTTAGGCGAGGCCTAGTCGGGATTAAGCGGGCATATATAAATTTAATTAATATAAAATCCAAAAAAATATATACATATATATGATACAAAATTTCCATAAAATTAACATTAAACAATTATGATCCACATGCAACAACATCAAAACAAAATATCCATAGTCTAGTATGTTAAATAATAATGATCCACAACAACAAAGTAAAAACAAAAAAAGAAAGCAGTATGCGGGGAAAAAAAAAAAGCAGAGAAAAAGAAGAAAAAGGGGGAGAAGAAGAAGCAGGTGAAGAATAGGGCAGTAGCTCATGCTATTATGGGGAAAAAAACAGGAAAAAAAAGAGGGAGAAGAAGAAGAATTGGTGGGGGGAAAAAACAGAGAAAAAAAGAAATGAGGAAGGAGAGAAAAAAGTAGCTTTTTTCTTCTTTTTATCATAGTAGAGATGTATGGGTTTTTTCATTAAAGGCCCTAAAAAAAGTCTTTTATACCCAATGGACCTAAAACTATAAATGTTTCTAAAAAACCCCTTGAAAGTTGAAATTTTTTTTTAATAAAGGGCCTAGTCGGCGCCTAGGGGCCTAGCCGCCTAGCCCTAATCGCCCGCCTAGGCCCCGATTTTTGGGCTTGGCGGCCTTGGACGCCTAGGGGCCAAGGCGTGGCGGCCAGAGGGCACCTAGCGCCTAGGCAGCGATTAAATCCGCCTAGGCCCCGACTTTAATAACATAGCTCGTATGGTAATTATAGAAGTGTAAACGATTTAAGAAAAGAATATGTTAGTCAGGGTACGTCAATAAATTATAATATTTAATTGATTTCTCGGGAGACCCCCAATACTTTCAAAGCCAGAACCCCGGGGGGTTCTAGGACTTTAACTTGTTGCGTTCGACTTCTCAATCAGCTCGGTGCTATTTTGGTTTCTTTCATTTAACTCACATATTTGGTGTGTTATAAGGATATAAAGATCAGCAATTTTTCCGGTTTCAATAATTGTTGTCAGTGGCGCTTCCCTTCCAGATTTACATTAAAAAGGTGGACCCAGAGTAATGCTTATCAGAAACAAATAAATAAAAAGTGAAACAAATTTAAAAAATTCTAGTGTCATTTTTTCAAAACGAACCCCAAAATAATGATGCTATCAATGTTTTCAAGCCTCAACAGCACAATGGAACAGTGGCATTATCGGTTCAGCGGTCGAATGATTCAAGTAGTTGATGACAAAGGTGGCATATCCGGGTCAATTCAATTCTTTTATCTTACTTCTAGGTTGATATCAATTACCAAGGACTAATAAGTATGCTGTTTCAACCAGCGAGTCTGGGTCAAGAATGAAAACAAAATCACTTTTTTAAAATTATAGACCATAATATTTTAAAGCTATTATGCCAACTTAAGAGTTTAAAAACTATTATAATGGCCATCATTCTGCATAACAGGAAGTAGCTGAGTTGGGATATATAA
The DNA here is from genome assembly GCA_002174775.1 of Macleaya cordata. NCBI lineage: Eukaryota > Viridiplantae > Streptophyta > Magnoliopsida > Ranunculales > Papaveraceae > Macleaya > Macleaya cordata. The sequence goes on along the minus strand of MVGT01001103.1, from coordinate 183,694 downwards.
CGAGCTTAATCTTGACCCGTTCCACCACTTAAACAAGACTAGGCACAAACTTGCACCATAATACCTAATACAGGTAAGATGCTAATATAATTCATGATAAAGCAAAAAAATCAACCTTACAATATCATCACCAATCTCTGGAGTAAAACTAATGCTCCGTCTTCTCATTCTACGAGTTTCTAATGCTGATGCTCCATCTGACCTGTAATTATATTTGGAAATAGAAAACTAGTTTACAGTTGTGCAATTATGTGCAACAATAAAGTAAATTTAAGAGAATGAATGGAAATAGGATTATTTCAAAACAATCAATACAAAAGCAGGACAACTAAAATAGTGAAATAACACGAGAACACATGAGCTCAAGTAATAGAATTTTAATCCCAGCAATCATAAACTTAATCATGGCAGAATCATTACAGTCAATTGTCCAGTTCTTTCAAACTGGAGAGAGCAACTACATAGTATCTTAAATTGAATTCAATTTTGAAAGTTTTGCACAGAACATACACAAATGTTCCCAACTACAGGTTATTGATGAAATGAGCTCACTAGATAGAATATAGAAAAACTGAAGTGTTTTGCTTCTTGATGATATGAGGTCACTACCAACTCACCATGGCACTACCATAATGTTAGACGAATTGAGTATTGGGCCCACTACTTAGAGTATTGGACATGTAATTGCTTAAGTAGTTTCTATTTCTAGGTTACTGTTCACGTGAACAGTACCACGTGAACAGTAGTTTAGGTTTTGCTAAAACACTTTCAATTTTAGTTTCTCTTAAATAAAATAGATATAAGGGGGAGAGAAGCTACGGTATTTTTGACTACTATTATTATTCTCTCTCTCCCCACGATTACTTCTTCTTCTTCTTATTGTTCTTCTTCTTCTCTAACTTTTCATTACTTTTAAGGAGTTTATTGTCCTCCTATCTAGCTTTTAAATTACCAATTAACCTTTCTAGGAGCTTGAAAGTTTGAACAATGCAGGTGTATGTCCTAATCTGACATTCAAGAGTATTTCTTATTAAACTCCAATGTTTGTATCGGCTCCACAAACTATACTTGTTTGCTAAATGCTAATTGCTCACATAAAGCTTTAATTTTTATTTTCAGGTCAAATTATTTTTACTGGAGCATGGAAGGAAGCAGTCACTACTCAGTAGTGAGACGAACTGGCCACCGTTTTCTATTGTATCAGAATATGAAAAGCTAAATCATCAAACACCTTGAAGCAAGTTATTTATCAAAATTTATGAGTAGGAAACAAGTACTAAACTAGAAAGAAGTAGAAAACATAAACATGAAATTACAGTAGCAGATAATTATGAACCTAATGGGTCTCTTTGTTATAATTTCGAAAATCAATTGGAGAACTCGAAAGGATAGCATTTTCTTAAACTATATAAATGGCTCATATTGTCGTAAAATATAATAGCATGTTCTACGTTAAAAACCTTGAAGCAGACATCTCATCCGCAAATTCTCTAAATGATTGTCTACGACCACTAAGCATGGAACGTCCACGTGCTCGGAATAAAGGATGCTCTGGACTGCAAAAGCAAAATATATTTAGAAACTAAGCTTAGAATACAAGTATTGAACAATAGCATTCCATAATAATTTTTACATCCCACTCCTACGTAAGAAAAATAGTTGAAGCATTTAACTGTTTACTACAAAAAGATAATATTAACTTATAGCATTATGCGAGCTGTCCATACTATACACTTAGGCTTGCTATGTCTAAATTTGTTGGGAATCAAGGCACCACCTATGAACAGATTCATAAACAAACACTCAGATCCAAACTATCTGAAGTTTCAAGAAATCATGGAATTGGCAAAATAGTTAAATGTTATCCCTTGTGGGGACTGGAGAGACTAATTTATTTCTCCCTTAGTCCTTCATATATCGCATATGTGATGACTGTAGACAATAAGTTTACATAGGCGCCTTGGACATTAACTCTTGAGGCAGCTTCTACCGAACCCTGGGAATCTCAAAGCTTCACCAGGCAAAGGCTTATTGTTCAAGAGCTTGAACAAGAAAGGTTAGAGGCCTATACAGATGCCGAGTTCGTAAGCTCAGTCACCAGAGCAGTCTACATCAGGGTATTGTAATTTTGTTGTTGGAAACAGTTTGTGGTTGCTAGAACGAATGTAGTGTTAGAATTTAAGTTGATGGATCATGGTAAGTTGCTGTGCCTGAAAATCATGCTACAAACATCTAAGTGCGCAAATCTCTAAGTTTGAACTATGATAGCAAAGCAGCAATGAATATTGCATACAATCTGATTGAGCACGATTGGACAAACAAATAGAGGTCGATAGTCACTATATCAATGAAAAGCTAAGACTTGGTTTGATCTACATACCTTAGGTCAACACTACTAAGTAGGTTCTTGATATGTTGACCAAAAGAGTTATCAAAGCCGGAAGAGTTTGTTGGCCAAGGTAGCCATGGTAGATATCTTTGCAGCAGCTTGATGGGGAGCTTTGAATAAGTGATGAACCCATATTATTTGGTACCAAACAAGATTTTCCTGTTTTTCCCATATGCACTCCTTCCCTTTTTCTTCATTTTATTTAACTAGTTGTAACAAGGCTAGACCTAGAATTTTACCATCATTAATGAAATTAATAGAGTCCAATGTTTCCCACAACCTAGATTTACAACACTACAAATTATCTATAGTTGGATGTGCAGTGCACCAACTCCTATATGAAGACCCTAGTTATATATATTGTTCCACCTATCTTTAACCGTTCGAGCTTTTAGAGCAAGTGGTTATGGTATTAGAGCTAAAGGACTCTGGTGGTCGTGGGTTCGAGTATCCAGCGTAACGCTGAGTAAATGGTTGGGCTCCTACCAGGCTACCATAAGTCTGAAACTCTTTTTTTTTTATTTTAATAAGCAATAGCCTGTAACTATAAAAATATTTGCATCAAATGAAGCATATAATAACAACTAAAACAGCTGAAAATCAAATTGAATTACTAGTTCCAAGCATAATATGGGTCAAATTTTCATCCGTATAATGTATAACTTGCTAAGGCAATTAAGCATATTAGAAAATAAAATAAAATAAAGAACACCTTGAACTAGCCGTCCGTTGCTCAGCAATCACTTTCCTCCGGCTGCGTCTCCAAAATGTGTTCGCAATGTTAGGTTCACTATGTGATAAGCTGATGCGAGCAAAAGAAAATTCGTCAGTAATCATATCATTGCAACTATTAAGTTTTAACTGATCAGAATCAATCCATTCAACACTTATGAGAATCAAGATAAGTAATACTACCTTAGTGTTCTCTCAATAGAGCTTGTAGGTCGCAACATTATATTCCGCAATGAAGGACCCAACACATTTGAAGACGCTTCTAGTCTACGTAGGTGTAAGGATTGAAGGGTTTCATCTTGCTCAGGACTACAATACACAGAACAAAGAAACAAATAAGCTCAAGTAATGTGTCATTTTGAAAAGTACATACACGAACTAAAGATAGAGGTAGTCTAGAATTTTATTTGCACATAAACTACAAAAGCTCTACAAGATGCTCAACCTCAACAAAGTATCTTATGATAGACATTGACTTAACTAGGAGTTTATCATGGTCTCAGAAACAGTTCGGTTGTAAGGAGTAGGGAGGATGCCAAAGAATATAAAATGAAAATAAATAAAGAGAAGAAAGAAAGAAGTTTAAAAAAAATGTGGACAGGTGTTACATACATATGCACACAAACTACTAATCACATACTTTTACATGTTGGCTAAGTACCCTCTCAAGTGCTCATAAAACTTAAGTTAATAAAAACAAGGGCCCTGGAATGAGTGATAGGCAGACAGTATCACCATCAATGCTCCAACAATTTTCATCAATATCTGATTAGAGAAACAGTCAACTTTCATCAAACCAAAACCTTGAAGTTCTTTCTATTGATCATTTCTTTTAGCATATTTTTTTTTTATAAGTATTTCTTTTAGCAAAATCAGTTCCTCTGTATGCATGCCATCCCCTTCCTAATCTACAAGCTAAGGCTTGTTTTTTTTTTTTTTTTGATCAGATACAAGCTAAGGCTTGTCAACAAGCTTATTTTTCTTCCTATAGAAAAACCATAGATGGCCTCTGCCCAGTTTGGCCAATCAATTCATACATGGTCCATGGATTCCAAGTAATCTCGCAGAATGGTTCCAAGGCTCGAGACCATTCATTAGAATCCCTACATGGATCATTTTTTTCCATCAGAAACTACTTGAAACTCATAATCTAATGCTAAACACAGACAAAGCAATAGAAAAATAAAAAATACAATTAAACACATAAATATGCTTAATTTAGTTAAAACATATTAAATGGTTTTATACTTTTATACATCAAGTAAAAAGCGATTGGTAGCCTTACTAAGAAATTTGAGTGGGATAAAAATAAACACTAATGCCCATATCTGTTCAATGTTTTAAGCAATAGTATTATGTTGATTATTAATCCTATTTCCTATACAATAAATCAGGGATCAGATGGCCAGAGAAAGCTAATGAGGACGTTCTTTTCGGAGGAAGGATCAACCAAGTAGTGGGTCCAATACCCTTAGCTCATAAACCATTTCTAGCCTATGAATTCATCATTTATACTGATTAGGTTTATAATAGAATAGATGAAACTAAAGTGTAAAATTACTGTGCAATTTTAGAGGGATAAAAATAAATAATAATTCCCATATCTGTTTAATGTTTTAAGCAATCATATTATGTTTTAAGCAATTTTAGAGAATGCTAATGAGGGCATTCTTTTCGGAGGAATGGTCCAAGTAGTGGGCCCAATTCCCATAGATCATAAACAATTTCTAGCCCATGAATTCAAACATTTCTAATGATTAGATTTATAACATAATGAGCTAAAGAATAGATGAAGTTAAAGTGTAAAATTGTAATTTCATTTGAAACTGAGAACCATTTATGATAAAAAAGAATTGGTAATTCAAATGCATAAACTCAAGTAATGCAAAGTAACCGTATATAATATTTTTTATTATTAGAAAAAATTTCAGCCTTAAAAGATTTCATTTGACAAGTTTTTTTACGGGATTTCAAACAGTGAGTACCATTATTTTGATCAATTTACTTTGTATTTATTTTTTCAATGACGAGCTTCATGAAAACATGTAGTCCACAGACACATTCAGACCGTCTTCCTGCAAGTACTTAAGAAAGAAAACCACCAAACCAGCTTCATCATAAAAAGCCTCTAGTCAAGTCGCTATATAATTCAGGACAAAGAAATACTACACATGTCAAAGGAAATTTCAGACGGAGTATTAAAACTTATTTGCATACCTATCTACATCGACTCTTTCAGAAAACCCATACAAAGGGCTGTTTGGTTCAAGGGGTGAATCACAGGAGTCATTCTCTGCAGAGTCACTCTCCCCAGCAGAAATATGAGACATAAATATGGCCCTAGTGGAACAAGGAATTAGTTTGCCAGGAAAACGCATGAGATCGACCAGTAGTTCCACAGAATTCAGTACAACTATCACTGACATATGCTTATAAGAGTCTGTGTGTTGAACAGCTCCATCACTAGGTAGACCCTGGTAAAATAGAAGTAAGATAAGTATGACCATTTAGAGATTTTGTAGTTAAAAGTATATAGAACAGATCTCTCTTGCCTTTCAGTAACTGAAACTGAAATGAGAAAATATCCAAGACACGTACAATACATAAAAAGAAATAAACGAGTTATTTACTGTCAAGGAAGAAAGCTTACCACCATTAGTCTGCTCTCAAGACCTACAGTATCAGCAAGAACTTTGAATAGGATTGCTCGAGCACGGCATGAACCATTCCTAATCTGCCCCAACAGCTGGACACCTCGATTCTCTGATATATGAGAGATGTCATCCAGTGCAGCTTTTGATGGACTTGGTTCTGAAGTTGGTCGTTTATAAAAATCAGAAACCTGTACATAATGAACATTAAATGAAATAAAAATCAAAATGTCATATAAATCAAAACATTGTCCATAATGGCTGCACAATAAATGAATACACCAGTGATAATAATATTCCTATGTTGTTGTGTCACCATTTCAACTAAATCTTTTGGTTAGTTGAAACCAAGACATACCAACCGAAGCATTTTGATACACTAAACATTCTAAACAAATACATGAACAGTACTGAAACATACTGACACAAACCGAGACAAACTGAAACGAAACATTCAAAAAATTCCAACATGTTAGAATACCGATAGTATGGTGTACTCGTTATGTTGTATAACTATCTCTGGATTACTATTATCAGTTAGGATTTGTTAGGATATTGTTTATGATCCCAACTGATACTGTTATAGACTTATAGTGTTTAGGATTGGTTAGGTTTGTTTCCTATTTAGTAGTTCTGTAGTTGTTAATTAATAGAAGTCCTTAGGTTATTTATAAATATGCAATCTACACAATCAATCTAATACTATCTGATCTCTTGCTTACCAACTGAATAGGGTATAATCACAAAGATTGAAAAGCTTCTTACCGATTTCTTATGGGGTGAATCGCAGTATGGCCTTAAACACAAATGGGTTACATGGATAAGATTATCTCCCTCCAGTGCTGGCGATTTAGGCCTCTGTAAGCCTTTTTTCGTGCAAGCTTTTTATCTGAAGGCCTTACGGAACATCCTTACATCAAATTCATTGTGGGGTTCTTATATGCATGCTAAATATCTCAGACCTGATATTCCTCCTTTTCTCGTAACTCTTCACCCGACTGCCTCAAAACTTCAGCGAGAATGCTTTCTACTCCTTGCTAATCTAGTTCACAATTCAAAATGGCAGGTTGGCTGTGGTGAATTCAGTTGTTTTGTAAAAGACTGGAATGGTGTATGCTGTTTTGCGGATTCAATTCCTAATGCAATTGACTATGCTTCTATATCCCTCCAAGTAGCAGCTGAATCCAGATTTATGATTCCGTGTCTTTGTCAAGAACAACAAGATAATCTTCTAATTGCTTATGATATTTGCATTGTAGCAGATTCTGGTCAAGACGCTTGCATTTGGAAACTATCAAAAGATGGCATCTTTTCTCTTAAATCTGCCTACCATCTCTTACATGGTAATTTTGCAATAAATCCTCTCTTCAAGAAACTTTGGCGCAAGTGCAACTTCATCCCTACTAAAATTAGTTTGTTCATTTGGCATTTACTATACAATGCTGTACCTGTGGATAATCTTATTAGAAATTTGGTTATAGTTTTGTATCAAGATGCGAATGTTGTTGCCAACCCCAAGAAGAAACTCTCTGCCACCTGTTAACTAGGATCTAACTCACCACAACACACGCAGCTCCAATTTCCCAAGAGGTCTACATGGTCTGCAGTCTGCTTACTCTAGATCGATCTAGCACCCCGTATAAGGTGGCAGTTAATGCCTCTCCTTCATACTGGTAATTGTTATCTCACTTGTAATGACTAAGGAGTCGGGCTTTTTTGTCCCCCTTATATTGCCTGTATCAATAATTGATTCCTTCATGGGAAAAAAAAACATGAAGATGTTTCTTAAGCTGTATCAGGAGAGGAAGACATCTTGCAAGTAGTATGCTGTCCCGCCTTACATGATACCAATTGAATATGAAGGCGCTAATAAAAAAATAACAATTAAAAAAAAGCATTTAAAGGAATCTCCATGGTCTTTATAGTGCATGACATAATTTTAAAAAACATTTATGGAGCAAGGTTGAAGAAAGCGAACAGAAAAAGTAAACTAGGCGATAGACGAGTTAGCAAGCCCTATTCCATACTAAAAGAAGAGACATAGATTATGGCATTATTGTTTCTTTAAAACACTCACTAGTCCAGCAATCTTTTTTATCAATGCAGCCGGGTTTGAATTTAATCCTTTCACCAACGCCACAATTAGTTGCTTTAGCATACAAAGCTTCTTGTCCCTCTCTGTATCTACAAGAATAATTTCAGCTTTAAGACCCTCAACACCCAAAGCATAAAGCTCATCTGGAGAAGGAATACTATCAAAAAGCTCCTTCAGATTTTTTTCCTGCACATAACGAAATTTAAATAACTAACATGTATCTAGTGACACTAGTCTTTAACAACAGACCCAATAAATCAATCATGGAGTAGGAAGTTATTTCAAGAAAAAACAATACCAACAACTGAATGCCAATGATTATAATATTTATATGTTGCTGTGTCACCAGCAGTGATAGATATAAGTAATGTTTAAAATTTCAGTTTCAATCAAATTCAAGAGGACTGATACTTGCAACCTAAACCAAGAAAAATAAACTACTTCTCACCGGTATGACAGAGTAGAAACCATTAGAAATTGGTCCAGAGAACATCCCAGTTCTCCAGAGAATTTGAGATTCTGTATGAGATGACAACTCATCTTGTTCAGCATTGCACCTTAATTCTTTACTAGTCAAAGTCTCTTCTTGAGCAATCAGAGAAACAGATCTGAAATTTTCCATGAAGCCTGAGAGCCACCAAGAAGCATCAGAAGGCCCAGCTTCCAATGACCCTGAATCTTCTCGTGCTTCCTCCATCTCCTTGAAGTTTTGAGATATAAAATCATTTCGTCTCACTTCTCACTAGGTAAAGGACATTTTCAATCCAAGAGAAATTCTTAGACCACAAAAACTACATTTATGAGATTCTTAGCAAAACTTCCTTGACAAGGACGTAACTCAACCTGCAAGATGAAGATCCATAGATTTACTAGTTAGTTCCATAAAAAATATGGGTGCTACTGCTGGGTAGCAATTTAATTCAGTAAGAATGTAAAGGTGCTCTATACTGGCTATGAGTATGTTCCAACATTTTAAATATTTAATACGACCTCAGTAAACAAATAGAAATGACAAACAAATGAGAAGAAATGATAATAATGCATCAAAACAGAATATTGATTATTTGCATGCAGAGGAGAATATTAACTATTGACAAACCCTTTTCTCCCCCTCCTAAGGTGTGTCATCTTTGGCACTCGCCGCCATTACATGCAAATTTGGAAGTAGAGGAACCAGCATGGTTTTAAACGCGTTGAAGGTGATCTGCATAACTTGATTATGAATGTCAAAGCCTCACTTCAGGGGTTTCCAGCTGTGGTCTGCTGCACATTCTAAGATCCCAATGCTAGTGAAAGCAGGGACCACGTATTGCTGTATACTGTTCATACTTTGCATTGTGGTCATTCATCTTGCTGTCTTTGAATGTAGGACGGTGTCATCCACATGCGGCTCAAAATTTGTTGCAGTGCTGGACATCAGCTGCTCTCCCCAGGAAGGGTAAAGAACTCTAGTGCTATATCCTTCACACTGTGATTTGCATTGTGGTCATTCATCTTGCTGTCTTTGAATGTAGGACGGTGTCATCCACATGCGGCTCAAAATTTGTTGGAGTGCTGGACATCAGCTGCTCTCCCCAGGAAGGGTAAAGAACTCTAGTGCTATATCCTTCACACTGTGATTTGGAGTATTTGGGAGGTTTCAGACTCCAATACCAATATCCACCTTAAAGGCCTGATATATTTGTGGAGTAACGGGATGCAATGGTCAAAGGGGTATAGGTTCGAGACTTTGTTTTTCTGTGGGACTTGATTATTATGGCATAATAAGAGGGTAGACTGTCTCATTTGCTGTTTTATTTATTCTTCCTTTCTCCAGGCCAGCCGAGGTTTGCTTTTATTATTAAGTTTTCTCCTATCTGATTAATTCAATTATTTTTCACCTGTTCGAAAAAAGATAAAAAAGAAAAGGGTTAATTTAACTTACCCTCTTAGAAATAATGAAGATTTGGACATACCCCCTCAAAGATCCCGTAATTAACTTACCCCCTCAAACTCACGGTTTCCGTCCTTTTGCCGTTTGAAGGCGTATGTGCGTCTCGCACGCTCACATTTATGACAAAAATGCCCATCACGTGCATAGCACATGCATTACTTAAGGTCCCTAACCTATAGGATTAATCCTACGGTCCATCTTACAACTTCAGATCTGATGGTTGAGATTAATCTCATAACCTTGATCTTCTTCTTCTTCCCCACCCAACCCCATCGACCAGAAATTTCATCTCCAACTTCCAAAAAAAAAAAAAAAAAAACCTAAATCTGAATGTCTCCCAAATGATTAACAAATTGGAGATTTTACCTACCACAAACCTTAACTTTATGAAACATGCAATTGCTAGGAGCTTCAATAATTATATGATAAACCCTAAACAAATTTCTATTGGGTTAATTTAACTTAACCTCAAAACTATTTCTAGGTTTTTTTTTTTAAAACAACGAAGAGACCACGCAGCTGGACTTGGATTAAGGTGGAAAAAAACTAATTTTCGAGATTTTTCCTACGAGAATGATGAATCCACAGATCAAATGATTCAAAATCAAAACTTTTTTAAAATTTAGCTTACCCCCTTACTGTAATTTGAAGAATTGAATTAACCTCCAACTTTTAAATCAACAAGCTTTGAACATTATAATAGCTCTTTTCACTTATGCTAGAACCTTTAACAACCTTGAAAAAAATTTCAGAGTTGTGTTTACCTTTTGACAACTATCGGAATCACCACCTCTTTCAATTTCACCATCTCCACCCATTTTAGGGCTAGGTTAAATAAATTTCAAATCTAAGAAGAATGTTTCAGATTAAGTAGATGGAGTGAAGCAAGGGTTTAGAAAATGCACATATGGGGGTATTTTGGGCATAAAAAATGAGTGCTACTTAAGTAAATCACGCGAGTGGAGAGTGAGGGGCATTTTTGTCACGAATGGGTGCGTGTGAGACGCATGTGTGCCTTCAAACGGTAAAATCACGGAAACTGTTAGTTTGAGGGGGTAAGCTAATTATGTGATCTTTGAGGGGGGTAAGTCCAAATAGTGAATTATTCTAGGGGGTAAGCTAAATTAACCCAAAAGAAAAAGGTCAAATCCTCACTTTTTGTTTGGTTCTCCATCTTCAAAGTATTTTTGGTTTTGAGGTTTCCAGAGCTTGTTCCCAACCACTGTGCTCTTATTCAGTGCGTACGGTTTTCCGCCTCCTTAAGATTTTTTTTTTCCTTTAGTTTTTTGTTGTTATAATCTTTGTGCTTTTTTAGACTGTTCTAATCAATATTTTTTTTTACAAAAGTGATTTTTATTGCATTCATGGTGAGTTTTGTACCACGGAGAAATAATAGGCCCAAATTTGTGCTTCCTATTGTTGCTACAGAGCTCAAACCTGCTTTCAAGTGCTGCTGTAGACCCTCACTTTACTCCATTGTGAAGTGAGAAAAACCAATCAAGCTCTTCTCTGGTGAAGGCATGAAATCATCAGGTTGTGTGATGTTTTCATTTGACTGGAAACGGTTAGTTAGTTTTTAGACAAAAGTGATGGAAGGAAGAAACGTTAGTAATCATTTGTTCTCTTTATCGAATCTTTGTGGAGTGCCTATGATGTCTTTTAAAATGAAATATAGAAATTAATTTCAAAGGGTTAAATCTATGGAGGTCTCTCTCATAGTCTACTAGAGCAGAGCATTTTACCTTCTCGTATTATCCCCAAGTGAGCCGGAATCTTAATCAAAGCTTTGCTGGCTCTAGCTCAGTTTTTACTTTTCCAAAACTTGATATGCTCTTGAACTCCTTATATCATAGCGGTTGAACTTGCTTCCGTCAACCATGGCTGAGTTTGACCAACAGCCTTGACGCCAAATCATATTGAGATGTTATAAGCAATTTAGAACATTAGCTCCTTTATACATCTTTTGAGCTTCTCAGACTTTGAGTACACGCCTATACTCCTCTAAGTCCTCTTCATTTGTTGATACATTGTGATCCTCCATTTTAATTAAAAAGCAATCAAGAAACTAACTTTCCACTGTATGTGTATATCACTGCCACCATCAACATTGTCATCGGCATCGGCATCTTTGATCCAACGGCTATTTATTCTCAAGAAATCATCTAGTTTCTATCAATTACTAACAAATGCATCACAACATCTTCTATATGACATCTATCATTCTTCCTAAAGTCAATCCGTAAAGAACTTAAAGAACTGACATTCATAAACACTTATTAAAGCAAATCTTTACTTACTCAGACTAGTTTCAAATTTCTAAATCTTTCATACCTTCAATTCCTAAGATCTAATTGATATAAATACTAATAATAAACAAATGCCACCATTAAAATCCAATTTTACTTGGTCAAAATTTCTAAAGATCTCAATATTTTCAACTATTACTAAGCTAAAATCAATATTACAATCAAATTTTAAGATCTTTCAGTATCAACAAGTGCAGTAAAACCCTACATAACAACAAAACTTCTAATTCTGCTAAAAAAAAAAAAAAGAATGAACAACCCAATAATGCTCAAATTATACCAATCAACACCAAAAAAGAACTGAAACATGAAAATCAAAACTAGTTTCCATTGCAGAATCCTACTTTCTAACAGAATTTTACTCAGATCAATGAAAAACAAAACAAAAATGCAGGATTCAAAAACAGAAATTAAAACCAAAAAAAAAACTCACCTGCAGATCCGTAAATCTGAATCTGTGTTTCTTTCTTCGGAAAAATTAGACAAGTAAGATAATAAATTAAATCTTATGAATCTCTGAAAACGCTTTTACGTATTAATAATCGAAGCTCAAATCAATACAAGTTGTCACCTAGAGAGAGAAACATGGGAGGGGGAGAGGAGTTCAAGAAGTGAAACCGCGAGGAAGGAGTCGATATATATAAGGTAAAAAAAAACGTTATTTTCCTTTTTTTTTTTCTTTTTGGCATTTACTGTTATGAATGGAATTAAAATTGGAAAAAAAGAAATCAAAAATAAAGAAGATTATGATGTCGTCCTGAGGAGTACGTCGTTCTACGTGAATCTCGAGGAAAATGTAATGGTGATGGAGTATAGGGGAAAGGAACACCTGAGGAGGATGATAAAGTAGAGAGTTGAAATTTTTTTTTTTTTTTTTTTTTTTTTTTTTTTTGATAGAAAGCGATTGGGGTTTTTGGGGGAGTGTGTTTGTGTGTGAAAATAGAGTAGTCACAATGGTCACGTGGTACGAAGGGGATCGATGGGACGCTGTTTTTCCCGACAGCCAGCTGGAAGTTGGGTGGATCACCAGCATCCACAAGCTATTCATGCGCGTGAACCCTTCACACTTTCCCCAACAGTAACCTTAAAAGAGCTAGCCCCCAAATTGAAAACCCTATCGAGGAAGGGATATTGATATTTCAGCCCCACATTTTACAGGATTAGTCCAATTGGTTGTTAGTAATACAGATTTCATAAAATGACATATTGGTTTTATAATTTATAAAACCTTGTCGTCGAGAGTGACTAGATTTTTTCTGTGGATCTATGCAACAAACGATCCAAAGCTCCAGGGTATCTGGAGAATGTGTTGAAAGAAATTTACGAACCCACTTGCCAATTGACCAAGGTAATTTTTGTGCACAACAACTACAGGAAAGCCAATGAAGTTGCGAACTGCTTGGCTAAGGGTGCGGCCAATGATCTCTTTTTTGGTTCTTGGGTTGTTAATGCCCCTGATTATATAAACAACTTGTTGTATGACGAGGAAGGCTATTCCCCGAAGGATTAAGGTGTAGTGTTGTCAACTCTACATAAATGACAAGCTATTTTATATTGTCTAGTCTATATAACCAATAATTGTTGGATTGAATTAGGACGCATCTTGGTGCTGGAGGAAAATTTTGAATGATAGGATTGTGGCACGACAGTTTGTGATTCATGTAATTGGCATTGGAAATAATACTCATTTTTTTTACAGATAACTGGCACCCTATAGGAGTACTTGCTTCTCGATTTTCACCTATTTTCTGGTATAACTCTACTCTACTCTATGAAGCCATGGTTAATGTGTGTATTGTTAATGATCGATGGGATGTGCCTTATCATATTGCAACAAACTGAGCGGATATTTGTGATCGGCTTTCTGATATTAGAGTTGATTCTTCAACTGATGATCAAATCATATGGAGTGCTAGTCGTAAGGGTGATTTTACGCTTATAAGGAAATTTATCTAGCTTTAAGGCCTATTAAACCCTTACTTCAATGGACTTTTTTGGTGTGGTTCAAGAAGATGGTCCCTCGACATAGTTTTGTCACTTGGATGATCTTACAAAGAGTTGTTAAAACAAGGTTTCAGCTCTTACTATGGGGAGTTATTACTGATTCAAGTTGTGTTCTTTGTGGGACAGCAGACGAGGATATTGAGCACTTATTTTTTGAGTGCCCTTTTGCTGAATTTATTTGGAGTCATCTTCTAAATGATATGGGATACAACAGATTGACTTTGGCACCGAATGATGAGCTGCAGTGGTGCTATCAAAATTTTATGGGGGATAATCCGATAGCTTTCATTAAAAAAAAGATGTGTTGTAATACTTTCTTCTATCATATTTGGACTGAAATAAATCATAGGATATATTTTCGTTCTGAATCCCGAATGCCTGCTCAAGTTCTTGCTACTATACGGCTTGAGGTTAAAATTCGAGCTCCGGCTTTTGGGAAAGCAGTTGTTGATTCAGATTATAATCAACAATTTATGGATTGTTGGGGGGCTTGATACTCAATTCTTAATTCCTCATTTCATCACTTGTCATTGGATGAAACCCTCAACAGGCTATGTAATGATAAATACAGATGGATCCCTCCAACAAGATAATGTTTGATATGGAGCAATTATTCAGGATGATGATGGTGAAGTTCTTGCAGCAGTAACATGTAGTTCTCTACCTTAAACGATCACGATTCATAAGCTCCGAGGACTAGAGTTGGGGCTCAAGTTTGCGGTTACGTATTGATTTAGTAGAGTTTAAGTGGGAATGGACTCTTCGACTGTGGTTGCCTATTTTCAACGCTCTATTGCCCCTCTTTGGCGTGTTATCCCTATTGTTCGTTCAACTAAGCACATGATTTATGGTTTTGAAACATTTCACATTCAACATATTTATCTAGAAATAAATAGAGTAGCTGATCACCTCGCAAGTTTGTATCATTCGGTTGAATTTGTTGAAGTCGTATCTAGCTTATTTGCAGAGGATTTGGAGAAAATTATTTTTGAGGATAAGACTAGAAAAGCTTATCTCAGATGTACTTTATGATTTATTTTATGAAATCGGTTGGGGTCTCCTTAGCCCATGCTTATCCTCCACAAAAAAAAGAATTAGAAAAATGTTGGGCTAAAATATCAAATCCTATAAATCCTAATTTCAGTCAGAATAAAATTATCCTATCCCAGCTTTAGAGTTTCTATCGACACCATCAATATGAATTGGGGGCCATTATTGATGATTTTTATTCTGATAAAAAATTAATTTTAAATTAAATTTTAAAATCAATCGATGTTTAAAATTAATTGGGGAGATACTGTGATTTCACCCTAGTTTTTCTATTTTAACACCTCACTTAGTGTTTACACCAGCCTATGAGTCCACATTGAGATGTTCTAAGGGTTAGTTTTTTTTTTGGAGGATGATCTCCTCAGTCCTCACCATGTAGACCAACCTCAAAAAAATTCACTGTCGTTCTAATATTTTTATCCTGATCTAAAGTTAATCTACGACATTTATTTTATTAGTAATTTTTAACTAATTTTTATCCCCAATTAGTAACTTTTAAAATAAAGTGGTTGATATTGGGACGGTCAAAATGGATGGAGGGACCAAATTTTCTTTTTAGGATTTTAAGCCAAAGCCCATTTGTTGGAGGCTCTTCTCTAGTAAGTCCAACCAAACAAAAATTACACCCAATCACTTCAACTTCCCCACCAACAACCCTCCACCGTGCCCACCACCGCCTCCAGTAGAGAGAGAGAGAGAGAGAGAGAGAGAGAGAGAGAGAGATCTGCCTCTCTATCTTTCTCTTGCATGCACCTCCGCACCACCACCGGAAAAATTTCAAATCTAAAAAAAATCGAATTACAATGGTTGATTTTTTTTTTCACTTCTGTTTTTTTTTTCGACAAATGCTTCATTTTTTTTCCCAGTTATTTGGTAATGTCGTGGGTAGTGGTGGTGTTGCATTTGGGTTTTTTGTTTTGTTTTTGCATTTGGGTTTAAGAGTAAGGTTTCAAGGAGTGGGGGGTGGTGGTCCTGTTAGTGGGGAAGATGGTGGAATGTATTTTTTTGGTTGGGTGGAATTATTAGAAGAAAGCCCCCTAACAAACGGGCTTTGGGCTTAAAGGCCCAAAAAAATGATCAGTCCCTGTATCTATTTAGACCGTTCCAATATCATCCCACAAAATAATTGCCTACATGACAATGATCTACATGATGTGCACCTAAAACTGATTAGGGGTACTTTTTCCACGGAAGAAACGAGTGCCCAATTAAATTAATTAGGGTTTCTCAAATTTAGAATGTTTCTATTATTGTTTCCTTGTTACACAAGATTTTTATTTGATGTAAAGCCCTGGAATACAACAGCTATAAATAATGAGATATATCCCTATTCTGATCTCAATCGTCAAGAGAGAGAAACAAATTTTCTAAAACTCTTTAATGCCATTGTGAAGAATAGGTTCTGACTGGAAATTGGGATGCCATGGTAGGTACCATTGAATCTTTTCTTTCAGTTCTAGTACTCTATCAAACAAGTCAGACTTTAATGGTGAATTCCCCCTCCCATCTTAAGTTAGTTTCATCGATCACATCCATTATAAGAGTACTTGGGATACGCATATAATTTGTTCATACAATTTTTTTACTAAGGTTTTTGTTGGGCTTGATATGGAGATGATTAGAAGCAGGGCCGTCTCTGAGATTTGGAGGCCAGAGGCGAACTCATAAAAAAGGGCCCCCCTATATAATAACAGTAAAAAATTATAAATGTAAAAAAAAAATGTATTAACTATCCAAAAAAAATTGTCAAGCACAAATTAAGTAGTTCTTAATTATAAGAGATCCAAACAAGGGTCAATGCCACAATGCCTACAGTCATACCTTAAAAATTCTTATTACAATGAAGACATGGTCATTTAAATATTGTTCTTCTAGCATTCTTTGCTGCAAAATCATCAATTATTCTGGAATAATCAAGGTTTGCTACTATAGCTTTCTCAATGGATAAGATAGCCAATCCATTCAATCTTTCTTGCGACATGGTCGAACGAAGGTAAGACTTGATCAATTTTAACTTTGAAAAACTTCTGTAACTCGGATAGTTAATAATATTTTGTAAGAAATACATTCATTTGGGTAACAACCATCCATAATTTTTATAAAATTTAACACAACCATCACCTTTTTCGTTTCTTCTGGTAAAAATTCTTTTAAAGACTTTTAGTTCTGCACATAAGTCTTTCACATCAATATCAGAAACTATGTCATGCTTTAGATATTCTTCAAGTTTGGTATAAGAAGCCCTCAAACTATGATTATCACATAGTTTATATATACTTAACTAAAGGACTAGGAAAAAAGATTGAGAGAATAAGTAAAAAAATTTGGGAGAGTGTGAAAGATCTAAGATGAATTTATAGTCTATTTGGACAAGGGATTTTAGGGAGGGATTTTGTGGGGACCAGGGATTTTGAGAAAAAATATAACATGATTTTTCCACCAAATCCCTGGTCCCCACAAAATCCCTCCCCCAAATCCCTTGTCCAAACAGACTATTAGAGATTTTTAGAGAGAGAAAGACTAAAAGAAAGAATTAAGCATTTTTTAATTTTTCTCTTGTTCTGTTTTGTTCGGCATATGGTATATTGGTATGAGATAATGAAAAGGAGGTGAGGGAGGAAGGTGGGTGACAAAAGAATCTAGTAAGGGAAAAGTGTAATCAAGGATTCAAGGGGACTTCACGTTGGTTTTCTTCAATTTTTTTAAAAAATAGCTTTTAAATAAGCTAAATAAGTAAAGAATTTTGTTTTGATATACCCATACATTGATACATATATATATGGATGAATTGATTTTTTGGGGCCCTTTTGATCTGGGGGCCCAAGGCGGCCGCCTTGGTCGCCTTGGCCCAGAGCCGGGCCTGATTAGAAGGTACGAGGATGTTCTCTACATTATATGGATCATCCTTGTATGTAGTTCCATCAAAAGTTAAAAAGAAACACTTAATAAATTATATAGGCTACGGTTATTGAGGCTCCCTTTTTGGTTGGGGGGCATGCTCAAAATTTGGGCTTAAGCCCAAGTTTGAACATTTCTCTAAATCTTATATTTTTCCTACGGGGATTCCCCTCACTAAACACACCCCACCAACATAAATAAATACACCCCATCACCATCGAGAAATCTACCACCGACAGCACTATGCCATCACCACCACCTCCATTGTCATCATCTTCTCTATCTTATTATCAATACTCTCTCTCTATCTCTCTCTTTCTTTTTCTCTCTTTTTCTCTTTCCTTTTCTTTTTCTCCAGATCTTCCTCTCATTCTCTTCTTTCTCTATTTAAAAGAGAAAAAAATCAGATCTAGATTATTCTATCTCTAAAAGAGAAAACTGAAGATGTTGAGGAGGACAGTAAAAATTCAACAATACATGTACATAGTCGAAAAATTAAAATTTTTTCAACAGGTTTCTGTTGAAAAATCAGACAAATTTCGACAGATTCTTGTTAAAAATCAAGATATTTACGACAGATTCCTGTTAAAATCGAAATCAACAAGGACCTGTCGAAATATATTTTCTTTTTCGACAGGAACCAGTCGGATGTTGTTCGAAAATTCGACTATGTATTGTCGAATTTCAGAACTCCGGTGACGTTGATTATTGTTGAAAATTCAATTTTTTCCCTCTAAATCTAAAACCCCTCTCTCCAGATCCGTGTTTCTCTCTAGATCTCCCTTCCCCTCTGGCTCTTTTTCTCTCTAAAGCGTTGGTAATGGTGGTGGAGTTGGCATGATTATGACAATGGTGGTGGAGATGGTTGTAGTGATGGTAGGGTGTATTTAGTTGGGGGTGGTGGGGTGTAAAAGAAAAAATGAGAATCCCTCCCCCTTAGTAAAACAGGTCCTCCCCCTAACAAATTTGCAAATTTTTGGGGGTGCCTCTTAACTTAGCGAGCCCCCCATCCAAACTAGGGAGCCCCAATAATAACAATCATTATATAACTTATGATGGGAATGATGTATATGATTAAAATTATAGGGACCCACATAATTATAAGATCTTCTTCACAAAAAATCAGTCATGGGATCATATCTAAGTGGGCCTTAGAACAGATGTAAGTGGTGTGTAAAAATAAGTAGAATTTTGTACCTTTTATTCAATGCATTTAAAAAGAAAAGAGACGATGAAAGGGTTGATTTGGATTTACATGATGAGTAAATTTGATTTTTACCATGGTCTTAAGATATTAGGTACCTATCTTCTGAAAGATAAAAATTGAAGAGCATAGATGAATGAAATTTTGAGGTTATAAAGATGGTGATCTTATTTTGTACTCTATCTGAAAAGAGTCAACGTTGTAGTTAGTATATTGAATAGAAGGAAAGATGACGTGTTGACTCACTTGGTGATTATATAATAGAATATGTAAGAGGAGCTATATGTACGGAATTATTACATCATCACTTGTACAGAGTAAGGCGTATAGGGACTATCTAAATGAAAAGCTCTGTATCACTTGA
>MVGT01001103.1:88948-157459 GCA_002174775.1 Macleaya cordata | reverse complement strand
TTTCGTTGGGCCCAGCCATATTTAGAGGTGATTAAAGTTCTGACGAACTAGATTAGCTTAACTCTGATGTAGGTTCATAAAACCTAGTTTAGGTTTATTTAGTACTCATTAATCACCTCGTGTAGTAAGCTTAACGCCTCGAGATGCGACTCAATTTCTTAAAGATTTTGAGTTTCAAGATTGGGGCGTTACAGCAGGTCAGTGTAATTGGAACGTCCAACGAAAATTTCTGTTGTACCCTGTAGCTAGGCCTTCTCCATTTATTAGTAGTATAGATAGATGATGTGATTAAGCACTATACTCTTTAAGTTGTTACTGGCGATTTGAGTAGTAAAGTGGAGAGAGGATTTTTTTTTTTTTTTCTTGAACTTTCTTCATCATTCTTGTGTTCAATCGGCAGAACCTTTTCTTCTATGGGCAGATCATGATGGATGATGATTATGCTCATCAACTTCATCTTACTGATACTCTTAATCCTCAGACTGATCAGATCATTATCATAGATGATCATCAATATCCTACATCACCAATAACACCAAAGAGTCAGCATCATCATCATACATCATCCACATTATTACGTGGTCGGCCAAAATTCAACAGCTTCTGAAGTACGATAATTGAAGAGCCAGTTTTCTGTAGAGATGGATATAAGCGATACAATTGAAGCACATGATTTATGAAGTTGATCACAGTAATGAATTAATTGACGATGATGATCAAATATTGATTAGTGAGTATGGATTATTTGGTACCGCCTCCTATCTTTCTCATGAATTGGAAGTTATTATCATGAAGATGGTGACGATGATAATGATGTATGTACTCATCGTAACGGTTGGAGGCGAACGTACGTTTGATAATCACCGTTACTTCATGAGTAAATAAATAAAAATAATCCATAATCAAACAATGTTAGAATATCATCATCAACTAATTCATTACCAGTGAAAACTAGCTAGTACGATTCAGCTAGCTAACTAGGGTACCTTAACTTCTTGAATCCTCACATGGTGTATCGCTTAAGTCCATCTCTAGATAGAACTGTATCTTCAATAATAGTACTTTAGGTAGCTATTGAATCTTGGTATTAATTCACCACTAATGGTAGTGTAGATGAACATATTAATGATGATTATGTATATTCGCCGGTCTCGATCTCTTATCATTGATTCAAGATGATGATAATCTTGAACGAGAGGAAGATGAGGAAGAGGATTATCTGATTAAGTTGATGATCATCTACTTCAAGATTAAGATCTTGAAGAGGAGGACGATTTTAATACCGACTTCTACCAAGTCAACCAAGCAGGATCCCGTCTTCCACTCAGGATAAATGATGGGAGGACGAGGAGGTTCATTATTTATCCCGAGTGGAAGACGGGGATCTTGCTTGGTTGACTTTGGCAGTTGGTATTAAAATCATCCAATCATGATTAGGCCATTGATGGATAGGTTCTAATTCAACTCTGATTCGGCTGGTTCAATTCATTTTTATTATAATTTTTTTATTTTTTAAATTATTTTTTCGATTTGGCCTGATTCGACCTAACTCGGGCTAGTTGGCCAATCTGACTTGGAATCGGTCACCACCGAGTTGACCACTAAGTTTGAATCAACGAACCATGACTAGCACATATGGACTCAAGCTAATTGGCTTGGTTGCACGTTCAAGTCTGGCAAACGACAAATGCTCCTCGACTCCATGTAGGGTTATTCGGAGCAATAAAGCTTTTTGGACCGACTTTCTTACAAAATTAGTGCCAGATGCATATGTGGCAGGATGTGACCCACCACCTTTCTCCTCTTAAAAGTGTTTTGAAGGGTAGTAGAACCCACTATGCCACATAAGCACCTATCGATTTTAAAAAATGAAATCGAGGCACCCTCGATTTAAAAAAATGAAAAATCTAGACATATCCCCGCATCCACCCAAAAGGCCAAAAAACCGTTATCCAAAACTCTTCCTCTTCTCTCTCTCGCGCGACAAAGCACCACCACCGCACCCGCCTTCCTCTACACTGTAGTACGTACCATCTGAAGTCGGCAGCCAGGTGTGCAGCAATCTCTGTCTCTCTCTCTTTCTCTTTGGGAAAACCCTAGGCATCAATGTTTGAATGATACTAGAATCACTTGCAGATAGTTGTGTTTCGATTATTTTTTTTGGGAAAACCCTAGGCATCAATGTTTGAATGATACTAGAATCGCTTGCAGATAGTTGTGTTTCGATTATTTTTTTTTGGGTGTTTAATTATTTGAGTTTTTGTAAACCTTACGCATAAATTTTGAAATGTTTGAATCAGTTTTGATTGAATATGGGTGTTTTTATTTTGAGTTGTGTTGGTTTCATCCGTTTGTTCTTAGTTGTGGGTGTTTATTTGTTTGAATCAATCTCAGTATAAGTCAAATTTATTAGCAGTTCCGTGTTTTCTTTTCTACATATTTCTTTCTTGGTGGGCACCAAACTTGGGTAATGAAGGGGCAAAAGAATGCCAAACTTTTCATAATCATGAAGAACAATTGATTATTTGATATATCCTTGGAAAAATATAATCATCAAAGACTTAATTATACATGCTTATTGGGTGCAACCATGGTGTGAAGTGTAAACCTCCTCTTTCGATCACATAAGAATCAAGTATTTGGAAACTTGAAATTCATTTCTTGACCAACTCAAATTGAACTGATCTAAACCCCATTATTTTTATCAGAGCAATAGAGATGCCACACAACACACGACCAGATTAATGTAACAGCTCATGCAAGATCTCTAGTTTAGAATAGAATTTGTAGTATATTCGAATTCCACTCTGAATTATTTACGAGTCCTATGGTAACTTGAATATTGTAGTTGAGTTGTAGTACAAACTCTTATTCTCTTTATAAATAATACATATATAACTCTCAATTCATTATCATTCTAGTGAGAGATTACTTTCTTCAATCTTAAATGTTTATTCAACCAGTAACAGATTCTAGAGCTGCAATCGTAATAGGAAATGACAAATTCAAATCAACTGATATATGATTCTATAGAGTGGGTATCTTTTGAATCGTACTTTCAAAATTTTCTAATGTTAAACAAATTCAAATTAGCTGATATATGCTGAGTATTCATTTTTCTTTATTTATCTCATCTTAACTCAGTGACATTGTATTATGATCAGTACTTGTAGTTTTAATACATTACTACTAGCATTACTAATTTGCTACTCCATTTCAGCCGTCAAATCAGTCGGGACAGCATTTTGGTCCAAATTTTTGCGCCCTCTGGCATTTCCTCTCTAGGTGGGTCCAGTGAGTGTGAGTCCAAAGGAGTTCAACTGCAACGTGATAGATTTTGATGAGTGGAGGAGCAAACTCCTCTCAACACCGTTACATTATTCAAGATTGGTAAAGGTTCTGTGAGATATTTTGATAGAAAATTAAAGTTTTGATACTCAAAAGTGTTTAACTTTGGGGTTTGATCTTTTGGACTGAGTTGTCATGCTTCTGCAATTTCTATCACTTCATCGGAGCGTACCATTAGTTTCATACTCCTTTCTCTTCAACAATAGAACCATTTCTTCGTCGTTCGATGATAATGATATCAATCTCAAAAGAAGAAAAAGAAGCTCTCCTCTGCCTCTGCGTGCTGTGGAAAATGATTCTGAGTTCGAATTGGATCGAAAGAAGGCCCTAGAAGCTCTGCAACAGCTCGACCTCCAGCTGCAAAGCCTCTCTAAGAAAGAACCCCCTGCACCCAAGAGAAGGGTCTCTACTCCCAACTTGGGTACTCTCTCTCTCTCTCTCTCACACACTTTCTCTCTCTAAACCAACTCTTTTTTCTTTTTTACTTTTGTGTCTATATATGTTTTGATGAGACCCAATTCTTGTTTTTGCTTGATTTGAAGAGTTTAGCCATGCTCTATAGTTTGCCTCTATTGAGTGTAGTGTAGAAGATACTTTCTTTCACTTACCTCCATTATTAACATGATATCAAAAATGGCTTCCTGGGTTCAAATTTATTAGGGTCTTGTTGAGGTAGAAAGGAAATCTGAGTCAATGAAATTAAAAGTAGCAAATAAACCTGAGAGATGGATGCTATAAGCTCCCAAGTATTTCTCAGTTTTTTTCAAGGGCCTCATTTGAGAAATTCAATCAATAGTTACAAAGAACCAGTCCCTAGTTGAAGGATTTTAATCTAGCAGTTAGTGGTTCCAGTTATGGGTCAGGTTATATCCGGGCCTAAACAGATTATTAACTAAGCTTGAAATTGGACTAAAAACTGACCAACTTAGGTCTATTGAGAATTCGGTTATGAATGCGAATTGCATACAGTAAGTAGATCTATCGAGAATTCAGTTATTCATATAGGAAGTAGGTCTGAAACTGGACTAAAAATGACCAAGTGGTCCAAGTTATGTCTATAGAGAATTCAGTAATTCCAAGACCTCACTAGATGTTAATTACAACCAAAATGATAATCCATATAGGAAGTAGGTCGGGTATGTCAGATAATTGGGTACGCTATGAGAAACTAGTTACTAAATCCTGAGATTGATCAAATGGATTGAATAGCACAGGGGTTGAATTCTTATAGCAGATGCTTTCTTTGTTGTGGTTGCAAGTTGTAACAGCCTATACTAATAAACATCCATCTCCATTCCCATCTTTTCTTCTCATACTTTACTTGGAAAGTCTGTGTTTCTTACAGTGAGGTTAGAGCATCTTCAACGCAAGTTCTCCTTTGGGATCTCATTTCACGAAAGTGAGACTCCAAATATTATAGAGCCTAAGGTGTTGGTTTCCAATACCCTGATTTTTGGACTCTCATTTTGAAAATATTTATCAAGAATTAAACACTATCACCAACGGCCTTACGCAACTCTGTTTGTTTGCATACTGAACATAAAACAAAATGGTTCTTGGGGCTTAAGAAAGCAACTTTTCATCACTCTTCTTAATTTTTTTGCCATTTTGTTAATTTGACCCATGAATTTGAGGTGTTTTTCTACTGTAACATCTGATCCAATAGGTAATGGTTGTAAGATGTAGGTAGGGGTCAGAAATAGGTTTTCCAGTGTAGGATTTTTTGAGAAAAAAGAGCTGAGGAAAAAGTATAAGCCGGAGTATTTTGTATGTGCAGGGGCTCTCAAAATGAGCCCCCTAGACTTGCATATTTTAGGAGCCCGACCAAGAACTTTCTCATTTTGAGAACCGAATGACAGTTGCATTGAATGGGTGTTGGGCTCTCACTTAACAAATTTTTTAAAGGAGAGCTCGCATTGGATATGTGTTCTTATAGGTTCTATTTGTTTTTTATGAGAGCAGAACCTCTGACTATGCTCTCCATCTTTTACATACTTAACTTTTAATTCAGTCGATTTGTCTTTCATGCATACCCTCTTCAACGGTCTACTTAAGAATGAATATTGATGTATACGGATCAGGGGGATAGAAAATGATGAACCCATATTTCTGTCAAGGTACACAGAGAACATTACCTAACTACTTAATAAAGTAATTGCTCAAAAGTTGCCTATTGTAAGCTTTCTTAAAAATCCTAGTTCAAGTTGGATTGGATTTCCCTCGATCCTGATATCATTATCTTACATCAAAGGACCCAAGTGTAACTGAACATTTTTTTGTTTACAATGCAGATTCGGTGGCTGACCGTGCAAGTCTGATGAGGGAAGAACTTCCAGAATTTTCTGGTTCTTATCTTGCATACTCCGCATTTGCTCTCCTTTTCTTCTCCATTTTCTATAATGTAATTTTCATCACCATTATTAAACCTTCAGTAGATGGTCCAGAACCAGAAGCAGCTCCATTAGTTTCTGCTGCTAATACTACTATAAGAGAAGCTCCAAATGCAGCAGCAATGGAATCACCACCAGTTGCCAGCCAAGACTGAAACAATGATATCTTACTAAATACAGGTTTATCTATAAAGCTTCTTATTTTATTTTGATTCAGGAATTTTAACCTGTTATTAGTGGTATTCATTTAGTAACATTCTGAAGCCTAATCTCGTGTATTATAAGTCACTTCAAATGCTAACTTTTAGGGGACTATATATATACACTCAACTTATTCTGACACTTTGCATACACCCCATCTATGGGGCCTGCATGGAGATGAACCAATCTCCATTTCACCTTTTGTTACTAAAGCGATCAAACTCTGTCCAGTAAGTCATTGTGATATTCAGAACCAGTCTTCATTCTAAGAAGGTCACCTGTTCGTTTTTTGTTTTTGTTTTTGTTTTTGTTTTCTGCAAGGCATTAAGAGATGTATAGCTTAGTTGAGTTGTAGTACAATTCTTATTCTCTTTTATAGATAATACATATATAACTCTCAGTCTCAGCTCATTATCATTCTAGTGAGAGATTACATTCTTAAATCTTGATAATACTCATTCAACCAAATCAGATTCTAGAGATGCACTCTGAACAGGAAATGGCTTCCATCTTCCATGTTCAAGGCCGGAGCTAGAGTCTTGGCTCCCCTGCAGGCAAGAGTCTCCTGTTATATTGTAAAGGATGGTGTTGTCTGTACTACTCACATTCCAAAAGTAACATTCATCAGGACCATAATAACTGTATACTTGTTGAGTACTCCCTATTCCACCTATTACCTCGAACCTCTTATCAAACATAACAGACTGCCCATTCTGTGTATTTGTCAGAGTGCTTATCGCAAAATCAGTTGAAGATGAACCTCTGGCGATCTGTTCATTGAATCCCAATGAGACGTTTGCATAACTAGCGCGAGTTTTCATTTCCTAGGTCCACAAAATTGTCAGTATAGACATAAAGTGGGAAACTTTGATACCGTTCGACTGAGTATAAATAAGAAGGAAGCATGGCATAAACGCGGTTGTTTTCATCTATTGTCTGATTCAGAATCATAGAATTACCATCCTTTAGAATCTTCATCAAGTTTGTGAAATTGAAGTCTTGGAACGAATGGGTAGTGATTTTCCCATGAGAGGACTTTACCCATCCGGATGAAGAAATCGACCTAAATACGTTAGTAACAAAAGACCCTTCAAAACCTTTAAACTTCGAAGCCGAAGAGATTGTAGGACGTGGGATCTCATGGTTAATCAACTTTCCTGAAGTTTTCTTGCTCTTATGATCCAACCAAATATGTAAATTTGCATCTATGAACCATTCATCAAGAGCATTTGTAACTCGAAACCCAAACTCGTGTTGCTTTCCATCCAAAAGCTTCCCTAGAAATGGAGTAACTTCGATGTCATAGGAAGGGAGATCGAACGACCCTATCCCGGTGATTGGTGTCCATAAACTGGGATTCAACCCTGCATTGTAGATCACAGTGAAAGGCCAAACAGCACCCATTTCATCTCCATCCAGACTAACAACAACCTCCCTGAAAGGTCCATTTCCAGGCCAATAAGCAGTAAGATTATTCGCAATTATAAACTCGTTAGAAGAATGGGTATACCAAAACTCATCACTATTATGGAAAGACACATAGACTTCAAGCACTGCCCTGTATGCATTTTGAGGTATTTTGAACTGCTTCGACTGAATATCGATCGAATTCTTGACTGAAAACCACAACCCATCATTCAAAGGAAGGTTTCTTGAAATGGGTAGGATTAAATCAGCCGGAGAAGTAATTCCGGAACTCGGCGGAGAAGGGGGTTGTTCAGCAGGATAGAGATGGAATGTTATATCAACATGGTAGATACCAGGGATAGTTCCATCAAGACGATGAAGAAGATATACTGCTAGAGTTTGGGGACTTTTAAGCAGTGAAGAATACTTAGTAATATCCTTTTCAACAGTCCAAGTAACTCCGGTGGCACCGGCTTGTGGTGCAGAGCTCCGAAGAAGTTCGACACCACCCAACCAAACACCGAAAATTCGTTCAAGCTGGCCTCCATCATAGGTTGCTTTCAATTCAAGGACGATTTTGGAGAAATCCTCAGATTGGCAATTTGAGGGGGGGGGGTTGTAGTTAGCAAGAACAGGTGCTACATCTTTTGTTGGATTGAAATCATGCTGAAAAACAAGAGAAGAACAGTGTTTTGTGTTGGGTAGTTTTATGGGTTTGGTTACTTGGAAAGAAGTAGTCATTGGGATGTCTTGATTTGAGTTTTGAGAGAAGATTTCTGCTGTTCTGAAGACATTTGTTTTGTGAGGGTTTGCATGGGAGGAGAGAGGATGGTAGAGAAGAGAGAGTGAAGAGAAGAAGGGGAGCCAACAAAGAGGAAGCCATTGTTTCTTGTTGTTTCTCTCTGTTTCACAACATAGATATTTATAAACTTTTTTTTAGGAGGTATCGAGTCTCATGCGTGTACGTTGCAAGTGTTCTTTAAGTTTTTGGGCCCCTTTCTATGAGGAATGCGAAAAGAAGTTGACTCAATGTGGGATCAAAGAACTGCATTAAAATAGTAGAGATAGAGATGCATTTGGGGAGGGCGAGTATTTAGAGACAAGTTAAATGTAGGCCCATAATCTTATGGTTAGATACTAAGTTTAAAGAAGAGTGAGTTTGGAGGGTTTTTTCTAGCCGTTTGAATCAAGTGTTCTTTGAATAGGGTAATTTTTAGCCATTAAATTTGAACAGATTTAGAGGTAAAAGGATCCAACAAATGAATCGAATATTGAAAATTAATTAGTCGGGTGTTCTGAGAGGCCACTCCAATAATAAGATCTTATTCGGTAGTGTTGCATGGAGAGCTGCATTATCTCGGGAATTGGTCAAAAGCTCTAAGAGACTTAGGTTATCAAAAAAATGAAAAAATTAAAACTGCAATAAGAGAAAAAAGGAAAAAAAGAAAGTACTGCACAAGCAATGAGCAGAAGCTTATCTGGAAGTACAGCTTCTATTTAATTTAATATTCATCACATGTTTTTCGTTTTTTATTTTTTATTGATTCAACGATCAATCTCGCTGATTTTGTATGAATAGAAAAGATTGTAGAAAAGTTTACAGAATTTTAAAATCATCGGCTCCTAAACGTGAGTCAGAGTCGTTGGTTTTAAAATTGTGGAAGCTTCTGATTCTTGTTGTTTTCTAACCCAAACTGATAAGTCTATGTTAAAAAATAATAATAATAATTATACAATTAAAAACTACTTAATTGAATAAATGATTTAAAACACATGTGATGGTTCACATGTTAATAATTCATGTTGACATTATAATTTACATGCAAATTTAATTGAACAAATAATAGAAAAACATGTTCGATTTGAACAATTAATTACCCCCGACAACCCCACTCTTTCTCTATTTGGATTTTGGAACAAATGTAATGCTATAGGGACCATCTTTTTTGTGATCACAATGCTGACCTACTGGTCTCAAGGGACGACATGGAGATAATCATTGGCGAAGATGAACTCTTCGCCATATAGATCATCATCGTAAAAAAAAAAAAAAAAAAATACAATAGATCGATCCATTCACGTTATAAGTAATAATATTCATAATGATTTTCAAAAAGGAAACTGTGCTTCCATCCAGTTTTTCTCTTTTAACACCCCACTTAGTGTTTACATGCACCTGCCTATAAATGTTCCAAGGGATAATTTTTTATTTTTTTTACACGATATTGAGTGCATCAGCCTCCGTTTTTACTGGCTGCATGGGGAGGACGAATACTTTTTGAGTTGTAAATTTTGTCCCATCTTTTTAGCTTTCGGTAAATGTCGTAGTTAGTTTTGGAAAAGTTTAAAGTTTTCAAACCTAAATTACCCCTGTATCTTTTAAAGTATGAAATCTAACTATTTTTGCTTGTAGGAAGCAATGACATGGAAAAAAGAGAAAAATGATGTTTTTTAAATTCAAAATGCTATAACTTTTAATCTACAAAATGAATTTTGACAAAATTTATATTGTTGGAAAAAACATTCTTCAAGATTTTTAAAATTGAGACCAAACAACAATACCAAATTTAAAAAAAAAAAGAAAAAAAGAAAAAGAAAACGTAATGCAACTATGCAAAGCTTATATTGCAAAAAAAAAAAAAAAACTCGGAAATTCGCAAGTTGTAATTTGCATAGTAAAAACCCATGCCAATATGCAAGGTGTAATTTGCATAGTATTGAAGTTCATAGTAAGCAAATTTAAATGTAGAAATCCATATATGCAAACTTAACTGTTGTATTTACATACTAAAACTCTATGCAAAGTTTAGTTTGCATCTGGAAAGTTGTGTAAAATCTGGGTTCATTAGCTTTGTGAATTTTTTTATTTTTTTTTAAATTTTGTATTAATCAAGTCTAATCTCGTTTTAAAGATCCTAAAAATTTCTTTCCAATATAAAACGTTTGTTCAAATTCGATTTATATTTTGAAAGTTATGACCAATTTTATGTTAAAATTAATTTAAAACTCTTTGCTAACGTGCGCCACGAATTAATGCATTACAGAGTTTTCCATCTTTTCGCATTGTACTAACATGCATCGAGGACTAAGGATACCAAAAAAAAAGGCTTTTCCTCTTCATACTTTTTTTTTACTCATGCAAGGGTATCTCACTCGTAACTTGGTATTTTTTATTGGAGAATGCTCTGCTCATTCCTCCCCAATCACCATATGACCTAGCCTCACAAGAATTCATGTTGTTCTAGTAATTTTATCATGTAATAAAGTTGATCTAAATTAAATCTACGTCATTTATTTTAGGGGGAACGGCCAAAAGGCCCAAAATGTCTTTTTTTCAGTCTATTTGGTCCAAAAAAAAGGATCCATTTAGTCCAAAATAAAACAATTCACACGAGTGCACTTTAAAAGAAAATTTTAACCTTTTTTGATTAACCTTATTACAAGTACACCCCACCATTAATAAAAACACACAATATTTACACAAATTAGAAGCCCTAAAAAAGTACCAATCTCACTTCTCTCCGCCGGCCGTTTCAAAATTTCAGTTTGATCATCGCCGTTTCAGATCTTGAAGAAGAAGAACGAAAAAGAAGACCAAAGAAGAAGACCAAAGAAGAAGACCAAAGAAGAAGATCGAAGATCGAAGAAGAAGCAGTTTCAGATCTCAAACAAAATCGAAAACGAAAAAAAAAAGTTTAGATCTCGAAAAAATCATTAAGAAATTAAAATTCCTTGAAGAAATTTTGAAGACCTTGTGAAGAAATTGAAATTTCTTGAAGACCTTGTGAAGAAAACATAGATCTCTAAGTTTCTTTAACTTTTAATAAAATATATTAAAACATTTGTCGAGAATCTTATTTACTGATCCGTTTCTAAATTTTAACGGTTTAAGAACCTTTCTCCCAGTTGTATTTTGTTTCTTGAGCTGGTAATTTAATTTTTTATGAAGACTTGTATGACCATTAAAAGTTATTTTTTTGTTCTTGATCTGGTTTTGTTCGAAAATCTATGCAAAAGTAAAGTATTTTTGCATATATCTTATGCAAAAAGTATTTTTGCATGAATATCTATCGTATGATTTCTTAAAGATTCAACATAGATCTATGCAAAAATATTTTTTCGTGGATATGCTACTGTATGGTTCTCAAAAAATCAACATAAATCCATGCAAAAATATTTTTGCGTGGATATGCTACTATATTGTTCTCAAAGAATCAGCATAAATCTATGTATGCAAAAATATTTTTGCATGAATAAGTTACTGCATGTTTTTTCATCTAAAAAAGATCTCTTGGAACTTTCAAACTTAGTTCGTTTCTACAACTAAACAACGGAGATCAACAAAAAAATTGACTCAGTCGAAACGGAATCGAAAAGCATACAAAACTTTCGAACTAAATTTCAGATTTTCAGTTCAAAATAGAATCATAAGTAACAAAAGAACAATTTTTACTCAAATCTGAAGTGAATCTCAAAATAAATAAAAAATTATTTTCTGTTTAAAACATCCATCACAGATATTTGATTTCTTCAAACTATAAAACACAGAAAAACATAAAACTTTGAATAACAAAAAATTCAATCGAATCAGATAAAAAGAAAGAAAAAATTTCTGCAAATTCTCGACATATTAGATCTATCGCGTCTCTCTGGTTTTTTGTCAAATTTTTTTCTATAGTGAAAAAATGAAGAAAAAAGAAAAGAAAGCCAAAAACTTAACAAAAGGGTAAACTAAGTATTTTAAAAAGTTTAAACACCACACGTTTGGACAAGTTAAACTAAACAGATTTGAAACTCTTTAAAATGGACTAAACAGACTCAAAACACTATAAAAAAGATGTTTTAACCATTTTAAAAATCTTATAGACCAAATGGATTAAAAAAGATATATAATAGATGTTTTGGTCATTTTTCTTTATTTTATGGCTCGTGATATCTAAGCAACGGGTAAGGTCCGGTTACTTGGTGATGTTAAGGACTACAACGACCAAGTCAAAACTTAGTTAATTAAAAGTTGCATGTAATAGTAACCGACCAAAAAAAAAGTTGCATGTAATAGTACATAGATCAGACTTTGAACAATCATTGTGATCAATTCAGGTAATTGAATTGAACAAACTAGATTTTTTTGGAAAGATAAGGCAGTCTATTTTCAGATAAATAGATTCAGAAATTATTGAACAAGTTTACACAAGAAAAGTTGACAAAAATGTAGGTATATTAGACAAGGCTATTTTGCGCCGATCACAGTAAAATAGATATTTTTTTCAATATAGAACTCCAAAATTTGCAAAAGAAATCTTTGGTGAAACTAGACTCAGTGACCTAAAACATTCATGTTTTGAAAAACTTTAAATTCAAAACAAAGGTCTATGAAAATCTGACCTAAACACAGATGAGTTGTAGAAAATTAATGCAGTTTTTCAGAAAGAGAATAATGAATTTAGGTTATCTAGAAAATTTTATAAAACTAAATTCGGATAATTAGTAAGAGAGTTACGCTATTTAAACTACAATAACGTCAGAATTGTAACTGTTGTTCAACTACTTAATTCTAAAAGCATTAACAAACTCACACACGTATTTATTTCTTTTTGTTTTTGAACGGTAAACGATTGAAATATGGGAGAGGATATATAGCCCCCTTAATTACATAACCCCCTAAAAAACCCCTGATGAGCAACAACTGATTTCTCCTATTTCATTGTATAAATTATGAACAATTTGATTAAAAAAAAAAACTGAACAAAATTCAAAACAAGAAATTTCGCTATTGGGGAACTTCTTTTATAGTTTGTTTGGACAAGGGATTTGAGGGAGGAATTTTGTGGGGACCAGGGATTTGGTGGAAAAATTATGTTATATTTTTCTTCAAAATCTCTGGTCCCCACAAAATCCCTCCCTAAAATCCCTTGTCCAAACAAACTATTAATTATTTCTTAAAAATTGTTTCCCCTCCTATTTTTTTCTTTTTATGTTGTTGATTATCTCTACCCTTGTTTATTATTGAATGAGTTACTTTTTGATATCATATTTTTTTTTCTTTCTCTTTTATGGATTTGATTTATTGGGTTCTAATATGATAATGCAATGGATGTTTACCAACTTACTTTTTTTTTTTTTGATAACTGGGATGTCCAAACTTCTTAGAGCATCCTGCTAATTTTTGGGATAAAGTAGACATCCAAATCCACACTATTAAACAAATTTTTATTATTAAAGTGCCTTCAAGGGGAATAAAACTCATGACCTCTAAATTGTGAGGTAAGCACGCTTAACCGTTAAACTAACCCCCTTGATATTACGAACTTATGATTGATTTTGAGGCCTACGAACACCAAATGAATTACAAATAATTTATTTTTTAATTAGAAAATAATAGTTATAATTACAGTCTATTAACTATAAGAGTATTGTTATAGTTGCACTAAGCTGCAACACAAGGCGGATGTGCAAATTCTAGAAAGGGGATGATCCACGAAGAATCTCAGAACTTACACAATCACCGTCCATTCAACTTAATGTGCATTCATAAAGCATAATTTATGTATTAATGAGGTGAGATCCATACATTATACAGTGACTAAGTGTATAGTGGACTGTGGCCAATATAGGTCAAAAGACTGAATGTTTTTAAAGGATATGCGGACGTAATGTAAATCATCGTCACAACAAAAAAAGAAAGAAAAGAAAATTCATTATAAAACTTCCAAGCCCAAGCCATATATATCAAAAGTTGGTATACAAGGAGTTACTAATTCTTCTTATCTCTTTTTTCTTTTTGTATCATGTATTTGAGTTATTAGGTTCTGATATAAAAATTGAATGGACAGTTACGATTGATTTCGAGGCCTATGAACACCAAATGAAGGTACAGTGATTAGGTGTAAAATGACATGTGGTCAATATTGAGATGATCTAAAGACTGATTTTTATAAGAATGTTTTCTTTATAATGAAGATCATCCTAAAAATTAAGCAACCCATTCTAAAACTTTTAATTTCGCATCAAAAATTGGTATATGATTTAAATTATTAAATACGATTTAAATGATAAGATAATTTTATCTAAAGAACTTTGTTACATTATTAGAAACAAGAACGGATCGTCATACATGCTTATATGTACAAGTTATATGTATGTGCCCATATGGTGCCCACATGAAGTTGATCTAAGGTTTTTTTTTTGGTGAGGATGTTCTCTTCACTGTGTAGATCATCTTCACCAAAAATTAATAGATTCTAAAACTTCTAGCCCTATCAAATATCAGTTTAAAATTTACAATATTTATTAACCGTCCATAATATTGTTAATTTAGACCATAGGGTTAAAAGTTTTAGAATGAACTGATTTTTGCTGATGATGAGACTTCCGAATCCGCCTATGCCCGAGCGGTATGAATTGGAGTCCCCCGACTCTCAATTTCATTTTCCTCACCACGTAGATCATTATCATAAAAAAGCAATCATTAGATCAACTTTGTATGGTGTACATATAAGCCTGCCTGTACCCGGATCCATTCTCATTAGAAGATAGTAAAAATATTTTAAAAACAATAATTTTAACCAAAAAATGCCCTGAGCTATAAAACTAGTTTTTAACTAATTTAAACGCTCAATTAATTAATTATGGGCCCTTTTCATAGAAGAAACGATGGATGATAATCAACTAATTTGTAAACAAACGAGGCGGACTTTAGTAATATAATTTTTTTCTCACTGTTTTGTTGTTACACAAGGTTCAATTTGATGTAAAGCCATATCTCTATTCTCTATCTGTTCAGAATAGTCCCACATGGGATATGAGAGCCTAGCAAATTCAATATATATTGATCCTGGGTCACACTAGTCATTGCCAATTAATTTTGAGTTGGAAGTCCACAAACTTAATATGGTATCAAAGCGCAGGCCCACATGTGATAGGCCGAACGGCCACACGTGCTCCACGTCACCCAAAAAGAGTTCCACGTGTTAGGCTCAAAAGAACGGCGTGTTGAGAATAGTCACACATGGGATATGAGAGCCTCGTAAATTCAATATATAATGATCCTGGGTCACACCACACATTGCCAATCTAAGAGAAAGAGAGTGTCACGTTATCTATTATCTATACTATATTACTATAGCTGAAGCGTATGGCGTGGCTCTGCTATAGTTCCACGTGGCACTCTAATTTTTCAGAGTGCCACATCATCCATTTCTATTCCAAGTCGACAGCTAATAATGGCGTATTTTAGAAACGTTAGAAACTTTATTCTATTAAAGAGCGTTAATGTATTAGACATCTAATAACGTGTGATAGAATAATGTTAATTTAGTACAGATATATATTGCAGTTAATATAAACTTTCTACTAGGGAGCCTTTGTAATTACTAATATTAAAAGTCGATAGTAAGTAACGTATGATTTAGAAAGTTTTAATCAAACCGTTCACGGATACATTTTCAACGGGTTGATTTCAGTTACACCAATGTGGTATGCTATGCTTTTTATAGGGCCTTTCTCTATTAATTGACTGTAATGCTATGTTTTAATTCGCCTCTCTAATTACATTGAGATAATAATACAGTAAATGCATTAGTAATTGTTACAACAAATTAAGTGCCCCTTCCTTGCTATATATTCCTCACTTTCAATCTTATTTTCAGCTATATTCGAGCTCCACTTTCTGTGAGATTAGATTTTTCAACCTATTTATAGACAAAGGGAAGGTATTAAGGACGACTGTTCTTATTATATAAGCAGCTCTGTTATTAACCATCGATCTGGGTGTTTCATGCACGTGACAATACCTGTTGAAGTACTACAATTGGGGTCTATTTCTGAGTAAAACTAAGCAATTCGAAAGTGGATTTTTCAAGGCCTTTTATGGAGAGGTTGGAAATGGGCCAAAGTAGCACTGGTGTTTCGACGAATTTTATAGTTATGATACCTTTCAATGTATCGTCTGTTAATTGTAAATAATTGTTAGAGCAATTTAATTTTTTCTATTTCATTGATTATTTAATATGAGTTTACTGGGTTTACATTATGAACCCTTCTACTTTGCCGGAAATTAGCTTATGTCAAGGTTGAATAACTCAAATCCACTATCGATTGTGAATATTTAGATGGACCCTACAATTTAAAGAAGACCTCACCTACCACAATTCACGATTGTGAATATTTAGATGGACCCTACAATTTAAGGAAGACCTCACCTACCACAATTCACGGCGGCAGTACTGTTTGACACAACTATTTTCGTGTCAAAAATGCATTTTCTTATATTATTCTTTGAATTTATATGGACTTCAATCTCAAACTCTAGAGCCAAACCTGAGGCGGTGCGACCACTGTAGCTATAAAGGCTCCCAAATTTAGATGGCTCATTTTTAAAAACCGCATACTCCATAAAGGACATTCTGGCTATGAGGCTCTCATGAAGATGATCCAAGAGTTATTTTTCATGAGGTCTCCTGATCGTGAAGATCATCCTTATCAAAAATTATATCAAAACTTGGATGAAGTTTAGCAATGCTTCAACAATTTATTTTATCATTAATTTTCAATGGTTATTTTAGGGGGGTTAGAAGTTTTAAAACAATATGATTTTTTGAAAGAATGACCTCCATGGTGAGGAGACATCCCTTAACAAAAAAAAATCAGCACTTGAATGATCTCTATGGTGATGATTAATTCAATCTCACTATTATTTTTTTTCATCATCGGGATATCTCTTAATGTGAGAATTTTACTAACATTTGAGAGAAATTTTGTAAAAAGTACTTAAACATGGGTTTGCCTAGGAAATTACTCTAATTTTTATTTTATATTTCTGTTTAAAATTAATAATAACAGTTTTTTAATATTAATAATAGTAACCATGCTTCTTATTTTTATTTTTTTTCTAGAAAAAACTTAAAACAATGTTTTTTGACTGTTTTTTTAATACTAATTGTAAAAATAATCATTAATGATTCATAAAACTTATTTCTTAACTTTTATTTTGAAAACAAAGAAAACTGATTTTAATTTGAAGAATAATTCTTTTTATTAAAATGACATTGAACAATAAAAACTTAATTGAGGTTTCTTAAAGTTTTCTTAGTAAAAATTTAAAACAAAATAAAAAATAGTAAAAAGTATTATTTATATAGAAGAAGACATTTAAAGAACAATGCCCGTGCTTTGCACGGGCTTTAAAACCTAGTAATATACTATAGGAGGAGCTTGGGTTAACAAAACACTTTCTCTTAGGTGTGGGTTAAAAAAACCTACATTATAAACATATGGCCCAATCTATTATTGGGTTAACAAAACCCTCTCTCTTAAGTGTGGGTTAAAAAAACCTACATTATAAACATATGGCCCAATCTATTATTTATTATTGGGTTAACAAAACCCTCTCTCTTAGGTGTGGGTTAAAAAAACCTACATTATAAATATATGGCCCAATCTAAACAACTAAATTTTCTAATTATCTAATAAATAAATTCAAATTTTTTTTTTAAAGAAGCCTCGTGCCTTGCACGGGATATAGGGGCTAGTTGGTTTTGATTTGGAAGCCCACAAACTTAATACTCTCTCCATCTATGAGTCCGGATCGGCTTACAGCCTTAAATATATAGGCTGTGTGTACAGGCTCTTGTGGGGCCCACGTGAGGTCGATCTAAGGGCTGAGAGTTTGTAGGAATGTTCTCCTCACCATGTAGATCAACTTCACCAAAAATCAGTTTATTCTAAAACTTCTAACCACATCAAACATTGACTCTTTTTCTCATCGTTTATTTTTCACCGTTAATTTTTAAACAACTTCCAATCAATTTTTGATGGGGCTATAAGTTTTAGAATGTGTTGATTTTTGGTGAAGATGATCTACATAGTGAGAAAAATATCGCTACAAAATCTCAGCCCTTAGATCGACCTCACGTGGGCCCTACAAGAGCCTGTACACACAGCCTGTATATTTAAGGCTGCAAGTCGATCCGGACTCATAATATATATAGGTTCTGACTGGAGATTATTGGGATGCCATGGTGCGTACCATATAATATTCTTAGTACTGTATCAAAGAAGTTTACTTTAATGGTGAATTCCCCCTCCCATATATAGATTCCTAGGTTTCAACTCGATCAAACTTTATAGAGATAGGATCCGCATACAAGTTTATTTGTACATTAATTTTTTTATTTTTTTAGGGCCAAATAGAGATGATCTAAAGATACGAGAATATTCTCTACATCATGTAGATCATTTTTGTATCAAATCACCATGTTCTAACCTAGTCCCATCAAAAGTTGGTTTAGACTGAAGAGCCAACAAAAAAAACCTTTTGATTAGGTTAGGAATTTGAGAATGATGTAAATAATTTTTTATGAGAATGATCTAAATAGTAAGGAGATCATTCCTACTAGGCAAAAAACCCTTGAATCATCTCTATTTGTGGGTTTCACAAATCACAAAGATCTCTGTAAGAACCCACAAGGTGACAAGGACGCTTATGGAGGTAAGAGTTTGAGTCAAATTAGAATTAGTTATGTTTATGTTAGTTTCTATTTCATAAACCCTTATTAATTAGTAGTTTCTATTCCTTAAGGACCTTAAGGTTTCCTTTTTATTGCATTGTGATGTGATTAAGCACTATATATATATAGTTGTTTCATGTTTTTAACTTTCTTCATCATTCTCCTGTGTTCAATCTGCACGCCTTTGGGTAGGAACAGTTTGATCGATTGATCGATCTTTGTTCCTATCACAAAACCTTTTCTTCTATGGCCAAATCGATCATGATGGATGATGATTGTATTCATCAACTTCAACTTAATTGATACTCTTAATCCTCAAACTGATCATATCATTATCATAGATGACCAAAATTCTAATAGCTTCCAAAAGTTCGATGATTGAAGAGCCAGTTTTCTGTAGGGATGGATATAAGCAATACAATTGGTCAATTGAAACACATGATTTATGAAGTTGATCACGGTTAATGGAATCGTCTTGAAGTTCTCAGAATTAGTTGACGATGATAATCAAACAATGAGTATAGATTATTTACTACCGCCTAGGAACATGGGGATGATGATAATGAAGTTTGATAATCACAATCACTTCATGAGTAAATAAAAATAATCCATAATCAAACAATATTAGAATATCGTCATCAACTAATTCATTACTAGAAAAAAAAAAATTTACTAGTACGCTAACCGGGGTACCTTAACTTCTTGAATCCTCTCTTTTAATCGACCAGCTGTATCGCATAAGACTATCCCTAGAGAAAACTGTATCTTCAATAATGGTACTTTAGGCAGCTGTTGAATCTTAGTGTTCACCACTGATGGTAGTGTAGATGAAGATATTAATGATAATAATCTTGAACAGGAGGAGGATGAGCAAGAGGTAGAATTATCTGATTGAGTTGATGATCAAGTCAACCAGTTAGAACAGGAGCGGATGTTTTTAATACCGATTTCTACAAGTCAACCAAGCAGGATCTCGTCTTAAACTCCGGATAAATGATGGGAGGACAAGGAGGTTCATCATTTATCCTGAGTGGAAGACGGGGATCCTGCTTGGTTGACTTGGTAGCTAGAAGTCTGGTATTAAAATCATCCATCATGATCAGGCCATTGATGAAAAGGTTCTAAATGGAGATTGGGAAGCCTTTGTATTGTTGAATCTTTTATTTCAGATCTAGTACTGAATCAGAGCAAGATTTGCACTGATAAAGATCTATTGATATATCTTTGAAACTAAGTTTGAATATAATCAATACAGAGTAACATACTTATTGATGCAACCATGGTGTAAAGTGTGAACATCTACAAAACATCGATCACTTAAAGAATAATCAGTTGAGATTCATTTGTCTTGTTGGAACGAATGGGTAGTGATTTTCCCATGAGAAGACTTGACCCATCCAGATGAAGAAATTGCTCTAGTAAGAAAATACCCATTCAAACCTACGAAGTTTGGATCCAAAAAGATTGTAGGAGATGGGTGTTTATATCTAATAAACTTTCCCTTAGTTTTCTTCCTCTCATGATCCAACCAAAGATGTAAATATGCATCTATGAACCATACAATCAGAGCATTTGTAACACGAAAACCAAACTCATACTGTTTTCCATCCAAAATCTTCCCTAGAAATGGAGTAATTCGATATCATACGAAGGGAAATCGAAGGACCCAATTCCAGTAGTTGGTCTCCAGAGCAGGGGATTAATCCCTCCAGTGTGGATCACAGTAAAAGGCCAAACAGCACCAACTTCATTACCATCTAAACTAACAACAACTTCCCTAAAAGGTCCATTTCCAGGTATACTTGTAAGATTATTATCTACTATACACTCATTTGGAGGTTTTGCATACCAAAATTCGAATAAAACGTCACAAAAAATTCGAGCACTGCCCTGTACGCATTTTGGATGTATTTTAAACTTTTTCGGCTGAATATTAGTCGAATTTTCTACCAAAAACCACCATCCATCATTCAAAGGAAGATTTCTCGAAATGGGTAGAATTTAATCGGCCGAGGGGTTGTTCAACAGGAAAAAAAAAATGAAATGTTATATCAACATGGTAAATACCAGTAAAAGTTGAATCAACAAGAATACCAAGATAAACTGCTAATGTTTGGGGGGTTTTAAGCAGTGAAGAGTACCTGGTAATGTCCTTTAGAACAGTCCAAATAATTCCTGTTTCTGTAGGTTCTGCTGTACAGCTTTGAAGAAGTTCGACACTACCCAACCAAACACCGAAGATTCAATCATATTGCCTTCCTTTACAGGTTTCTTTCAATTAAAGTTCGATTTTTGAGAAATTCTGAGATGGGCAGTTTGAGGGAGGGTTTGTAATCAGCAAGAACAGGTGGTTTAGTGAATTTAAAACTGAAATCATGTTGAAGAACAAGAGAAGAACAGGGTTTTGTTTTGGGTAGTTATGGGTTTGGTTACTTGGAAGTAAGAGGTGATTGTCTTTTTGGTGTGAGTCTTGAGAGAAGATTTCTGCTGTTCTGAAGAGATTTGTTTTGTGGAGATTTGCAATGGAAGAAAGAGAATGGTAGAGAAAAGAGAGAGTGAAGAGAAGAAGGGGAGCCAAATGGGAGGAAGCCATTTTTGCTGTTTCTCTCTCTGTTTCACAGTGAGATTTAAAGTTTGAAGAAGAGATGAAATTTCATCTATCTGTTGATAGGCCTAGTCTTTACAATGTTAGTGGGCCAAAAGAGGAAGGAGAGTTACAGGTGTCATTTTTCAGGAATTAGGTATCAAATTCTGATACAGAGTTTTGTACCAAAGTTCGTGATCTGAATCCTGAAACCTTGGGAGAAATCAAAGGATACAACAGGAAAGTAGAAGCTGATGTGGAACAGCTTTTATTTATTCCAACTTGGCATGAATGTAGTGCAGAAGCAATAAGCATGCAGCTTCTATTTATCACATGTTCTTCATGTTTATTTTTATTTTTTTCGCTTCACGATCACGCCTCTTTGTTTGTCGATGTTCCATTGCACGTTTCTTATGTTTGGGTAGTTCCTTAAGCTTACATTGCTATTTATACCTATCCATAGGCCTCACAGACTAGGTAGGTAGAATATGTTAAAAAACTGCTTGTAAATTTCTGGCCCCTTTTGTGAGGCACGCTAAAATAGACGAAGGTGACTCAATGTGAAGTGGGCGAATTAGAGGTGCTGAAATAAAATTAAATTTTGGGTGCAACCGATCCAACAAAACCATGAAAAAACTTATCTAGCTAATCCATTTGAAGGACAGAATACCGACCATTTCGAGCAGATAATAAAGATCTACTGATAACTCATTGAAACTAAGCTTGAATGTAAACATCAAGTTCTTGAGAACATACTTACATGTTTATTGTGTTTAACCATGGCCTGAGTTGCTCTGAAACATCGATCTCATATTCTCATAGAAGCTAGTTGAAATTCATTTCCTAACCAACTCCAAGTGCATTGATTAAGCTCCACTTTTGTCATCATTCAAACCAGATTCTAGAGAGGCTTCCATTTTTCGAGTCCAAAGCCTGGGCTATAGCGTTGGCTCGTACTGCAAGGATTTTCGGCAATATCATAAAGAATAGTGTAGTTTGTACTACTCACATTCCAAAAGTAGCAGTCACCATCAAGTCTAGAACGCTCATAGCTGTATACTTGTTGAGTACTTCCTAGGCCACTCGTTACCAAGTTACCCTTTACAAGCATAGAACCCTGTCCGTTCTGCAAATTTTTTAGAATGCTCGTATCGAAACCAGACCATGACGAACCTGCAAAGCCCTTCTCATTGAATCCCAATGAGACGTTTGCAACCGAAGCATAACTGCCATTGCCTTGATCCACATTATCAGTGTGTAAGTAAAATGGAAAATTTTGATATCGTTCATCCGAGTATGAATAAGAAGACGGAAGCATAGCATAAACACGTTTATTGGCATCAATCGTCTGATTCACAATCTGGGAATTACCATTCTTTCCAAATTCCATCAAGTTTGTGAAACTGAACTCTTGGAACGAATGGGTAGTGATTTTCCCATAAGATGACTTCACCCATCCAGAAGAAGAAATCGACCTAGTTGCACTAGTTAGAAAAGACCCATTCAAACCTTTAAAATTTGAAACCAAAGAGATTGTAGGAGATGGGTGCTCATATTTAATCAATTCTCCCATAGTTTCCTTGCTCTTATGATCCAACCAAACATGTAAATTTGCATCTATGAACCATACATCTAGAGCATTCGTAACACCAAACCCAAATTCATGTTGCTTTCCATCCAAAATCTTCCCTAGAAATGGAGTAATTTCAATATCGTACGAAGGGAGATCGAATGACCCAATTCCCGTAATTGGTCTCCAAAGGAGAGGATTAATCCCTCCAGTGTAAACCACAGTAAAAGGCCACACAGCACCAATTTCATTACCATCTAAACTAACAACAACTTCCCTAAAAGGTCCATTTCCAGGACTATCTGTAAGGTTATTCGCAATTAAATACTCATTTGGAGGATTTCCAAACCAAAACTCATCACTAGAATGAAATGAAACATAAACTTCAAGCACTGCCCTGTACGAATTTTGAGGTATTTTGAACTGTTTCGACTGAATTTCGGTCGAATTCTGAACCAAAAACCACAACCCATCATTCAAAGGAAGGTTTCTCGAAATGGGTAGGATTAAATCAGCCGGAGAAAGTACAGAACTTGGTTGATTGGGAGGAGGGGTTTGTTCAACAGGATAAAAATGGAATGTTAAATTAACATGATAAATACCAGTATAAGTTGAATCAACAAGATTACCAAGATAAACTGCTAAAGTTTGGGGATTTTTAAGCAATGAAGAATACCTAGTAATTTCCTTCTCAACAGTCCAAACAATTCCTGTAGCTCTGGGTTCTGCTGTACAGCTTCTAAGAAGTTCAACCCCACCCAACCAAACCCCAAAAATTCGATCAAATTGTCTTCCTTTACAAGTTGCTTTCCATTCAAGGACGATTTTTGAGAAATTCTGAGATGGGCAATTTGAGGGGGGTTTGTAATCAGCAAGAACAGGTGGTCTATTGTATGTAAAACCAAAATCATGTTGAAGAACAAGTGAAGAACAGGGTTTCGTTTTGGGTAGTTTTATGGGTTTGGTTACTTGGAAGTAAGTTGTAATTGGGGTGTCTTTTTGGTTTGAATCTTGAGAGAAGATTTCTGATGCTCTGAAGAGTTTTGCTTTGTGGAGATTTGCATGGGTAGAGAGAGGATGGTAGAGAAGAGAGAGAAAGAAGAGAAGGGAAGCAAAACGAGAAGAAGCCATGGCAGATAAAATTAATAAACACTATTTATTCCAGAAGAGAATCTACGATGGAAAGTGCCGCACCAATGTTTCATTAGAAGCATCGCAGCCACTAAAATATTGAAATTCTTGATGGTTTGGTGTTGGTTTTTTTTTTTTTAATAGAAGTTTGGTATTGGGTTTCAGTCCTTGAAATTATCTATGAAGTGTTTGTTGCTTTTTCTCTGTCTCGTCTTTTTTTTTTTCGAAAAAAACATAAATTAGATAGAAATAGTGGGATCAAAGTTATGAAGCACGGACACTTCAATTGGGGCCACGTGTCCATGTCGGACACGTATTCGACACTTGGACACACGGATACACGGACACATGGATACACGGACATACGGACACACAGTGCACACATGTGTTTTGTGTTTCTATGTCTTTTATTATTGTCGAAACCCCTTTATGCAAGGAATTTTCTAGAGTTTTTTGAAGAATTTCATCTATGGAATAAATTTTGAATATAAATATATATTATTTAATTATATATCTTTGTCGTGTCCGTGTCCTATATTTTTTAAATTTGACGTATCTGTGTCGTGTAGTATCCGTATCCTTGTGT
Source organism: Macleaya cordata (assembly GCA_002174775.1). Taxonomy (NCBI): domain Eukaryota; kingdom Viridiplantae; phylum Streptophyta; class Magnoliopsida; order Ranunculales; family Papaveraceae; genus Macleaya; species Macleaya cordata. The sequence goes on along the minus strand of MVGT01001103.1, from coordinate 132,735 downwards.
CCATGTCCGTGCTTCTTCGTATCAAACCCTCTTACAGAGATAGGGTTGCCAGCAAGCTGGGCCATGGACGAATTTAAACTATTGTCATACCAAGTTTTGGGGTGATCAGTCAATCGACCCATCTTTGCTAACTGATTTGCATCAGTATTAGCTACCTGATTTATATCATATTAATGATTCAAAAAAAAAAAAAAACAGCAGTCACTGCAAATAACTTCATAGAGTCGGTATTTCTCCAGTAAGTATTTCTCTCTCGAAAGTCTTGTTTTTATTGAAAGTTGGAAGGATGATGATAAGTGACAACATCTATTTTCCGAGCCCCTGCATTGGCTGTACATCCTCCCTTGTGGATTAGATGTTCAAATGCGCTACACACGTTGTTATTCACGTACGTTTCGCGCCCATTTTTACACATGCTCTGCACACACTCAAATTCATTTTTTCTTTTCAGTTTGCAAATTATGCGACGCGTTATTATTAAAAGAAATAAAAATGTATATGGTCCTACTTGGAGACAACTCCTAGACTAATGTGATATGAACGTTGAAGAAATCATTTGCACAAAAAAATCAGTTCTTCGATCATATTTGAGTGAGCCGTGGAAATAGTGTAAGTGGTGTGTAAAAAAATTAGAAAAAGAAAACGAAAAAGGGAAGTGGACAATTTAACAGATCCCTCCTTCCATTTTCTCTCTCTTCCTTTTTCTTTATTTCTCTTCACCTTTCTCTTCTCAGTTTTTTTTTCATAAAATTGGTTAAAATCCCCATAGACAAAAAATAATTAGTATTTAGTATTTGATATTTTTAAAATACACAAAAGATCTCGTGATTATTTTAAAAAATAGTTGCTAGTCTTTTAAACTTTTTAAAATATTGATTTAGTCCACCGTGAACCATTTTCTATAAGTTAAATTTCCTTTATTACCCTTTTGTAACTGTCTCAATACTTCTGAAACAGTTTAAAAAATCAATGTAATAACTATAAATTTCTTATTTTTAGGAATTCTGATTTACACGCCTATGATTATTACCCACGTGATATGAATCTCAGTCCCTAGTTTTAATATTTTTTGAATTTCGATGACATCCGAAGCGTCCATCTAGTTTTAATATATAATTTTACAATATTAAGAAAAACTAAAAATTGTAGTAAAAGAATATTTTGTTCGGTTAAGAGAATATGAGAGAAAAAATAGGAATTGTAGTGGAGAATATTTAGTTTGGTTACAAAATAAGGGTATTATTGTCACTTACAATACAAACGTTTGACTAACTACCATTAGGATGAAACACATTTTAAAATTATCAAATACTAAACACTAATTAATTATTATATAATGGTCCTAACTCCAATTTTCTGTTTTTTTTTTAAAAAAAAAGTCAAAAGGGGACGGATCACATGTGGTCCACCTCTCTTTTTTTATTTTTTTCTTTTCTGTCCTTCTTTGTTTCTTTTTTTTCTCCCTCCCGCAGGAATGTATGTTCGAAACTTTAATAAAAGAGAGTGGATATTGCACCCCCTCTTAGGGAGCCCAATAATGGCCCCTCCATCTTGTCCGTCTTTTACCAATTAATCAACGAATAGATTTATTGATGATGTGGCATAGAATAGAGGCTTGGAGTCGACTTGCTTTAATTTCTCGGCTTCAAAAAGTCAGAATAGAATACAACAGTAACACACGGACCCCACAAAATTCAACACGTGTTAGGGATTTGACTGTCATCCCTACCACAAAACCCATCAAAAATAAAAAAAAATACCCATTTTCGTTTCCTCTTTCTTCTACTTTTTCTGCAACTTCGCCAGTCGCCATTACTCCTAAGTTAAGCTCCATTTTTATGAGACAAAAAATTAAAGAGAGCAAAGTTCCATTTAGATCCAGTAATTTTTTTTCTTCAACCTTCTCTCTAAAAAAAAATTTGTAATTTTTCTGTAACTTCGATTTTCTGTAAAAAAAAAATCTTTAACAAAAGCTCAGATGACTAATTATGTGTAGGCGTACCGCGTACGCAAAGTTACAGAAAAATTTCATAGATCTAAGCTTAGAGAAAGATTAGGAAGTTAGAATTAAACTTAGGCTGGATTCTCCACAAATTTTATCAGATTCCACCTTTAGCACTTTAGAAACCCTAAATCTCCATCGCTATCTTCTTCCTTATCTCAATGTCTCTCTCCTCTACTTTCTCTGATTCTTCTTCTTTCCTCCCACTCTCTCACGGTCTAACCCTTTCTCTTTTCCTTTCTTTCTCCTTTCTTCTTCTCTTTCTCCCGCCAGTCATTCCCTCTTCTCACTCTAATTCTCTCTCTATTTTCTCTTCTTTCTTTTTCTCTATTTTTTTTTAACAAACTAAACAACTAAAAAGAGGGAGTAGGTCGGTGGGTTTATTCCATCGCCCCGCCAACGAGTTGGGTTATGGGTCTGGTTGCGAGTCATAGTGATGGTGACAGACGTAAATATTTTGAAGAATTTGTAGACAAAATGAATTAAAGCTAGAAAATGGAAGAGAAAGTTGCAAAAAAAAAAAAAAGTCTTAACGCCGGAGAAGAGGCAACGGCGATGGAGTCCCCACGATGGAGTCCCCGACGATGGGTTTTATGATAGGGATAACTGTGTTGTCAAATCCATAACACATGTAGAATTTTGTGGGTCCTGTACGGTACAGTTGTAGCCGAGTAATTAAAGCAAGCCGACTCAAAGCCTCTCTTTGTGCCACGTCATTGATATATCTATCGGTTAATTAATTAGTAAAGGACGGACAAGATGGAGGGGCCATTATTGGGCTCCCTAAAGAGGGGGTGCAATATCTGCTCTCTTAATAAAATAGGAGAATTTTAGGGATAAAAAACGCATGCAAGGATTCAAACTGAACTATGGTGCACCCAACTTGGTAGCAACGTCAAAACAACTAACCCACTTTTTTATCTCTGTCTCTCTCCTCCTCCTTTGGCTCGGCTTACACGGCTAGCTCAAGCCTAACTATTCACACAACTGAGCTTCATATATAGTAAAGATTTGCAAGGGGTCGGATATTTAAACCCAATCTTTATTTGTTATACTTAAATTATTGTTACACTTCACTTACATTTATCTGTAAATTTATTCTAACTGTTGACATTTTGTAAAGATGCGTTCCTTATACATTGATAAGAAGAAATCAAATCATTTTGACACCTTCAACCTTCCGAGATAAGTTGAAATTTTAAGTTTTTAAACTATGTATTTTATGTTAAGTTTAACTAAATTTTAATGAAGTTAAATAAATATTTTAAAAGGATGTAACGAAAATTACTTATATGATAAGAAAATTATCTTCATAAAAATTAGCTCTTAATCATCGATACGTGAGCTCTTATATATAAGTGCAAACAAAGAGTAGGAATAAGTTAGATGAAAAATTATGTGAATCTATTAGGTGATAGGCTGAACCTCCACAATATCACAGGATCCAAAAGGAGAACATCACCGTATCATTTTAGAATAATGTTAAACCTACAACAAAAACTACAACAAAGGCCATTCCACTGTAGTGTGTCAATTTCATACCCTTGTGATTTGTATCTATTGCAAATTAATTTGTGGTCCCATAAATGGTCTATGATGTAGCACTAGCGGTTGTTGTAGGCTAAAGCGTCAGCAACTCAATAGTGACTCGATGAAGCTAGGATGGCGTACACAAGCTCACCTTAGTGAATCCAACACGGTTGCCAACACTTTAGCCTCTCATGCTAAAGCCTCCGCAACCGTTTCTATTTGACTTAATGAACCCCTTCTTTCTTGTTTGATTTTCTTGTCTTGGAGTCTAAGTTTGTAACTGGGGCTATGCCCACTTCTTAATCTATATTGTTTGTTCACCAAAAAAAGCATGGTCTATTTATATGAGTTTTGTATCAAAGTTCTGATACAAAGTTGGAGCCACTTTGGCTGATTCCAGTGTTGGGGTTGTTCCCTAAAATAAATTGTTTGACATCTATAGTTGCTTGATTTATTAATTAATTTATCATTTTCTAATATACATGGTGAGATTATTATTTCAATGAGTTATTCATATACAAGAGTTGTATATAGGGAGATATATAATTCATTGGTAAATGTTTTGTTCGTAGTCTAGATAACTTTACGTTATCGGGAAGACTATAATATACTAAAGTCAATCACGTAAGTGATGTGATGTATCTCCATCACAGAAGTAGAGACTTCTAGATTTGTATATTGATGTATTTAGAATACATTGAATCAGATCATCGAAGATACTTTATATTTTATGTCAGCATGTTTAAAGTATTTTTACACTACTTTAGGTAAAAGTTCTTAATCCTGAGAATATGCGTATACCCTGTAAGTAGGTTCCAGTTGTTTTTTTTTGCAAACAGTGAGGTCAATCGACGAAAACGTGATCCAATATTCTGAGCAAAATGGATGATTGTGATCTCTTAGTAGGAATATAATATTCAACATAGAATCCACTTCTAAGATATTCACTTAAATCAATGCATATAATATTATTCTAAACTGACTAATAATCTTCTAAAATGTTTAGAAAATTATTAGAATAAATATTGTGAATAATGCATTTGATGGTTAAAGGTAAATAAATAATTACCCTGATGGTGCTGACTTATAAATGTTACAAAGCCAGAAGGTTTTTACGAATATCGGAAATAGTGGAAGGACAATTTACAAATTAAGTAGTGGGAGGGTTTTAATATAAATTCTATTTAATCTGGAGGGTTCAGTCACAAGTCCTTGGTGGACCAACTTGTGATTATTATTTTAATTTCTATTTTTTATAAGTTATAAAAGAATTAGAAAGATAAAATAATTAGCTAGTTTTAAGTAGGACCCAGTTTAGATCTAACAAGGAGTAGTATTAGGGTAGGAGTGGGCCTCCCTTATATTATATAAGGGAGGGGCGATTTCTCCAAAGACTACCCTTTAGAGAAATCGTTTTCTCCCTCCCTCTCTCTATTCTACCTCCTAGTTACTTCTTAAAAAGTTCTGAAAAACCTCAGCTTCCATTGTTGCACAAACTAGGGTTTGGTTTTAAAATTAAAGTAGAAGATGAAAATGAGATCTGTTCTAGTGGATTGAAGCAAGAAGAGGAGAGCTTTGGTATAGTACCAACGTCAACCACGCTTCAAGGGTAATTGTTCTTCCAACCTGCTTAGATCCCTAACAATGATTAAGAAACAAAGGGGGATCAAGGAAAAAGTTTTAAACTAATTTTTATTTTGCTGCCAGTTTATTTTTAAAAATCTTAAGATCCCCAACAATGGTATCAGAGCTTAGCTTAATCTGTTGTTAGGGTATTTTATTGTGTAAGATCATAGATCAATTAATTAATTAATTTTAATATTGATTTATGTGGATGTGTAATTGAATCTATTTATTTATTTATTCTGGAGGCATGTAAAAGGGCAAGAAAAATTAGTTTATTAGTTTCCCTGCCTATTTAAATTTATAATATAATATTAGATTTGGTATACACCCTACACAAGGGTAGAGGTTGGATGTAATTTTTCTTATTTATTTGATGGAGATCAAGAAAGAAGAAGATGAGGAAGATGGAGGCGCATGGATTATTGGGTTCTAGGAACCCTAGAATTTTAGGGTTGATTATTTTATGTTGATAATCTAAACCTAAAAGCTCTAACATTGATAAGTCTATATTGGTTTTTAATTCAATCCAAGAAACCAATAAAGAAATATCAATTAATTTTGATCCGTGATCTATATTTTATGTTAATAATCTACTTTTGATTGATTATTAGTTTAGAATTAATTTGTATATTTTTTTTAATTAGAAATAAGCACCAAATTCCAAAGATCTTTGGTTAAAAAGGTTGTTAACCAAATAGGCTTGTTTCTTATTTTGATAGGGTTAGGGTAGGGTTAGGGTAGCGGATTGGTCAGCCTGTCTAACTTGACCCGCCAGCTCGCCAACCTGGACTGCCAACTCGCCAACTTGACCCGTCGACCCGACCCGTTAACCCGTCGGGTCAGCCCGATGACCCGACCCATTGACCCACCGGGTCGACCCGATGACCCAATCCGCCTACCCGACAAGTCAGACCATCTGACTCACCTGACTCAGTTGACTCATGTGGTTTGGTTCGGTTCGGACCATTCTGGTCTGACTTCAACCGAACCGGACCTGAACTAGACTAATCTGAGGCTATTTTTCAATTTTTTTGAAAAATTATTTTTTAAAAATACGGTCGGTTTATGGTGGGTCCCACGTGGGTCCAAACACGTGGTTTTAGATTTTGGGATGACTTGAAAATTATTAAAAATGTAATTTTTTCTAATTTTTAAGAGGTTTTAAAAGGGATGGTGCTTAACACATGCTTATTATTCTAAGTACTAACTTGTGCTTGGTTTTTGAAATCAAGGGACACAAAACCAATCATTATTAAATTTTGTGTATTATCTTTTGATGTATGTGATGTATGTTATGTGAGATACACGCGTATACAAAAATTCCCCTTATAAGAAATTGAGTGGGAGAGGGATTTAATCAATACAGATTTAATCCCATAGCCTTCCACAGTCAATCTATGGATAAGTTTAGGCGTGCTAATTCTCCAAGGAATAACACGAATTAAACAGTTATCAGCATGGATTATTTTTAAGGCTAAGGTTTAAATTAGATAGTTTGAATAGATTTCTCCAAGGAAACTATTCTGTAACGACCCAAAATAATTAAGTCTAGGATTAAATAATGAGTTTTTGTTCGGAGCATAATTTCAAGAATCGAACCGTACAATTGGGTAGATCTCGAAAAGTTATTCAATTTTGACTATTCATGCGCGAAAATCGGACACTAATTGATCCCAAATCGAAGCCCAGAACACGATGTGGATTGGTACCGAAGGTACCCGCGATTTTGACTTTGATTTTGACCATTAAACTTTATCAAATTGTGTATATATGCTATATATATGTACTGGTATATATTGGGTGTTGTATTAAAGAGTAATTTTATAAATCTTCCTATTATACACACATAATTCGGTATATGCACTTACACCTTAGTATAACCTATATATATATATTTTTAATTAAGTTTAAAGTTTTTTTTTATATTTATCTAACCCTTTTTATCCCACCGCCCTGTTTAGATTTATAAGGGAGAGAGAGAGAGAAATCTCTTAACAGAGAGATACGGCGGGTCAGAGAGAGAAGGAGAGAAGGAGAAGGAGAGAGAAAGAGAAGGAGAAGGAGAGAGAGAGAAAGAAAAGGAGAAGGAGAGAGAGAGAAAGAGAAGGAGAGAGAGAAAGAGAAGAGAGAGAAAGGGAATGAGAGAGAGAGAGAGAGAGAAAGGGAAGGAAGAAGGAGAAGAAGGAGAGAGAGAGAGAGAGAAGGAGAGAGAGAAGTAGAATTTATTGACGATGGTCCGACGGGTGGAAATCGTAGGGACCATTTAATTTGTGGATCGAGGTATAATTTGAAACCCTAGCTCCGTATTTAATTTTAATTAGATATTTTATGTTGTTAATCTTAGTTTTCAATTTTAGGGTTAATTTTGTTGATAGTTTAAGATTTGATTAGGCCTTTCAAACCCTTAATTGATGGAATTGATAATTGGGAAGGTTGATTTTGACCCAAATTTATTGTTTTGGGTTAGATTGTAGATTCAGAGGTCTAAATTAATTAAAGAGGATATTTAGAGCAAATTGGGCTGTAGTCCTAAAGCCCTTATTTGATTTGATAAGGACCTGGACCCTCGTAGTGACTGTTTAGGTTAGAATTTAGATGCCTAGACTATTCTACATAGAATTAGTATGTATCGAATTGAGTTTTGAAAGTGATTAAATGTGTTGTTTTCAGTTGGGAGAGTGTACTAATACCAGTACACTAATTGGAGGAAATTAGTGCGGTAAAGAGAGCCTTGCGGGATTTGAGGTAGGAACTTATAAATACTTTCTTATAGCCATTAAAGTGCTTTCAATGCTTTTGATAGGGTTTAGATTTATAAATCAAATTTAATTATTTTGTAAAGCATGCATGATTTATTTGTGATGTCCTATTGATGTGAAAATGATTTTCCAAAAGTATAGTTTTACATAGTGATGTAAAACAGTAATAGTAATTTTTAAAATAACTAGATTCTAATAATTATATATATGAATGAGTTATATACATATATAAGTATATGGATGATTCTTTTCTTATTTATAGTTAAATAAACTATATTTCCAAAAGAATCGAGATTTAATCGTTATCGAGCTTTAGGGATGGGTATATTTCCAAAACCAAATGGATTTTGGGGTTCTTATAATATTTATATATATATTTTACTTCCTTCCATATGTTGGGAGAAGTAGTTGTTTTAAGATGATGTGTGGGATGGAGGTTCCCAGTTGTTGGGTATGTGTTGGTGATTCCCTAGGTACGGGCTTTCCCCCGGAATATATACTATATATGTTATGCTGGGCTTTCCCCCGGCTAGGATTATTACCGGCTTTCCCCGGATTATATTACGGGCTTTCCCCCGATTACCCGGCTTTCCCCGGATTATATTACCGGCTTTCCCCGGAATAATATTAGATGGGAGATCACAACATGTACATGGTTGTTAGTTTTTGTAGGAAAAAGGTATTTTCTACTACTAAAACTTATACTATTATAATATATATTTTTAGGTAATCCGAAAATGGATTTGTAATGCCTACACGAGCAAATCATTGAAGTTTTCCTAAAAACAATGGTTTGTTCCGTATTTTCATTATGTTTTCCTGTCTCATAACAGGAATGGGACTCTCATGAGATAGGAAAACTATTGAAATCTAAGTTATTCTATTTCTCTTTTTGGAAAGCCTTGTTTGGATAGGTACGTGTATGATTCTAGAAATGTCGAGGTTATATGCTGCCTAGATTAGGCGAAGACTTGAGGAGCGTGACAACTCCTGGATTATTTTAATGATCATTAAGATGTCTGCACAAGTCAAACGGCTGACCACCGCGACAACGGCTACATCGGCAAATTATGGTCAAGGGTCCACCTGAACCCAAATCATGAGCCAGCGTGCTTCTCACAAAAACCGATAAATCAGTCGCTCGGTCGGAAATCAGGAATTAACGATGGGGTTCCACATCGGTTAAGTTGGAACACGATTTTGCTCACCGACTAGGAGCTGAAACATCTAGTCATACCCTCTTCACTCTAAGATGATTACACTACGCAATATTATGATGTGAGATGTTGTTGTTAGTTTATATCTACTTGTATGGGTAAGTGAATGGTTATCGGTTTATGTTGTAGAACAAGTACCAACTACTTTTACATTTCTGTTTATGATTTCTCGATTTTCTTTTAAAATCTGCATTGTCTTAAATTCATGTTAGTGACTATCTGTTAGTATTATAAGTTTCTTACTGAGCTTTTTGCTCAGATCCAGGAGATATTGTTGCAGAGGGAAACGAGGATATAGGAGAGGATTGGTCAGACTATACCTATACCTTTTGAGGAGATCGATATAGAGAGTTCGTCAGCGATAACTTTCTTACACTTGAGGTGTTGTATCTAGCCTTTTTGAGGTGCTTGTTATCTTACTTGTTTTGTATATATTTTCTTAAGATATGTATATAAGACAAACACACTTATGTATATTATATCACTTAACTCAGGTTATCTATGTATATTATTATGCGAGGCATCGTTTTAGAATTGTGGTTTGAATCCAGCCTAGTGGATGACTAGGTATTATTATTTTGATGAAGTAAGGTAGACTAGTATTGATGAGATGATATGACTATCGTGGATGAATGAAATGATTTAGAAATATTATTTGTGGATAAATCATCTCTTCTACAGGTTTATTACAGGTTGAGAACCCTGAAATTACAGGGGAGACTCTGGCGAATGTTTCGTCCGCCCTAGTCATATTTTGAGGTGATTAGTGATATGGATAGCTGCATTAGTTTAACTCTGATTAGGTTTGTAAACCTTGTTTAGGTTTGTTTAGTACTAATTAGTCACCTTGTATAATTAGCCTAACGCCTCGAGATGCGACTCAATTCTTAGAGATTGTGAGTTTCGAATTGGGGCGTTACATGTTCTTATTAATCTAATATTTTAAACCGAGACTGTGGATCACACTGAACTAAGAAATGAAAGACAATGCTTCCCCAAGGAACGAGTGTCCCTAATTTCTTCAAAGGCCAAACAAATCGGATATCGATTTAACTTAGCATGAGATGTCCGAAAAATTAAATCGATGGAATTCAGAATTCCACCTAATCTAGGTATACTTTCAGATGTCCCCAAGGACTAATGAATGTATATAATTGATTAGGATTCAGAAGTTTATTATAATATGAGGGTATTATAATAAATAAAAGTTTTGTAACTTATCTCACTTTTGTTTTATTTTATGCATGTTAGTATAGATGTCTGCATTCTCTCCCTTACATTTTATTCTGAAAGAAAACCAGTTGACCGGACCTAACTATGTGGATTGAAAAAGAAACCTTGACATTCTGCTCATGGCACAAAATTACAAATTCATCCTTGATGAAGAGTGCTCTGCACTTCCTGGTCTTAACACTCCCCAAGAGGAACAAGAATGATATCATTAAGTGGATAAAGACGAATGATATGGCAAAATGCTATATCATGGCCTATTTGTCCAATGTCCTCCAGCAGTGGTATGAGAGTGTTCCTTATGCTGCGGATATCATTCAAGAGCTATGAGAGATGTTTGCAGAACACAGTCGTCCTGCCTAACAGGAAATGACAAGAAAGCTATATAACATTAGAATAGTGGAGGGTACACCAGTTCGTGACTACGTGTTCATTATGATGGGCTTGTTTAACGAACTGGAAACCCTTAGAACGACATTCCAACACTCTTACAAGAAGGATGTCATTTTTGCTTCACTTCCACCCTCTTTCAATCAATTCAAAATGACCTACAATATGAACAAGATGTCATATACTCTTCCAGAGTTGATGAACCAATTGACAATGGCAGAAGGAATCATAAAAGGACATAAGGCTGGAAGTGTTAATATAGCTAAGAGTTCTTCTGCACGTAAGCCTCAGGGCAAGAAGTTCAAGAAGAAGAAGGGAAAGAAAGCATCTCAAGCAGCCTAGCATCTGGAGGTAAACAAGGACAAGGGAAATACAAAGCCAAAGGAAAAGTGTTTCCATTGTGGCAAAACAGGGAATTAGAAGCGCAATTGCAGAGATTATCTAGCAAAGAAGAATACCTCAGGTAATTTTGAATCATTAGTTGTTGAGGTAAATGTTGCCTGGTGCATTGATTCTGGAGCCACTAATCATATCAGCAATACCTTGCAGGGGTTCCAGATAACAAGATAGCTAAATGAAGGGGAAGTATGCTTGAGCTTAGGAACAGGGGCAAGAGTTGCTACCGTTGTTGTTTGACACGTTCGACTTCTTTTTAGTTTTTATGATAGTGGGAATAAGACTTTAGTATTAAAGGATTGTCTTTATGTGCCAGATGTTTGGCGGAACTTAATTTCTGTTTCTTGTCTTGTTAGATATGGTTTGAAAGTAGAATTTGATTCCACCAAAGTTTTAATAATTATAGGTAGTTTAGTTATTATATTTGGCATGTTGGTAGATGGTTTGTATCTTATTTCTTCTATCTGAACTAAAATAATAAAGTAAAAATTACGTAAATAAACTGACAAGGAAAATACAAAGGCTTAGAATCTACCACCTTACTATTATAATTCTATGGATTCAATTTAACTGTTCCCGATTATAATTATGAGTAACACTCGAGATGAAAATCTCCTGTTTTCGCGAAGATGAGATCGTTGAATTCTTCAAATAACTAATATGTCATTTATTTCTCGGTCAAAGGTACAATTCTAAAGTATTACTTATCTTCTTACAACACAAATAATCAAAAGTGATGTATCATTCAATTAAATCAGGACCCAATTAATTGATGATTTATATAAACTCAAACTACTACATATGCATCACATAAATAGTGAAAGAACAATAAATTCATCAACCAGTTTAGAGGAATAAAATTAATGCATTAAAGATCATCAAAGAACAATACAATTTAAATACAAGAACTACTCAAGTTTGGGGCTTCATCATAGCCTAAGTTAAGATTTAGAACCACATAACTAAGATCATGGTTCTAATCTAAATAACAAAAAAGAAGAACATAAGATACAAAGAAAATGAGATGTAGCTGGTGAACTGATCTCCTTCCTCTCTCTCTCCCTGGTTCTCTCTCTATTTACATCACTGAAAATATCTCTTTCAAAGGCCAAAGGCCAAAGGCCTCCCCCGGTCTGTGGCTCCCCCTCTTCGTCCCCCTCATTTTCCCTTTAGAGAACCATTAAAAAACCTCGACCAAAACTGTGCGCCGAACCTTTGTCTCCCACGCGCGTAGAAACTCTTGAGTATGAGTTAGTGAGTGGTTTTTTAAATTTTTTTTATTTTATTGAAACTAAAAAGTGGCCCACTTCTTTTATCAATGACACAAAAGCCTAGATCCACTTTATTTTATCAATTTTTTTTATCTTCCTTTTAATAATCCAAAAATTGATTTATCTTCTTCATACGCATAACACCATCCAAAAATTAATTCTTTAATACAAGCCCATCGGTCCCCACATCCGCCATTTCTTAATCAAAATTCATATTTTAATCTATCATCTCATTTTTCCTTTACTATTTTAACCCATCCATTCGTAAAGAATTAAAAAGTTGATATATTTAAAGTCTTGATCCGGTGCAACGAGTTGTAACTTAGCTAACATACATCACCTATTTCATTGGTTCAAACTTAAGCACTTAATGGCGTGAATTCTTCTTGAATTTTAGGTAGCCTTTGGACCAAGAGTGGGACCCACTTGATTGACGATATTTTCTCTCCAATTGCAGCACTTTGATCAATTTGCAAGCGTATTCCATTATTCCTACAAACAGTATAAAAATAATTAAAATGATGCAAAAATGAACACTAATTAATATAAATTGAGGGGTAATTAGGTAACAATTATGTGCTCAACACTATCATTCCCTTTGTTTACAATAAAGAATTATACACATCAAATTTCTCTCTGAAAAGAAAATCACCTTTACCTAATTCTACATATTTGTGGCATCTAAGGCTTGGACATATCAATCTAAAAAGGATTCAAAGATTGGTTCAAGATGGGCCCCTAAGCTCATTAGAAGTTGAACCATGGTATTTTGTGAATCCTGTTTAAAAGGTAAGATGACCAAGAGAGCCTTCTTTGGTAAAGGCATTAGAGCCAAAGACTTATTAGAATTAGTTCACACAGATGTATGCAGTCCCATGAACATACAGGCAAGAGGTGGCTATGAGTACTTCATCACCTTCACTGATGATTACTCAAGATATGGCTATATCTACCTAATGCAACATAAGTTTGAATCCTTTGAAAAGTTCAATGAATTCAAGACTGAAGTTGAAAACAAAATAGGTAAAAAAGTGAAAGCTATTCGATCTGATCGAGGTGGTGAGTATCTCTTAATTTTTTTGGAGCATACTTAATGGAACATGGAATAGTATCCCAATTGACTGCACCGGGCACTCCCCAGCAGAATGGTATAGCAGAGAAAAGGAATAGGACCTTCTTAGAAATGGTAAGGTCCATGATGAGTTACAGTTCCTTGCCTATATCCTTTTGGGGATATGCCCTAGAAACTGCGACATACCTTTTAAATTTGGAACCTAGTAAGGCAGTTCTTATAACACCCACAGAGTTGTGGACTAGGCATAAACCTAGTTTACAACATCTATACATCTGGAGGTGCCCGGCATATGTGCTGAAAGGAAAGTTTAGTAAGCTAGAACTAAAATCAGAGGTTGGACTATTTGTAGGGTATCCAAAGGGAACTCGTGGTTATCAATTTTATAATCCTAGAGAATAAAAAGTGTTTGTTAGTACAAATGCGGTCTTTCACGAGGAGGATTATATATTGAACTACAAACCACAATAAGATTATGCTTGAGGATTTATCGGATGCTTCGACAGTAGGAGTAAGGTATACACCTAGTTCACATCCAGTGAACAAGCCAGTGTATAGTCATTCTGCGTCTATGCCTTTTATAATTCATCATCCTATTTCATCTTCATCTAGACAAATGATCAGATGCGCAACAGAAGCCCCTGAATCGTCCAGAACTAGGCACACAAATGTACAGGTAGTTCGTGACCAAGCATTACCTCAGATTGAAGAAATACCACCTTTTCTGCATGATCCTCCAGTTTTGCAAGAACAAGTGAATATGGATCAATCAAAACCACCAGTTCAAGCTAATCCACCTATACAACCTGAACAGCCAGAACCACTAGTTGCACCTGCTGCACTAGTACCACCATTGCTCCGACGTAGTGAGAGAGCAAAGAGAATGCCAGCTAAGTATGCTAAATACATACTGCTGGGATCGTCTTTTGAATTAGTCCCTGATGGTCAGAGTACTGAGCTCTCTAACTACGATGAAGCAATGAATGATACAGAATCGAGATTATGGTTAGATGCTATGAAAGCAGAGATGGAATCCATGTATTACAATCAAGTCTGGGAACTTGTGAACCCACCACCCAATATTAAACCTATTAGGTGCAACTGGATTTATAAGAAGAAGAGAGGACCTGATGGAAAGGTTGAAACCTATAAAGCAAGACTAGTAGCGAAAGGGTTTACTCAGAAAGAGGGAATCGACTATGATGAAACCTTTTCGCCAGTAGCCATGCTTAAATCCATCAAGATACTTCTTTCCATTGCAGCTCATTTTGACTATGAGATCTGGCAAATGGATATCAAGATAGCCTTTCTTAATGACAATCTTAAAGAGGACATTTACATGGTCCATCTAGATAGTTTTGTAGCAGACAACCAGCGGCATATGGTATACAAGTTGCGAAGGTCAATTTATGGACTGAAGTAAGCTTCTCGAAGTTGGAACATCAGATTTGATCAGGCAATCAAGTCCATTAGGTTTGATCAACATCCTGACGAACCATGTGTGTACAAGAGGTTGAATGGTAATGTGGTAATTTTTCTAGTCTTATATGTGGATGATATCCCACTCATTAGGAATGATGTGGGCACTATCATCGGTTAAACTTTGATTGTCTAATCTTTCAGCATGAAGGATTTGGGAGAAGCCAGCTACATTCTAGGTATAAAACTTCTGAGAAATCAGAAATCTAGAATGTTAGGCCTATCCCAAATACCTATATAGATAAAATACTAGAAAGGTTCTCAATGCAAGATTCAGTCAAGAGATTCTTGCCCTACAGACATAGCATTTCTCTTTCAAAGGACCAATGTCTTAAGATACCTGAAGAGAAGGAAGACATAGAAAAGTTACCCTATGCATCAGCTGTGGGTAGCCTCATATATGCTATGATGTGCACCCGACCAGATATTTGTTTTGCTATAGGAATGGTTAGTCGATACCAATCCAATCCGGGACGTATGCATTGGGCAACCGTAAATCATATACTAAAGTACTTACGAAGGACTAAGAATTATACGCTTGTATACGGAAGAACAGATTTAGTTCCAGCTGGTTATGCAGATTCCGACTTTTAGTCAGATGTTAACGAGAGAAAGTCGACTTCAGGATATGTTTTCAAGCTTTGTGGTGGAGCCATCAGCTGGAGGAGCATCAAACAGAAATGCATTATTGATTCTACTACGGAAGCTGAATATGTAGCTGTTAACGAAGTAGCTAAGGAAGCAGTATGGCTCAAGAAGTTTCTAGAGGAACTGGTAGTTGTTCTAGAAGCCGTTCCGCCTATTGTTCTTTATTGTGACAATAATGGAGCAGTTGCAAACTCTAAAGAACCTAAAGGTCACAAAGTCAATAAGTACATTCAAAGGAAATATAATCTTGTCAGAGATATCATCAATCGGGGTGATATTGTTGTCACCAAGATTGCTTCAGCAGATAACTTGGCTGATCCATTCACCAAAGCCTTATCACAGAAGGTTTTTGATTCTCACGTCCATGAGATGGGTTTAAAGGAGACATGTGTGCCCTAAAAATAAAATGTTTGACACCTATTGTTACTTGATTTATTAATTAATTTATCATTTTCTAACCTGCATGGTGAGGTTATTATTTCAATGAGTTATTCATATACAATAGTTATATATAGGGAGAGATATAATTCATTGGTAAATGTTTTATTCGTAGTTTAGATAACTTTACGTTAACGAAAAGATTATAATATATTAAAGTCAATCACGTAAGTGATGTGATGTATCTCTATCACAGAAGTAGAGATTTCTAGACTTTTATATTGATGTATTTGGAATACATTGAACCGGATCATCGAAAACACTTTATATTTTATATCAGCATGTTTAATGTATTTTTACACTACTTTAGGTAAAGGTTCTTAATCCTGAGAATATGTGTATACCCTGTAACTAGGTTATAATTATTTTGTTTTGCAAACAGTGAGGTCAATCGACGAAAACATGATCCAATATTCTGAGTAAAATGGATGACTGTGATCTCTTAGTAGGATTATAATATTCAACATGGAATTCACTTCTAAGATATTCACTTAAATCAATGCATGGAATATTATTTTAAACTAGCCAGTGATCTTCGAAAATATTTAAAAGATTATTAGAATAAATATTGTGAATAATGCATTTGATGGTTAAGGGTAAACAAGTAATTACGCTGATGGTGCTGACTTGTAAATGTTACAAAGCCAGAGAGTTTTTACGAATATCAGAAATAGTAGAGGGACAATTTGCAAATTAAGTAGTGGGAGGGTTTTAATATAAATTCTATTTAATCTGGAGGGTTCAGTCACAAGTCTTTGGTGAACCAACTTGTGATTATTATTTTAATTTCTAATTTTTATAAGAGTTATAAAAGAATTAGAAAGATAAAATAATTGCCCCTCCCTTATATTATATAAGGGAGGGGTGATTTCTCTAGAGACCACCCTTTGGAGAAATCGTTTTCTCCCTCCCTCTCTCTATTCTACCTCCTAGTTACTTCTTAACAAGTTCTAAAAAACCCTAGCCTCTATTGTTGCACAAACTAGGGTTTGTTTTTAAGATCAAAGGAGAAAATGAAAAGGAGATCTGTTCCAGTGGATATTGAAGCAATAAGAGGAGAGCTTTGGTATAGTACCTACGTCAACCACGCTTCAAAGGTAACTGTTATTTCAACCTGCTTAGATACATAACAACGATTAAGAAACAATGGGGATCAAAGAAAGGTTTTAAACTAATTTTTATTCTGCTGCCAGTTTATTTTTAAAAATCCTAGGATCCCCAACATCCTGACACCTACGGAGAGATCAAAGTAGAAGCTACTGATCTGGAACAACTTTTGTTTAACAAACTCTTTCAAATTTGGCATGTATGCAACTAGTGCACAAGTAATAAGTGAAAACAATAAATAACTGACCTAACTATATACATAAGCTTATTTAGGGAGTTAGATCAGCAATTACCAAACCGAACGTATCAATGCCGTACCAAACTGAATAACTGCATTATTCAATGAGTCGCAATAATTTGCGCATTTTTAACATGTCCCGGATTATTCACAAATCCGAACCGAACTTTTGAATACTTCTTTTTTTTAAAAAAAACTTACTTATTGTTCAGTCCATTATACTTGTTACATTGAAATTATTGAATGTGCTATTTAACCATATGGCTTATCCATCAATACTTAGTTTGTTAGTATTGTAGTTTATGATAAGATATAATATTTTTAGACATAGTACTTGTATATATATTCAAATTTTTAAGCTAATTTTTGGACGGATCATCTGAACTATACTCGAATTATTCTCGAACCGCATATTTGCCGAACTCCGATTAATTGACCAAATATTTGACAGAATTTTTCGTCCATATGAATTCGAATAATTCCCGAACCGAACTTTTACCGAACACCGAATTACTAACTATGGATATGATCTCCACACCCTATGCATCCTAGTCGCATAAAGTCGTTATATTCTAAAACTTCTAATCCCATCAAATTAGGGTTTAAAAGTAAAGATATTTATTTAGAGAAGAGATCAAATGCCTCCATCCCCAATACCCCTACTAAACCCCATTCACATGGGGCCCATATATAGAGGATCCAAAGGCTAATTTTTTGTGAAAATGTTCTACTCATCTTGTGCTTCATCATATCCGAAAATCATCTAATTCTAAAATTTCTAACCTCATCAAAAGTTGGTTACAAATTTGTAAATTGCATTTTAAGAAAACATAAAATTTTAAGATTTTGATGAGATGATTTGAGGGTGCTAGAAGTTTTAGAACTCAATGATTTTTGGATATGATGATCTATGTAGTGGGGAGATCATTGTCACAGAAAATCATGCCTTAGATCCTCCTCCTCTTTATAATGGGGTACAAATTGGGTATTCTTGAATGGGGGTATTTGATCCCTTCTCATTTACCAATCTTTAATTTTGATGGGATTATAGATTTAGAATGATGTGATATTTCGTGAGGACAAATGACTAAAATGATCTGTTTAAGCCATCCATGATTGCTTTACAATCACTAGAGGACAAATAGGTTGGATATTTCCAACCACCTACCTTTTACATATCCACTTTTATCCATTTTATTCTTACATCTTACTTAATTACGCCCCCTATAGAGATGATTCAAAGGTTGATTTTTTGCGACAATCTTTTCATTATGTTACTCAATATGGACCGTTGAATAATTTTCGTATCGGCCCACATGCGAATGTCAATAAGGTGTAAGACAAAGTTAATATTAATAGAGAAAAACTGACATATTACATTCTTAATACATTTTTTAAATACAAACCTAATATAAGAAACAAATCCAATATAAAAAGCGCCTGTAACATAAGTGCAGACAGCTCTCTATGAGGCCCTACAAATACTTTGTCCTAATCTAGGCTACAAAACCTTGATCCCTGATCTAACTCTTTATCCAGTTCATTGTCTTTCTTTTCTTTACTTTTTAATCTTTTGCCCAAGTCCAGTTCATTATTTATCAGGATATTCAAGACAAACAAACGAGATCGAGATGGAGTTTTTACATCTGCCCCAACTCTTGGAGCACATGACCAGGAGTTCACCTGAGTAGTTGGGTACCTATCAACTTTTGGGTCACAGACAGTCTTTCCGGCTCACTAGGGCAAGAATATTGGGCCAATACAACTGCTCGTCAAAATGCCAATTTGGCCAAACTTGCTGAGTTGGGGTTTCGCCAATTTTTCGTGCAAGTGTTGGGCCATTTCGCATCAATAGCTTACGTGCATGGAGAACTTCCTTGACCCTTTGTTGAACTCTTTTGACCATAAAATGATACCCTTTCTCTTTAACACCTCTCCCATTATTAAACTCTACTTTAACATTCATCTATTGGGTTCACATCGGATGATCTAAAGGTTAATTTTGTGATGAATGATGATCCCGCCGTGTAGAACATCGTCAAATATAAAATAGAGGAAATAATTTAGTGTAGTTTTGGATCTACCCATTAATTAACGTGCCGTTTAACTCACTTTTTCTTTTCTTATTCCTAAACCTTGTTTACATTGTCCTCTGACAGACCAGTAGAAACAAGGTATACGATCAAGTGTAGTGGGATACTTGAACCCATGGATCCATGGATTCATAGCTTACTAGTAGGATCTCTTAAACATCAGATCTAAGCAACTTTTCACTAATTGGTAGTCGAACCGATCATTAGATGACTGCCAATTTTCAAAAATATTTAGTGCGATCATCGATTCATCGCTAGAACAAAAAAAGTCTCTGATGTAGTAGCAATTGTTTGTGAGTTGAAATGATTTAATGATCGCCGAGATGATCAGATCATCTCAAAGATAATCAAATTATCGCCTAAAATAATCTATTGACACTTAAAGGGATTCTTCCCACTATTCACTTACCACCCCTAAATACATGGATCCATAGGTTAAGAGATTGAATTTAGGGAATTCCACTACCTTTGCTCTAAGAATAATTAAAGAAAAAAATGGGTGTAAACAGCAGAATGCATGGGATAGATCCAAAATTATTTAATGACAAAGATGAACTCTAAGGTATACATGGAGATGATCTCCTCCAACATGGTAAAAATCTTCACTAACAATCAACTTTTGGTTCATTAATTTTTATGTGAGCCCTATAAATAGGTGTAAACGAGGTGTAAGAATAAGTGGATAGGTTGAAAAATAACATTTCCCATCATTTGCCAATTTGGTGCTCCGTTGGGAACATACTAACATGGCACTGTTGTGCAACCATCGTGCATCTCAATTCTCAAAGCCATGCTGAAAAGAGTGCGAAAGATTTGACCAAAAACATACAAGGACCAAAACAAAGGAGTATACTTATAGTTTGTTTGGACAAGGGATTTGGGGGAGGGATTTTGTAGGGACCAGGGATTTGGAGGAAAAATCATGTTATATTTTTCTTCAAAATCCCTGGTCCCCACAAAATCCCTCCCTAAAATCCATTGTCCAAACAGACTATTAATTCAGAGATTTCTAGAGGTGGATTCATTTCTAGAGCTTTTCTTACGTTATGGGCTTGGAATCCCTATGGGCCTCCTTAAGGCCCATTCACCCTCAAAAAGATGCTTTAAACTTTCAAGTTGATAAAAGTTAGAATCTTCACCGATCCAACGATGAGCCATATCACTATTAGTTAAGAGAATGGTGTTTTTTTGGGGCTTTTTACTTTTAGTATCTTTGACAAACATTATTTTTTGTTAAAGTTTAACTTCACTCAGAAAGGATATAATGGTCATCTTTTGCCCCTGAAAAAAGGATAAAGTAGTAATTTTATTCTCATCAAATTTAACCGTCCCACTATTGCATTGCAATTTTATTTTTATCTTCTCTAATTTTACTGAAGTGTCTTCTGAAATCAATCCATCTTCTATATTTTTTATTATAAAATCAGTTTTCTTAATTATTTTTTTTGTAGGACACAAATCAACTGATAAAGGATTTGGGGGACAGGATTTCGAAAGATTTTGCTACAAATATTTGGTGGTAATCTATGAAGAGTTAATGGTGTATATCAGCCAATCTCGTTTTAATTGAAATAGTTAAGTTTTTTTTTCATGTTGATGTTTGATTTTGTATTAACTTATTTTTTCATGTTAATTGAAATAGTTAAATTTTTTAAAGAAAATGTACAACGCACGTACACAACGCTTGTAATTAATAAATAAAAGGGTCAGGGATCATTTCGATCGGATGAATTATGGAAATTCATTTCCTCAATTCCTAAAAAAATTTCACAACTCTGTAAATATTGGATTACCGTTCGGTTAAGTATAGGAATTAAAAAACAGGTTTGCAAGAATGACTATAATAATACTCTCTAAATTTTGAAAATATGTTTCAAGGATCAATCCAACCAGATCTCGGTAGTTACATTTTCTACATAATCTTTTGTAGTATTTATCCATGCAATGTGTGCATAGGTTTCATATGTTCTGTACTCTTGAAGTCCTTATCTTGTAACAACCTATTGGTTGTAATACTTATTTGTAACCATCATATTTTGTAATATAAATACATCCTCTGAGATACAAGCAATTTGAAGTTCAAATTTTTAATTTCCAAAGTTATTTATAGAGTAGTGGTGTGGTGTGGTGAGGCGATGGTAGTTTTGTGGTAGTGGTGATGATGTGGCGATGGTGATGGTGGTAAGGTAGTGTTGTGGTGGTAGAAATATATATAGTTGATAGTTAAATCGTGCGTCAAAACTTTGTATTCCAAGAACCTGATCTTTTTATTTTAAGATTTATTATTTATAAGATAGTTTATTCCATGTGCTAATTAGTACAATTGATAGTGTCTATTGTTGTTAACAACTTAGACCTATTAGCATTGAAACAGATCTTGCCACCTCATCTTGGAAGTCAATCTGAGAGTACTTCTAGCATTATTCTTAAGTTATACAGATCTCATTAAAAATTATTCTTAAGTTATACAGATCTCATTAAAAACAAGGTCATTTCTTCTACAAAAAAAAGGTAGTCTTGTAATTTCAAAAAATTATAAAGTATTTCTGGAAATTCATTTCAATTGCACTCTCTTTTGGATGTAATTAAACTGGCATATTTTGGAGGTAATGGAAATGTTTTTGTTTTTTAAGAATTGAATTCCATAACATTTACTTTGTTCGTTTGGATGCAATTCATCCAACTTCTGCCAAAATTAATTTTAATTCTTCAAAACGAACAACCCCTCGATTACAATGAAGGATTGAAAATTTCTATTAGAGCAATCCTACTCGTCCCCAAAATAAGTCTAGCATTATTTTTTCCTTAATGTAATGATATTTCAACAAATACATTCAAATTAAAATCTTAAATATACAACACTAAAATATTGCCATATTAGGGTAAAAAATCATTACGGAAAAGGTTCTAGAGTGGAAGCGTCACCCTTATACAACGATTCCGATTACTAAGGGTAACACCCACACTGTCAACGAACCCGAATGAACGTTAAATAGGAATCTCTTGTTATTAAGAGGCCGTTCGGCAACCACTTAAGAAGTTGCTTTTTCACTTATATAAGTCAAAAAGCAAAAAAGCTTGTATGGTAACATTTTTTCAAAGTGACTTCTAGAAGCAAAAAAGTTATTTCTTTTTGGAGCAAAAAATTTTTGCTTTTCTACTTCTTAGAAGTTGCTTCTCCTCGAGTACCGTATAACAACTAATAACTCATCATTTTTTTAGACTTATAAGTCAATAGTTTACAATACTAACTTCTCCTTATTTTTTACTTCTCAAAAGCACTTTTGCTTTTTTTAGAAGCAGAAGTGCTTCTGCTTCTGGTTGCCAAACGCCCTCTAAATATTAATATTATCCAACCGGAACATAAAAATTGCACCTTAATCGGACCTCCTTGGATTGGAATCATTGGATTATTGGTGGAGAAAAGTTGAATGATGAGTTTCTTAATAGCCAATGGATATAGCTTTTATCATATAGTGGACCCCAGACCCAGAGAACTAATGGCTAATATCTCACGCGTACCAAAGATGATTAGTACGTATTACTAAAGTTCCATATAATCTACCCCACCTCTTTTAATACTTGGGAGTTTGGGACCAGTTTTGTTAATTTGACGTGGGTGTTCATTTATTAAAGCTTTCCCTCTCCTGCAAGGTACACCCATGCATCTTTTGATCCTTTGACTTGTAGAGGGACTCCACATAAAAAATCTTTACTACCACGATCCCCACACTCCCCCACTCCTTCCCCCACACACTCTACACTTTACTGCAATTCTTCCATAAATTCACTTTGCAAAAATCATCCTTAAAAAAAATTAATCCAGATTATTTTCTTGTGATCTCGCTAAAAAGTGTAAAATAAGTTTAAATATTAAAAAATAATAGATTAAGATATATTTGACATTCATAAAAAAAAAAAAATGAAGATTTGTTGCAGGTAAGGTTTAGCCACTCAAGGAGCCGATGAAGCCCCTTATATATGCTACTACCATAATGAATGGTCCGACGTGTAGGTTATCTTTATTTTTTTTATCATGGACATCGAATCAAACCTTAAATAATCTTCATGTGAATCTTATTATTACAAGCCGATGTGTAGTGCTAATATATAAAAATATAGCGTGTCACCGGCGTCTTTTTAGTACAAAGCTTATATGCGTCGCTGAAAATTTACTCAAAATTGTTCAAAACAACCCTACTAGATTCAACCGCAGTTTAGAGCCTTTAATGATAACAGTTGAAAATAGGTGTTAGCAATAAAACGGTTTATAACCACGTTTTTGGTCAGAAAAGCATTGCTGAAGGCAATTTTGAAGCTATTTAGCAATTAAAACAGTAATAAACCGCGTTTAGAGCAGTAGCATTGCAAATAACAGTTATATAAGAATTTGCAACAATTTTAACAGCAATAAACAAATAAATAGCGGCTTTCTTTACTGATTATATGCTTACTTGTAGGTTCTACTTGGTATGACGGAAAAATTCGCATCTGCTATTCCTTATCAAATTGATAAATCAGCTGCTTGGTATGGTATTACTCTGCTAGTTAGGATACCTATAGCTCGGTTTGTCTATGCAAATTACCACTACCACAGCTGTGGTAATTTGCATTCTGTAAATTTTCCCTGCATACCAAGTAGGGCCGTAAAGATTTCAACAGCAAAAGTCACACATCAAAACCGTAGTTTATGTCAAATTATTTCTTTAATTTTTATTTTTTTGCATTATTTAATATTTTGGCTGATATATAAGCTAATAACCACAGTCAATTACTTAGACCGTGGGAAACCTGTGAAACCTCGTTAATAATAATAATAATAATAATAATAATAATAAGAGCAGAAGAGGCAAACAAAAAAAAAACAAAGGGATTTATTTTTTTTAGCTAGGTTTGGGGGACACGGGCTGGCCTGACCCGCGGCCCAGCCCGTGACCCAAACTCAGCCCGCCACCTCCCTCTCCCCCAATCAGCTGTATGCTGATCAAAAAAAAAGGAAAACAAAAAAAGAAAGAAAAGAAGAAGAGAAGGAGAGCTCGACAGAGAGAGAGCTGAGAGAGAGAGAGAGAGAAAGAGAGAGACGCATGAGAGACTGAGAAAGAGAAACCGAGAGAGGGAGAGACCGAGAGGAAGAAAGGGGAAATCAGCCCCATTCGTCTCGCTCAACCTCTAAACTCCTTGGGTAAGATTTCTAACCCATTTCACCTTCAATTTCAGCTGATTTTTCTGAGTTAATAACCTAGGGTTTTTATTCAACATGCTTGTTAGTGTAGATCTTGGTGTTTTGGAGCTAAATGGTGGAAGAGGTAATGAGATGTGCTAATTTTTTGTGTTAAGGTGAGAAATCAGCACCCTAATATTTTAAATCCTGTGATTTTTGTGATGTAAATTGGAGTTTTTGAGGAAAAACAAAAATTTATGATGAAGATGAAACTTTGGGCTGTTAGGTTTGAAGATTTAATATGAGTTTATGGTTTTTTATGAACTTAATTCCTCCATTTTTATGCATGCAAGTGAAGACTTAAAAATGATGAGGTTATGGTGGTTAATCCTAGTGAAGTTGTGGATGATGATAGAAAAAAAAATTGATGTTCAAGATAAATAAATTAGATGGTGAAATCTACATTATTGGGATGATTTCCTTTAGTTTCATACTAAAGATGGTACTTGGTTGTGGTGAATATAAAATCTTGCATTGTTTTGGTGGATAATGACTTCTAAAACTAGGATGAAGTTTGTGGATTGTTTTAAGTATTCTTGGAACCGTTAATGATTGTTAAAGTTGAAGTTTACCTTACTTAGAGTTTGGGATGTATGTCTTGATCAATATATGAATATTTATAATGATTGTCAAATTTCGAAGAAGTCTAGTAGACTATTTGGACAGATTTTTGTAATTTGAAGTGGTGAGATTAACCTTATTGGGATTTATGTGATCATGATAAACTATATATATCTAAATTTGATGTTCAGCAATTTATAAGTTTTGGTGAGCTGGTTTTGGGCATTTAGGGATTTGTAATTATGATTAAAGAATGAGATTATCCTTGCTTAGTTTTAAGTGATTATTTCTTAAGCTTATGATTATCATGAACACAAAGAGTTTGAAAAATGATTCATGCTCTAGAATTTTATATGCTCATGCTTGATAGGTAATTTCACCTTGTTTGGGGATTTTGATGATTCCAATGGAACCTTGAGTTTGGGTCTAGAAATTTGATGATGATGGTGTATAAAATTTTTGAAGATTCATATGTAATTCAGCTTGGTGATAGTGGGTAATGAATCTAAGTTATTTTAGATAGAACTATCATGTTGAAGACTATGGAGATCAATATTAAGCTAAAGATGGGATTTATGGGATAGGTTATCTTTTTGTACTATTTTGAGGAATTTTATTTCATTGGAGAGCAACAATGAAGTTCACAATATTTGAGGCTTTAAGTGATAATCCTATCTTGTCTTTCGGTGGAAATGGGTTGATTAGAGACGTTTGAAGTAGGAGTAGTACTAATCCTACTAACTGATGAAGTTTAGAGTAGTACTCTAAGTCGTTGGTGTTTCTTGATTTTAAATTTTTATTGATCCTCTTCTATCTATTCGACTTTTTAGTTCTGAGTACTAGAACCTAATTCTGTCTTTTGTTTCTTTGTCCAGCTAGTGAGCTGGGTGTTGCTGACTCTCTAGGTGAGGAGGATCAGTTCCTGTACCGCTAGAGGTAGGTGGTCAATTCATCTTAATAGCACCCAACTATTTTAATGCATGTTTCAAACTAATATGTATGTATTTTCTTTGTATACACGGCATGGCATGTGATTATTGAATAACAACGAACTAATGATATGAAGAAAGCATTGAGAAACTGATTTTAATATGGAAAAAAAAATGCATGCTCGATTATATATCATGTTTATGAAATATTTCTCATGGATGTGAACAAATGTGACTTCAATCTTACTATCATGATTTATGTAGATGAAATGATGGTTATGTTTGGAAAACCATATTTTACATGTGTAGATGACACCGTGTTTGATATATTGAAAATCTTTGGAAGAGACGAGAATCTGTTTTATCGAGTGTTTTCTCGATGTGAAACCCAACTTTGAAAATGTGACAAAAAGGAATTTCTTCCGTGACCGCCCAAAGACGGTAGTGGCGTCTCACTACCGGGTTTGATAGGGTTCACGACGACACGGAGAACCATGTATACCTTAGGTGGACTGGTGTCTGTGTTACTTCCACTCGGATTCCCGCCCGAGCGATCTGTGTGTGTTGGCCGCCAGGGTTCCTCACCCTTACTGTGAAACCCCGCGAATTCGGTCCGGCGACTCAACCCAACGAGTCAGTGACCTACTGTCGAAGGCAGGACTTGTTTGAGGCTGAGAAGTGAGCTGATAAAAATAAATAAATAATAATAATAAAAAAAATAAAAGAAGGCAAAATAAACAAAAAAAAATAGAAAGGAATTTTTTTTAGCTAGGTTTGGGGGACACGGGCTGGCCCGACCCGCGACCCAGCCCGTGACCCAAACCCGCCACCTCCCTCTCCCCCAATCAGCTGAATGCTGATTTTTTTTAAAAAAAGGAAGAAAACAAGAAAGAAAAGGCTGAGAGAAGGGGGAGCTCGACAGAAGCTGAGAGAGGGATAGAGAACCGAGAGAGAGACTGGGAGAGTGAGCTGAAAGAGAGAGGAAGAAGAAAGCTGAGAGAAGGAGAGAGAGGCGCAGAGAGAGAACTGGAGAGAGATAAGGAAAGACTGAGAG
Source organism: Macleaya cordata (assembly GCA_002174775.1). Taxonomy (NCBI): domain Eukaryota; kingdom Viridiplantae; phylum Streptophyta; class Magnoliopsida; order Ranunculales; family Papaveraceae; genus Macleaya; species Macleaya cordata. The sequence goes on along the minus strand of MVGT01001103.1, from coordinate 105,474 downwards.
AGAGAGAGAGAGAGAGAAAAATCGAGAGGGAGAGAGAGACCGAGAGCTGGAGAGAGAGATAGAAAGCCGAGAGAGGGAGAGAGAGGCGCAGAGAGAGGTTATTAGAGAGGGAGAGGAAGAAGACAGCAGCAGCAGCAGCAGCTGCTGCTGTCCATGTAGAAGGAGGAGAAAAACAGCTGCTGCCGCCGGCAGTAGCTGCCGTTCCAGCAGAAAGAATAAGAAGAAGAAGAAGAAGAAAAAGGGGGAAACCAGCAAAAAAAAACGTGAAGAAAAGGGATGAAAGAAGAGGGCTTTAGTTTGTTATTGATGGTGGAGGTAAGATCTAACTATAAAATCAGTTTTTGGGTTGTTTTGATTAAGAAATTTTTGAGTTTTTGATGTAAAATAAAATGCATGTTGTAGGACAGATCTTGGGAGCTTTATCTATATTTTTAGAGGTGCTCTAGAAGTTGTTTCAAGTTATTTAAGGTTGCATGTTTGGTGGTTTTAAAGGAAAATGAAATCTAGTGCAAGATAGATGTGTGGATGCTGCTACTGAAGTTTGGGAGTAGCTTTTGGAGGTGAATCCATCTACTTTCAGGTAATAGGTATAACCCTAACTTCTATTTTGATTTTGGTGGAGTAAATGCTTGAAAAAAACGAAGTTTAGTGATCTAATCTTGTAAATTTTGGCCATAGAAAATGAATCTAGTGTTGTAAATTCTATTATGGTTAGAACTTTCCCTTTGAAATCAGTTGTGGATGCTTTTGGTTGGTGTATTTCATATGTCATGTTGATTTTCAGACGTTTTAATTGAAGTTGAGTTGTCTTCTCGAATTTGAATTCTCAGATTTAACTGCGCAGCATGTACTAAAATTTACATAACTTTCTCGTTTTAACTCCAAATAGTGTGCTTCTAAATTCCACTGATTCATAACATCTTAAAGTATTTGTAGTAAAAATTTCATGATTTTTGGACAAGCAGGTAGCTTATTACAGATTTTCAAAGTACAGCTAGTGTTTTCTAAAAAAAACTAGTTGTTTCTGCAAAATGAAACATTACTCTGCACTTTTCTCATTTCTCGATTTGTCTTCTGATTTTTATTTCTTCATGAAAATGGTAGATCTTGGTGTTATCTTTCTAATGCTTTCAGTTTGAATATTTTCTGAGTTTTCTACGATCTTTGGCATTTATTTTTCCAAACTGTTACATTTTTTCCCGATTCTTAACATGGGGCTACTTTAGTATTTCAAGCCTACTAAATATTTTCAATGTTTCCTAAACCAAGGTTTTAGGTTGTGAAGATGAACTACTAGTGCTAGTTGATTTCCTTATAATTAGGAGTGTAATTTTGGATTTTCAACCTTCTTAGTTGTCTTGGTTCTATAACTTAATTAGAACCTTATGTTACTTGTTCTTCCTTCTTCAGTTTAGGGATTGAGTTGCACCTTCCATTTAGTGCCTCTTGAATGAGAATCGATAATGGGTAGGACCTTTCATTGAGCAACTTGGTAGCATTGAGGTAGGTGGTCAATTTATCTTAATAGCACCCAACTATTTTAAATGCATGTTTCGAACTATTATGTATGTACTTTTGTATGCAAGGTATGGCATGAAATTTATGGATAACAACAACTTATATTATGAAGAAAGCATTGAGAAACTGATTTTAATATAGAAATATGTATTGCTTTTACAAATGCTTTCGAAATGTTATCGGATTAATCGCTGCATGTGATGATATTAGGATGGTTGATCTACCTACTGAGTTTCTCACCTATTTATATTCGTGGTTTTTCAGTTGACGTTTGAGGATCGAGTTAGGATCCTTAGTGGTGCTGTGATGACGTTTGTTAGCGAGGGATTCCTTATTTGTGGTGGATGTAGGTTTCCCTCTCTTCAGTCACAGTGGATAATTTCCTACTTCTAGTCCTTTTTCTTTAAGACTTATGTTTTATGGCTCGGTTGTGAGCCTTATGATTACTTTGTTTTACATGAAGGCAACTTTTACTTTATCTTTTCTCACTATATATATTTTGACAGGGAACAACAAACATAACTATATATCATATCACAATTATATCCATGTTAAGTGAAAGATAGAATGTCGTAGTTATTTACAGGTTCCTCTTGGTCCTACATCGTTGGGATTTCAGTTGAGTTGAGAAAAAAAATGGGTGGCTAATTTTTAGTGCATACCCTTTGTTTCATCTTGCTTCCGCTGTGTATATTTTGTATGCACTGTGTTTATTAGGTGACAAAAGGTCCAGTTTACAGGGGAGACTCTGCCGGATTTGAGTCTCGTTGTAGACTGATGGTAATGTCCCTCGTTTTGGAGCACGAGGCGTTACACTTACGGGGGTGGATGAGTTGGCTTGCCAGGTCCTACAGACTTGGGTGCGTGGGTTGGCCTGCCAGGGATCCTCACCCTTACGGGGGTGGGTGAGTTGGCTTGCCATGGTCCCACACCCTATGGGTGAGCGAGTTGGCCTGCCAGGGATCCTCACCCTTACGAGGGTGGGTGAGTTGGCTTGCCATGGTTCCTCATCCTTGGGACTAGTTACACTCGTTGTATGTAGATTTCAAAAGAGAAGAAATTTCATAGGGGGATTTCTACAAAAAGGACTTTGGTTTTCAAAAAGGGTTCTTCCAAAATAGTTTTCAAACTTTAACTTAAAAGACACACAACCTATATATATATACTACTATATGTTATCACTAAGATAAGCTTGTGAAAGGTTGGAGACTCTCTACAAGGATGGTGGATCATGCTTATCCGGATGTGGTACACCATCTGAGACTTTGCTAGGTGTTTTTGTCTTTAGGGCGGTATGGGACGTCAGGGAGACAGGTACATCTAGGAAAGTCTGGGAAGTCACGATTATTTCCGGGTAAACCATATTTGTTGGTGGTGTTGAGTAACTAGTTTAGCTGAGGTTCACATGCCTGCCCGATGGGTGTTAGACGCGGGAGAAGGTTGTCGAGGAACCTTCTCTAGATTAGTTGGGGGGCCCTTGTCTAGTCTGCAGTCGTCAATTTGTGCGCACTTAGTATCCGATCTCGAAGTAATTCTGACTGGGGTAATCTGGTTGTGTTCCTTGGCTATGCTAGCAGAAGTACACTACTATTGTTTGTATATATATATGCAGGATTTTCTTGATGTTTCAATCAACTATATAATATGTATTGCTTTTACAAATGCTTTCGAGATGTTATCGGATTTATCGCTGCATTAGGATGGTTGATCTACCTACTGAGTTTCTCACCCAATTATTCTCGTGGTTTTACAGTTGACGTTGAGGATCGAGTTAGGATCCTTAGTGGTGCTGTGACGACGTTTGTTTAGCGAGGGATTCTTTATTTTGTGGTGGATGTAGGTCTCCCTCTCTTCAGTCACAGTGGATGATTTACTACTTCTATTCCTTTTACTTTAAGACTTATGTTTTATGGCTCGGGTTGTGAGCTTTATGTTACTTTTGTTTTATATGAATGCGACTTCTACTTTATCTTCTCTCACTATATATATTTTGACAGGAAACAACAAACATAACTATATATTATATCACAAATATATCCATGTTAAGTGAAAGATTGAATGTCATAGTTATTTAATCACTACAAAAAAAGTGAGTTTTAGGGACAGAACATTAGGGACGATTTTTAGAACTATCCCTGATAAGTACATTATTGGGGACAGTTTATTTTGTTCCATCCCTAATAACTGGCTTTTAGGGATGGTTTGGTCAAATTTCGTCCCTAATAAATGATTATTTGGGACAGCTTTGGCCGTCGTGGACGGTCCTTAGGTATTTGCTTTTGTAACCGTGGAAATGATCTTGTAGGGACGGCCTAAAAAATTGTCCCCAATATCGCATTTTGGGACGATTTAGCGATATTATTTCCGTCCCTATTGTGAAAATTAGATGGCACGCAAACTTTCCCTCACCTTATTTTCACGAAAATATTTTGAACGGAAATCTATTATACAATTCAGGACGGGGGGCAGAGTTGTCCTTTTATAAAATGTGTCCTGCTACATAAGCCTCTGCTCCCTGCCCTCCTCTCTGCTTCTTCTTCTTTGTCTTCTTCATCGTCGGTGAAGCTGTTCAGCTCCTCCTCCCCTTTCTCGGCCACTCTCTCCCTGCCCTCTCTCTCTCTCGAGGTTTTGAGCCGTGCCGGAGGCACGGCGATAGACCTAGTATTTTACAATTTGGGACGAATCTGCCGTCGGGAGAAATTTTGTTTTTTCTAAATCAGTTGAGCCCTAGACCTTATTGAGTACTTCTCTCCCACTCTCTGAAAACTTCTTCCTCTCAAAGCTCTCCACCACTGCCTGCACACTATTTTCGAGAGAAATCGTTTACCAATTCTGTCGTGCACACCATTACCATCTCTAAGGCAGGTAACCCTCTCTCTCTCTCTCTCTTGTTCTCTTTCTCTTGAGATCTCTCTGCTCTTCTCCCTGCTCTATCTCTCTCTCTCAAATCTCTCTATGTTCTCGCTCTGTCGAGCTTTTCTGTGCCTCTCTCCTTCTCCGTTTCTCTCTTAATCTCAGATCTAACTGTTTTTTGTTTTTTGTTTTTTTTTTCTTGCAGCAGAAAGGTAGGTTTTCTGGAGAAAATTTCCGTCGAGAGAGAAATTGTTCCACCACCATCATTGTCGTGTTCACCACCACTGCCGCAGGTAAAACCCTATCTCTCTCTCTCTCGATCTCTCTCACTTTACAGGTTATGTTCTCAGAGGTTCAAAGCTCCGAGCATTACGAATTTTGATCTCGCAGGTTCCCCTTCACTGCCACCATTGTCGCAATAGAACCTCCATGGTGCTCTCTCCAAGGTAAAAAAAAAAAACAATCTCTCTCTCTGTAAGCTCTCTGTTTTTCTGTCTCTCTGTCTCTTCCTCTGGTTCCCTTTCTTACCAGAAACCCTAAGGTGGCTGAGTGAGACATGTGGTGTAGAGACTAGGGCTTTGTAAAACCCTCTGATGGTATAAAAACTGCTCCTATAACTCACAAACGAAAATCTCCTTTAGAAATGTGAGTTCTTGGTTAATTAGCTTGATCGATTGTATTGTATAGAGATTTACAGTCTGAAGACTCCATTTTGGAAGGCTTTCTTTTTACCATCTTGGCTTAACTTCCCTCCTTTCAAGCTACTGATCATAAAATTATCCTTATAGTTTCATCCAATCACTAAAATATACATCTGGAATCACCATTCACGAACATCATTAATTGCTTCCAACAATATTTTTTTTTAAGTCGTTAAGTATTTTTTGGGGGTACGGAGTAAGTCTTTATTAAAATTTTACAGTTGTCTTAAAGTAGGCAAATATTAACAAGCTATCCAACATTATACACCATACCCTGGTATGCTATTTTTACTGAGGATCTTGAGTTTTTCACTTTGGTCTTTCAGGATCTTGAGTTTTTACTTTGTAGGAAGACTGGTGGGGATTAGGAAAGGGTGCTGGTCTAATTTCCTAGAATATATATATATGAAAATGTGCAGCTAGTTGATAAGTTTCTACCTGCAGCTACGTTAAACGCGTGATATCTTTCTCTTTCAGATCAGAGGTCAAAGATCTCAGTTACTGTTCCTTGAAATCATTGTTTATGTTTCCTTTGATTTGTGATGTAGTTAACTTAATTGTCTTATTAATTAGTTCTTATTATGCTTCTTTTATTTTATTTTTATGGTTTTGCAGTAAAGAGAGGTGCTAGGAAAGGGGGCATTCAACGCAGGGTATTCATTTTGCCTTTTCTGAAATACTATTTATGTTTCCTTTAATTTCTCATTCTCATGTATTTAGCTTAATTGTCTAATAGATTGTTTTGTTATTTAGGTTTCTTTTGTTTCTTTTTTGATTTAGAGAGTCACTTTCTACTATTTTATTACTTATTTTTATGGTACCAGTACACAATCTTTGTTTGTTTTTTTAATTTTTCGTTTTGTTGCTGCCTCAATGGCTTTCCTTAGTTGCCCTTATGGTCTCTCTTTTTTTTTTTCTGTCTGTGTGGATCATGTTATTTGTTTCTGGTAATAGGGTTTTGTGTTGTTATTGGAAATATTAATGTTCTATGTTGTATTTGTAGATATTAATCTTACCTAGCATGTTTAATTAAGTACATTTCAAAGACTTGATAACTCATTTATGCATTTTTTTGCTAGCAAAAACTCTTTAATAGAACTAATTTTGTGGTTAAGTTCAATTAGCGTTTCATCTTGTATATTATATAAAAATCTCTGTATTATCTTTGCTAACTCATGTGGCTTGTAGTTTAGATTTGTGTGCATATACACATTTGAATGAAAACATGTTTTTTTTAATGATTTACTTTTGTAAACTATTAGACACAAACTCCTAAATGTTTTACTGCTGAACATAGTTTATGACACTACTTGCAGATTCTAAGTATATTACTCTCCAAGATATATGGGATTTCACTTCAAGTAATCTCTTAAACATATTCCTCCAAGCTTGAATTTATGATGTTTCTGTATGATAATGTCTACGTAAATTAACCATGTGGTCCAAACTGGATGTTTAGAAGTAGTAATTTCATTTCCTTTTGTCATCTAATTAAGTACGTAGTGATCTGCTAAATGTTATTTTAGAATACCTTTTTAGAAGAGACAAAGAAGGCTGAAGTAGTAGCAAAGCTCGAACCCACTCCTATCATGAAGCAGTTCAAGATGGCAACCAATGGGGCGAGGATGATTTAGTTTATAAAATACATCTATATTTTGCATTTGAACTAATTGAGTAGCATAAAAGAAATTGTAGGTTAGTCCTTGGTTACTATTTGTTATAGATTTTTTTTAATATCTAAGACGTATGTGAATATTTTCAGATATATGTATAAATGGTTTGATTTACTTTTGATGGGCATGAATGGTATGTGAAATGGTTGTTAATTTAGATTTGGTGAATGGTATGTGAAATGGTTGTTAGTTTAGACTTTTAATGGAAATGTTGAATAAGTTACGTGGTTTAGTTTAAATTGGCACCTTCTCAAACACCTCAACTGTTATATACCATTAAGACTCTTAGATAAACTTGACTGATTCTACATCTTGTATATCCTATACATATATATCTTGTTTATTGATACTTTTGATCAATAAGGATATATAAAATGATTGCTGCAGCATTTTTTGTGATTAAGGTAATGTCTCAAAACCCCATTTCAACTTGATATTGAATTATTTTCCACTAAAAATCTTGTTTTTGTGAGACCAGATTTCTATTTTGACAGTCTGACCATAATGCTTTAGTTTGACACTTCTAACATACTACTATAATTTTGTTGTAATGCTGAGACAGTTTGACCGTAATACTTTAGTTTGACACTCATAACATACTTTTATGATCTTCCCCTATTTACTCTTCTAACTAATCAGATTTCAGGCTAATTGATATCTTGCATGCTTAATCAGTAGTTTTTATGTATTAGTACTCTTCTCTTGCTTAACATACTATATGAATAAGTAAAAAGATGTGCTGAAATATCAATTCTCTTCGTTTTTTGCATTGAGCATGAACCAAAAAGTCTTGCCCAAAGTAATCCATGAATCACTCTCTTCAAAATTAACCAAAAAGAAGTTGCACTTAACCATGCTATGTTTCGGAGAGACTGCATACATCAATATCTTCTTCTTTAACTATCTCTAGAAATGTTGTTTCTATTATTAATATTGATTATTGCATTTGCAGGGATTTATGAAGATTGATGTAGATAGATGGGAGTTTGCAAATGAGTTCAGGGGAAAGGTGGAAACGGCTGATTTCTCGAGTTTGCAATTGTAAAACTATTTTATTTTTTGGTTATTCATCTAAGACATGCATTTAGATAGTGGAATGGAGATTATATTTTGACTTGTGAGTGGAACTTGTCTATCTTATTTTGGGCTTGTAACTGAAAAATGGATGTATTATTTTGGATCTACAAATAAAATGAAGGTGGATTTTATTTTGGTCTTGTAAATGGAGTGTGGATGTGGAATGGTTGATACTTTTTAGACTTGTAAATAGTTGTAGAGAATAGATAAATGCAATGAAAGGTGAACAGGAACTTTAAGAAAGCAAGAAGCTTTTTTTTTTTTTTTTAAATGACCATTAGGGACGGCCTAAAACCGTCCCTAGTGCTAGGATAATATCCTATTTATACAACCTTTTCAGGGACACTTTTGACTCTCGCTAATAAGAGGAGCATTAGCCACGTGTTTAAAATCGTCGCCAAGACTATCCCAAATACTATCTGCGACGCCCTGGTCAGGGATGGTTTGTAAACCGTCCCGAATAATTTTTAGGGACGGTTTTTGAGTATTGGGGAAGGTGTTAAACCGTCCCTAAAAGTCAAATTTTTTGTAGTTTGCAGGTGACTTAGAGGATGGGATAATTTTAGACAACGTTCTCTTGACAGGTCCCTCCTGGTCCTATATCGTTGGAATTTCAGTTGAGTTGAGAAAAAAAAAATGGGTGGCAAATTTTTGTGTATACCTTTAGTTTCTTTTGCTTCCGTTGTATATATTTTGTATGCACTGTGTTTATTAGGTGACAAAAGGTCCAGTTTACAGGGAAGATTCTGCAGGATTTGAATCTCATCATAGACTGATGGTAATGTCCCTTGTTTTAGGGTACGGGGCGTTACAAAACCCATCTTGAAGTGTGCCACATAGGCTACAACATTTATTTAATCACAGCGGTTCATATATTTTTCCACTTCTCTTGCATCAAGATTACATATAATCATCATATTTAACATCATATGATATGAACACTATTTTAAAACATGAAATAAAAATCTAAAAAAAGTTTGAACTTTAAATTATCTAAAACAATTGTTTTAGAAATCATATTTTTAAAATAATAATTAGATCTCTAATATATATGATTTACAATAAATCTAGATCATTCTTTTAAAATTGAAACAAATATATAACTTAGAAAAATAAAATTGTATGTAGGGTTCTCCCTACCTGTAGAGCTTTAAAATCCAAGTTGATAGCTCCAACGACTTCCTCTTCTAATCCCAACAATCTCTGTAAATTTAAGGTTTTAGTGGCCTCACAAACATTAGTAGTTGTAGTAAAGAAGATGAAGTTGGAAGGGTTTAAGGTGACGGCTTGGGCTTCTCCTCTCTAATAATTTGAGTTTCTAAAGTGAAAAGTTATTGTTTAACATGGTAGCAAAGCAGTAAATTCAAAATATTCAGAATCTTGAATTTTGCGCTCTAGTTTATATATAATGCTTGAATTTAATAAAGTATTTATATGATATATAGTTAGAGTAGTGATGTTTGGACCGATCAAATGCAGAAGCATAGGTGCAAACAATTGCATGCTTAGTTGCCACATCAATTGGAAACTCCTTCATAACCAATGTTATCAAAACTGGACCGGACCAGTGGTCCAACCAGAATTTTGTGCTTTTCAGTTCGGTCTAGGTCAAACCGATTTGGATTTGAGAACCGGCGGTCTGATTGGAATCTATGGTCGAACCACCGAACCGAGTCAATCGGTTCTTTCATAAACCCAGTTTTACAAAAAAAATTAAAAAATTAAAAAAAGTAAAAAACGTACCAAAACAAAAAGAATAGTTTTAGTCTTTTAGATAATGAAGGGATTCCTACTCAACTTTAGAAATTGAAGACAATTATGTTGATGATAATGACTATTTATCTATATATTTTATGTTTTTACTTTATAAGATTTTTTATATCTTTTTTAAAAAAATTTATATTTATAAAATTATTTAATAAATAGAACAGGTCCAACCGACTCGAACCCAGGTTTAACCTAGGTTCAATTAGTTTTGAAAAGTTTCTGTTCGATGACCGGTCCGATTTTCATAACATTGTTCATAACACTAAAGAGGAAAGGTGGTGGGTCCTACCTTGCCATATGAGCATCTGGCATAGGTTTTATCAGATGGTCGGTCTAAAAATCATTTTCGATACGGTTATACACCCGTAACACCCACTGCATGATTGGTATGTCCCACGTTCCATCTCCCTTTTGCCTTTTGCATGTATTTTCACCATAATGGTTTATAATAATAAATTAACTTAATTAATATACGTACGTACGTAGTTCTTCAAATTAGCTATCTACGTAGGTACCCAGTCCTTTTCTGTTTAGTTGGATTCAATCCAAATCCATGCAACAATAAATATTAAATTAACATTATGCATATATTCTTTAGATATCATCATTCTCCAAGTTCAGATCGTTAGATGTTCCTTGTGATTTGAATCACAAAAACAATTACAACAATCCAACGGCCAAAACCCTAGGGACAAAAATACATCTTTGTCAAGATGTTAGCATCATTTATGCCTTTATTTATTACTTTGATATATATAATAATATCTATCTTTTCCTTTTAAAATCCATCAGCTTATTTAAAAATATATAACGAATTGGAATTTCTATTTAAAGCCATTAATAAGTGATCAGGATCAGATTCCTAATAAAAGTGTAATGTGAGGGTCTACATGATGTTGAGACAATACGAATCAGTGTACTCTATTCTTTAATTTGGACCACGGCTCCTGCTAGCTGCTTTTTATTCTAATAATTAATTATTACTAATAATATTAATATTAATAAAATATGGAGTAGTACCAATTTAATGCCCCCGGGTTTATCATGCGTGGGATGACATTGCGGTAGGATGTTCACGCAAGTTAATATTTCCGATCCAGGGTTAATTGCGAACGAGAACATTTGACCGATGCGCTCAATTGCTACTGGGCGCATTAAATTTGGTAATTTTTTTTTCTTATATATATAGGGAGAGAGGGAGTTAAGATCAGTTTACAGCCTTATATATACATGTTATATGTATAGACTCTTGTGGGGTTCATATGAGGTTGATCTCATGGCTGAGATTTTGTAGGGGTGTTCTCCTCACCATGTCGATCAACTTCACCAAAAACTATTCCATTCTAAAACTTCTAACCCCATAAAATATTGACTCTTTTTTTCATAATTTATTTTTTATCAATTAATTTTTAAACAATTACTTCCGATCAATTTTTTATGGGTTAGAAGTTGTAGAATGGATTGATTTTTTATGAAGATGATCTACATGATGAGGAGAACATTTTCACAAAACCTTTTTTTTTTAATGTAGGGACTATTGCCCAAGATACATATTTAAGGCGGAGATACACTATGAAAGGCATGTGAGAAGCGCAAAAACATCGCCAAATACACTAACGCAACTAACGAAACCGCCACCGAAAGACTATCTAACTACTACTAAATATTACGTGGGACAAACTAATGACAAATCACATATCAAGAGTTTTGATCCCAAGACTAAATCATGGGAGGGATGCATAACCTCTGGGCCAAAGACACCCATGTGCGCCTTAAGTGTACTAGGGTCTAATATAGTGATTTGTGAGGTTCCTACTGAAAATTAACAGCAAAAAGGACTCCTCAATCACCGATTTTTGTTAAAAAATAATCTACATGGAGGGAAATAAAGAATATCTTGAACACAAATTAACATTTGGATCATATTTATGCGTGTCCGAGAAGTCACTGTAAGTGACTATACCCTTAAAGTTGTGTACACGGATTAATTCATGATTAAAAAATAAGATATCATTTTATTAAATACTATAGTAATGTATAATCTAATGTGGATATGAATTAGGACTTTGACGGCTTGATTCATGGCCGGTATCTCACACACTGGGGGACCATAGCTCAAAGATCTATACCTTAATAATTAAACCATCAACCAATCAATGGTTCCTTTAAAATAATGTTGTTTTAGTGTGTGTGTGTGTGAAAGCTTGTTGAATTAGTAAGACTTTTTAATTTTTTTTGGTCATACGCTCTCATACTTGTTAACAACAAGTGGAATAATTATAGGAAAATACTAAACAGACAGCAAACTCCACAACAAGCCATAATGGACGTTGGATCATTGGATGTATACTATGAATTTATTGTTCTCGTGAATCGCGGCTTTTTAAATATTAAAAATTCATCGTATTATTGTATATTGTTGTACAACTCGCGTACGCTATATAATTTGTTGTAGCTATAGTATTACTTGTAATTATATACACAACTCGGTGTACAATTTGCCACGTTTTCAATTACCACCCCCAAGTATGTTAAATTTTCATAGATTTTGAAGATAATGATATTTTTATCCTCGAAAAATGTGTTTATATTTGAGAAAATATAAATATTATTTGGGTGCACTTTGTCACGGTGGAATAGTGACAAAAAAGGGAATAATCCCACATTGGTTGGATAAGGGGGGATCTTGGAGTCTATATGGATTTGGGTCAACTCCACCTAATAGGCTAGTCTTTTGGGTTGGAAGCCCGAACCCGTGACAAAGTGGTATCAGAGTAAACCTGACCCATTTTGATGTCACTCTAAGTGCCCACACACAAAGGAGGTGTGTTTACGAGGGTAGTGGTTCAAAGAAGGTGAGGACAGGTATGCAGGGTGGCCCGAGTCATTGTGCCAAGTGCCCACACATAGGGTTGTGTCCACAAAAAGGTAGTGGGTCTCCCAAAGGAGAGTGGGAACGGGTAGAGATGTTGGCGGTGGAATAGTGACAAAAAGGAGAATAATCCCACATTGGTTGGATAAGGGGGGATCTTGGGGTTTATATGGGCTTGGGTTAACTCCACCTAATAGGGTAGTTTTTTAGGTTGGAAGCCCGAACCCGTGACAAAGTGGTATCAGAGCAGACCCGGTCCAATCTGATGTCACTCCAAGCATCTACACACAAGGGGAGGTGTGTCCACGAGGGTAGTGGGTCCCCCAAAGGAGGGTGGGGACGGTTATGCTGGATGGCCAGAGTCATTGTGCCAAGTGCCCACACATAGAGTTGTGTCCACAAAAAGGTAGTGGGTCCCCCAAAGGAGAGTGGGGACGAGTAGAGATGTTGGCACAACTGCAACGAGGGCGTTGCAGGATTCGGATGGGAGAGAATGTCACGGTGGAATAGTGACAAAAAGGAGACTAATCCCACATTGGTTGGATAAGGGGGGAATCTTAGGGTTTATATGAGTTTGGGTCAACTCCACCTAACAGGCTAATCTTTTGGGTTGGAAGTCCGAACCTGTGACAACGTGCATTATTGATGCATTAAGATGACTAATATGTGAAAAAAGAAGTTATCGAACATCCAAATTAATTAAAGCACATTCTTTTTTCATATGATCTATAATGCGACTCTAAATCTATTTAAAAAAGCTGATTGAACCACTTCATCCTACACATTTTATTTAACTTATTCTTACACTTCGTTCACATTTATATGTAGGTTTCACATATAGATTATTTAAGGGCTAATTTTTTGTAATAATGTTCATCTCTTCATCATATAGATCAAAATCAATCTTGGATCATCTCTATATGACTCTCACAAACTGGTGTTTACGAGACCTTATTCTTACAATACTTTTATTGCACCTACTTGTAGGGTTTGCATGTCGATGACCTAAGGTTTGATTTCTTTGTGTGGATGATCTCATTATGGATCTTTTCTATACTTGCGTTTTTTTTATACAAATTGACGTAGGAAATAAATCAAACATAAAGAATACGTGCAATAAGACTTATAAGATGAATTTTTTTTGTATTTTTAAATTTTTTTTTAGCATAACAAAAATGCCTTTTACATGTTTAGTACCTTTCCCTACTATACGCATACACGATTAGCATTTTTCTTTTCGTTTATACAAAAAAAAAAAAAAAAAAAAAGCGCATTCAAAGAGCATCCCGAAAAGGGTAAATAGAAAGGTGATGCTCTCATAATTGTGTGTAGAATAAAGACTAATTGAGTAGCTTTTAGACATTTCATATTAATTTTGTTCGTTACTTCATTACGGGAGATTGAAGACCGTTGGCTTAAGTCACGGTTGACAGTTGACCGACCTTCGTTATTAAATACCTCCACGTGATTCTAATTCCAAAGTCCTAACTGGCTATTTCCCTAGTAAAGTATTTCAAAAGAAAAAAAAATGAAAAATTTAATGATATTGCCAGGTGCATTCTAAATTATCAGCTACACTGAAGATTGTAGATAAAAAATTAATTTTGATGAATCAGTGGTCAGATAAGTTTGGTTGATAACAAGATATTAGTAGTTATTAGTAGTCTGAATTATGTAATAAATTATAGGATGGTGCTAGATATCCTGCAAATTGTGCGGGATTTGCCTACCGCGGGTAGCTATTGACGGCTTGGATAGAAAATCCCACAAAATGTGCGATGCTTTCAACATTATCCTAAATTATAGTGAGTTGTATACCTTCTCTTCATCTATTAATGGTGAGTTCTAGTTCTACGTTGGTTTTTAGTGCGTCCTCTTCGTTTGTTAGGGAAAGTTCAATAGGGTCCCTAAATCTCATTTATGAGGTTATTTAGTCTCCAGTAGAATCTCTACACCATCATATCCATCCCGAATTTCCGGTTAAGGGGTGCTCATGGGAGCAAATGGTAGATCTTAGCCCGATTAAATGAATATCGTCATGGTTAATTGATGTTTTGCTGAGTCGTAACGATGGATTGATTTCATTGTTTCCAACATTGACTTCGATTTAGGGGTTCTCCCAGTCTTTCCCACTACCAAATGCCGTATCTAACATTCTCCATTTAAATGTTCAGTTGCTTCTTTGCGCTTCTCACACATCTTTGTTTATCTTTAATTTGGGAAAACATCACACACGGCCTTTATTCTCGGGTGAGTAAGTTAAAAGTGTGATATTAACACTACTCTCCTACTATCCACAAAATATCTACGAGATATTTTTTTTAATTACTTAATTCTTTCAAAAAATGTAGTATATAGATATGTTTCTTTCGATAATAGAGAAACTGTAAAAATTTTACACTTACCATAAATTTTATCTATTAAAATTATCTGCTAATTTGTCTTCAATTAAATTTTAATTCTTTATCTAAATTTAATTGATGATACATCATAAAGTAAATTTAATGAAATTTAATGAGTGTGAAATCCGAGCTAAGTTTAGAAGAGCTCGAGAAACTGGATGCAACTCCCTTGTGATTTGAGATAGTATTTTGACCATTTGGTTGGATCTGCCTAAATTGCACCCCGGAGTCGCACTGACTTTAAACACACAAGTTTGGTATAGTCCCAATAAAATTTTGTCTTTTAATAATCAGTGATATCCATAGTCGTTACCAGTAAGTAGTACATTTAGACCATCGAAATGTCCAAACAAACTCGTGATTCATTCATTATATGGTACATTCTATGGCAGACACCGAATAAAGTATTAATTCTTTATTCAATAATGTTTAATTTCTTTGTGAAAATTATTAGTTACTGTTGTAGATGGTATTATCTTGATTTTTGTTTTTGATATTAGATTTTTGATCTTGATGAGATTACAAGTTTAAAAATGAACTGATTTTTTGTTTTAGTGAGGTTGATTTATACAGTGACAAAAATATTCTTATGTAAAATCATCCCTTACAATATGGCAATGTGCATGTATTAATAAGATGTCAGTATTTACTACTGAATTATATTTAAAATAATATTACATGTATATTTTTTAATGTATATGTATATAATGAAATGTATGTACGGGGTTTTTCTTTTAGACTTTCAATTCGGTGTTTCCAATTTGGTTTTTAAAAAATAAAAAATAAATAAAAAATAAAACCAACACCATAAATATCAATTTTCCTAGTTTTTAGGTTTTCGATATTTTGATTTTTTTGGTTTCTCGATTCTTTGATTTTTTATTCATTTTGGACCACTTCAGACTGGACTAAAAATCAAATCGTGTGCAGCCTTAATTGCCATCTAGCTTGATGCTTTTATGATATGTTTATAGAATGAGTTGCATTTTTAATAAAGACTAGCCACTATATGTCGTGCAAGGCACGCGTGATTTTTTAAAAAAAAAAAATTGATTTTTTTTATTGGATAATTAAAAAATTTAGTTATTTTAGATTGGACCATATGTTTATAATGTAGGTTTTTTTAACCCGCACCTAAGAGAGAGGATTTTGTTAACCCAAGGCTTCTCCTATAGTATATTAGATTAGAATAGACTAGCCCCTATATCCCGTGCCCTCTTTTAAAAAAAAATCTTAAATTTTTTTATTAGATAATTAAAAAATTTAGTTGTTTTAGATTGGGCCAAATGTTTATAATGTAGGTTTTTTAACCCACACCTAAGATAGATGGTTTTATTAACTTAATAATAGATAATAGATTAGGTCATATGTAGGTTTTTTAACCTACACTTAAGAGAGATGATTTTGTTAACCCAAGGCTTCCCCTATAGTATATTACTAGCCCCATATCCCGTGCAAAGCACGGGGGCTTTTTTTAAACAAAAAATTTGAATTTTTTTCTTAGATAATTAGAAAATTTAGTTGTTTTAGAATTTGAATTTATGTTTATAATGTAGGTTTTTTTTAACCCATACTTAAGAGAGAGGATTTTGTTAACCCAATAATAGATAATAGATTGGACCATATGTTTATAATGTAAGTTTTTTTAACCTACACCTAAGAG
>MVGT01001103.1:66441-79461 GCA_002174775.1 Macleaya cordata | reverse complement strand
GGTCGCCGGTCGCCGGAGTGATGAAGTCGACCGTTAATGATTTTTAGATATGGGATATATTTGGAATAAAATGTTTTTAAAGGTTAGTATTGTCTTTTTAAAAACTAAGGACTAAATTCACAAATGTTTTTAATCCAAGGGATTAAAAACATAAGGGTTATAAAAATAGGGACTAAAATCACAAAACTACCATCCCTTTAGTAAAATGAGTTTTAAGTTGAATGGAAGATTTTGGGCTTAAAGTCCATTTAACCAAACCATCCCCCCATCCATTTTGAATCCTCTATTAACAACATCTTTATTTTAAGGGAAATTTAAAAATTTGGTGGGAGGCTCGAATTGGTTAGACCCATAGACCCTCGTTATATATATTGTTACTCTTTTCTATTTAATATTTCGAGTTTTTAGAGTAAGTGGTTGTTTACATGGTATCAAACCAACGAAGGTCTGGTGAATATATCATTCCTTGTTAAGACCCAAAGATCATTGTTACATATATTCTTACCCTTCTCTTTAACAATTCGAGTTTTTAGAACAAGTGGTTTTAATAAGTAGCGGCGGGTTATAAAAATGCCAGTTAAAAGTAAATTTTAATAAAGTGTGGACTAATTAATTACATTAAACAAGGAGATAATTACCATGACTAAAGGCAGCAAAATCATGTTAATGTTTATTTATAAATAATTAATGGCCTCTTAAGACAAGTACTTAAAAGATCTCACTCCAATGCTCTCAAAATAACATGGTCAGATCCTAAGTACTCAGCCTCTCACTGTAGCCTTATTGCTGCAATTTGTTTGTAATGTCCAAGTTTTGTTGTTTTGACCATTACTATCTTTTTGTTGTTGTTGTTGTTCATTACCCTCAAGTAGTACTTCTTGCTGTTGTAGTTGTTGTTGCCTTGTTGATGAAGAAGATGACGAGGGGAATAAAGAAAGAGAAAGCATGGTGCTTATTTCTTGTGTAATAGTACTGCTCTGATTATCTTGGCTCTTGTTCATCTTCAAGTGATCATGATCACCATTTCCAAAATTTTGGCTCAAACTCAGCTGCAAATTAGGCATCCATTCCTTCTCTTTCATCAACTTCTTGTCTGTGCTAGAATTCACTTCAATCTGATCCACCATTTCTTCTTCTTGTTGATTTGATGGCAACCTAGATAACTGCATGGCCAAAAAGTTAATATTGAGTCATATTGAATATTTTAGTGCATTTTTCTCAACACCCTCCGCGTTTAAAAGTAATTATTAACAACCCTTGCATATTCAGTTAACTACCATTTACTCTAAAAACTCGAACTAGGTCTAGGTATCATTACTAATTACTTTCCCAATGCAGGGAGATTTCGCGAAAAACACCAAATATTTGTTGGTTTTCACTTACTCCTACATATTAACAGAATAAGAGGAAAAAACTGTTATATTGTTAAAATGGAAGAGCTAGCTTAATTACCTCACTAAGCCGAAATGGTGGCCCAAACCGATGTTCATAGCCATTGGAGATTAGCATGGGATCAGTGAAGTTGGATGGAAATTGTTCGTCCCTGTCGTTGTTGTTAAGGTTCGAACCCAATGGACGCGAGTTGTTGATCCCATCAATCGACATCGATTTGTCCCAAATTTTGTGTTGTAGAAGAGTTTGGGAACTAATACCAGCCCAAGTGATATCCACTGAAATTTTTCCTTCATTTCCTTGTTTTCTGATCATTTCTCTAGGAGGCCACTTCTTTTCTTCAAGAAACCTACTAGGCCTAATAGGCCCATTTCTCGTTATCGCATTCCTCACATCGAATAAGTGCGAATTCATCGACGAAATCTTCTTGTCGTTTTGAAAAATCATGTCATGATTTGAATTCTTGGCTAGTACTCCTGGATCTTTGCCTAGTATTGAAATTTGCCTCATGGCAGTGTTCTGACTGAAAGCCCAATCTTGGTGTCTGTTAAGAGGGAGAGGGATAAGAAAAAAAAAATGTTACACAATTGGATCAAATTAGGAACCATAACATGCACACAAATATGCTTGCCCCTACGTAACTAGAGCCCTGTAGGTCCAATACTCCTATATAGAGCTAGGTTTCACCATTCACTGGTAAGGCCCCACATGCAGCATTCTCGACGGCGGCTATCCCGAGCTAGCCATCCATATAAGTCAGCCTCCCTTACCCCACAACTCTCACCTGTGACCCTCAGTACTGAAATTCAATTCAATGAACATAGAAGTGGTTCTTTTTTGTTTCTGATTTTGAGGTTTGGTTGGTTACCTTGAACAGCTAGCTTTGGCATCAAATTGTTGTTGGGAGAGGGGACATCGTAAATGATTCGGTAAACGATTGGGCTCGTGCATGTTCTGAGCTACAAAATAGTCCCTGCTGCTGTCTATTCCGAAGGGCCGATGATGAGGACCTGTTCTTTGGTAGAACATTTCAGAACTTCTTTGCATAGGCATATTTGTTTGAGATAAAACTGCACAAAATTACTAAATTTATATTATAATTTCTCCAAAAATAATTTATTAAGATAGAATTAAGCAAAGATATATAACATAACCTTATATAATTTGAATTAGATTTACACTTTTTTATTTCAAACTTAATTTGTTGAATTATATTTACTAAAAGGCGGTGTTTGGTAACGAGCTTCAAGTTGCGCATGTTAACCACCATTTCCTGACTTAAGAATTAATTTTCCATCCTAAAAATTTATTTAAATAACAACAGTTTGCCATGAATGAAAATAGATAGAGAGAGCTATTTTTTTTTTTTTTACCTTGCCCACACTCATCAAGCTTCTTACTTCGATACATCTGGTTCATCCGACAAGAAATGCATGATTAATTAGATAAAATTTAATTGAATATGAAGGTGAACATGAAGCCTTAAATGAAATCTAAAGGATCTGATTATTTACATTTTTCATCGTCGCCTTATTACGTACCTGCAAGTGGCTTTTTACATGAGCAATGCTAAGTCCCTTTACATTCATTAGCTGAAGAACTAATTTTGGAGTTGCTCCTGCAAAAATACAAATTAAATTATAGAAATATACTTAATATTTTCATAAAAAAAAAATAATAATTAAAATTTAAATTAATTATTGAATCTAATGAGATTACATTCAAAAGAAAAAAAGGATTTGAGACCACGGTTTAAAACTGTGGTTAAAAGCTCATACAAAGAAAACATTTACCACAGTTTTAAAACGTTGTCTAAAGATCCTTTTTTAACCCTAACCTCCAAATCTTTAATTAACAAAAGCAAGAAAAACTCAAAATTAAACCTACTTTCTTGACCGCCGAGTCTTTCAACAGCACGCACGAAAGAAAGATGGAGATCAGGAGTCCAACGAAGCCTAGGCATTTTCGATCGAACATATTGTCGAACTGTACTCGTTGTTCGTTCATTACTCATCCCATCGGCCGCAGTACTGTTGTTGTTACTACTTGAATTCTCTCTTGTCAAAGAATTATCATCTTCTTCAACTGTGGCATTCATGACCACCTCAGTAGTACTGTCTGCATTCTCCTGGTCATCACTCATGGCATCTTCATTCAAGTCAAAGGATGTTGACCATTTTTGTTGAGGAGATACTGTGGATGTGATTTGGGCTTGATTGTCACTCCAACTGCTGTTTATTTCTTCATCAGATATCTCTACTCTTTCAACCATGTCTTCTCTACTTGCTGTTCTTTTAAAAAGTCCCATTGTCACTGTTACAAAGCAAACAAACATAGAATCATGAAGCTAGCAGCCATGAATTCATTAATTCAAGCTAGAGAGAGAAAGTTAGAGAGAGAAAGAGAGGATTTATCTTCGCAGACTGTGAAGAAATTATGTATAGTCATGCATGGCCTTTCTTTACAAGTGGCAGCTAGCTAAGGTATCAAACATAAAATGCAAAAATTTCCAGCATGTTGCACCTTGGCCGGCAATACCTCTATAAGAAAAAGGAGGGAAAGTTTCATATATATAATTTAGAGTGCTTCTTTGTACACCCCTCTGTAAAGTGGGTGTACAATTAGTCCATCATCCAGCCGTCGGTATTATATAGTCAAAATCTTATCATTCTTTGACTACTGTCCGACGGATGGATGATGGAGGGCATTACTTGTAAAATGGGTATGCAAAATAGCATTCTATATATAATTTGACAGATAAAGAAAGAGTGAGGTGGTAAAACACTTGTGGGTCACCATATCGGCCATTAGAAAATATGAAAGCAAATACGAGTAACACATTCTCATGGACACCATAATTAGGGTTAGGGTTTTTCTTAAAAGATCAACACACTGTTTGTTATTCCAATAATATTGTTAAACCTAGTTTTCTTAGCCAAGGCTCATGAACCAATAAAAAGGAACTAAAAAATGGGTAGTGAAAATAACAAAAACTTCTTTCTATGTTTTGTCAGAATAGCAAGGGTTTGATGCATACAATAATGTAGGGAGAGGGAACAAACTTTTACATAAAACTAGGGTGGCAAGCTGCTTGATTTTGGAAATTGTACTAGATTTGAAGTCAAATCTTCTACTTCAAATCCCTACTGTAGAGGGAGAAACAATGCTTCTCAATCCACTAAAAGGAGCTGCAAATGCTATATAGAAAAGAACCTTTAAAAGCTTCTCCTAGCTAGCTAAAATTCTCAAAGAAAACAAAATAATTCATCTCCTTTTGACCTAGGGCTTTTGGGGACAATCCTTGATTGATATTTCCAAGGTGATTAATTCTAACTCTTCATTAAAAGGAATATCAAAAATTCAAAAAACGATTTCCCTTCAGAAAAAATAAAAACCTCCCAAGTGAGTAGTATCCCTGAACACTTTGTTGTTCAAATCAGTGATAATATTCCTAGAGAACAGAAAACCCCTAAACACACTTTTTGTTGTACTACTTGAGCATGCATTTGGAGTACTTTTTTCTTAATTAAGTCGTAGTTAAGATCAACTTAGACACATTGACGACGATCTGCGCGCATAATCTACATTTAGCATTCTTTACAAGCAAATTATAACACTAGTATAATTGAATCTTAGCTAGTTTTTCCAAACTACAATACAGTAAGACTCTCATCATCCCATTCTACTGTGGTTCATGTTAATTTGGTGGAAACACATGCAACAGTTGAATTTTTCTTAACAATCAAAAGATCCTCTGAAACCCTACTACTACTACTAGTACATGTGAGGCTGGTGCTAGCTAGATATTGTTAGCTGTAATAATCAGTCATTTCCTTAGTGCTAGGTGGAGATCCCTGTGAACTTAATAAGATGTACATGATCATATGATGCATGTAGATAGAATGTGTGTTTGTGAGAGAGAGAGAGAGAGAGAGAGAGATGAAAAGATGTAAAGTCTAAAGAGAAAATTGTAAAACCAATTAGTATCCTGAAAATACTTTAGAATGAATATATATGTATCTGATATTAGTACAAAATATTAATTGGGTAGACCTAGATCTCATGAGCACCATTAAAAGTAGAAAGCACCAAGAACAAATTACTTGAAGTCTCAATAAAGATCAAGATTCATCAACAAATATAAATCAAAGGCATATATATATATAGATTGTAATTAAGTAATTAATTAAGTTGCAATTAATGTCAGATTTCAGCTCATGATAATCAATAAGATCTTAGTATTATAGAAGAATATTGGATGTGGGTTTCTCCTAATAAATCAATCAATCATTTATCATAAATTGGTTTCTGAAATTAAGAGCTACATAATTAAGATCATATCATATATTTTATCCTAATAATTAAGAAATTCATTTAAGAAGAAAAACCTCTTCATCATCATTAAAATTAAATGAAAGATCAAACAACCAATAGGATCATAAGACATTAAATTTATAATCCCAAAAATAAGTGAAGTACAACATAATTAATTAATGATATACCCACCTTTAATGGCTGTAAAATTGCATCATGGGTTCCTTCTCCCAAAGTTTTCATCATCATAGGATGATCACTTGTACATAACAGTGGATTTGAACTGGTTCTTGATTGAAAATAGAGATCCACAATCTTGTATAGAACTGATCAAATAAGGATGTAAGGAGGAGGAGAGAGGCTGCTACATAATTGAATTAAGACTACTATTGTTCACAACTGATCAAATCAAAACTGTGCCTTGCACAAGTGATGATTAACATAGCTAGGTAAGAAGGGAATTAGGGGGGTGCTAGCTAGAGAGATGAGAGAGAAAGAGAGAGTTATAGAGAGAGAGAGAGAGAGAGAGAGAGAGAGAGTAGAGAGAGAGAGAGAGATTTTTCAGAGTTTCTTGTTTGGTGCAACTTGTGACCGTGGAATTTAAGCTTCATCATCATAATATTATTAGTCAATCACATTTCAAATATTCTTACTCTTATTACTGTTCTAAAAATTTTGCTCTTTCAATCAGTTTTCAAAGAGAGAATTTTTTGATCTACCTCACCAATAATGTGAAATATTATAAACACCTCCCTGGATTATAACATTTTATAATTATGACCATAAAAGACAAATTACACTTAGAAATGAATAGATTTAGGGTAATTAATATGGTCTTTTCATGGTCAGATTTTGTCAAACTTCAAAGGTCAAGGGAGTCAACACTAATATTTTTTGAATGCAAAATTATTATGCTACATTAATGAGGGCTTAAAACCAAAAATTAATGGTGGAGGACAATGGTCGGACACACCCCACTTGTTCTCTTTTGTATAATTTTCATGAGAATTGAAGCTAAGTTAGGGTTTATTATTATAATCTATAGATGCGACCAGTAGTCCTTTGGACTGTTTAAGATCATGTGACTTCTTGAGATTTTTCTATCTTTTCTTTGACAGGTTGTCTATATATATAGATCTCTCTTTGTTTCTCTCTCTAGCTCTCTTTCTCTCTCTACATATACACACACAATCCGTGGTTATCTTTATTGGTTGACGTCTGTTAGAGACTGAACTCATTGTCATACATTTATACATAAACAAATTAATTAATTCCATCTTAACTAATTAATTAGTTAATTAATCTTCATATTGTGTATGTATATATGTTTAATTAATTATCTAATCACCATGCATCTTCTTCTGTCAGTCCCTTCTGTACCCACTTGCATGTAATTGTTATTGTAATCACCATGCAATTTCTTTTATATGCTGTATATCTCTACGTATTTCCATACACGTACGTACCGTGTGTGATTGATTGGGGAAATCAATATCTTGACCTAAATTTGATAATTTAATGTATTCAATATATATATATATATATATAAGTTTCATGCATTTGCATTGCATGTGTTTATGTTAGGCTTATTTTTTAATTATGGTTGTTGTTTATTAATATGCTATGTTGCTAATTTAATGTTATAGTAGAGTAATTTAATGCTAGAGTTTTATTTAGTATAAACTATGTCCTCCATTTAATAAAAGATTTAATATATAATTTATTAATATAAAAAAATATATATAATGGTATTTTAGAAAATTTTGGTAAAATAAGCTTTACTTAAATATTTGCATCATACAGTAGTATAAATATATATATAAGAAAATGAAGAATATCATTTTTCATTCTTATATATAAGGGTGTTGCTCTTCCCAATACCCTTATTCAGCTTACACCATGAATTACCCAAGGAATATTCGAGACCAAAACCCTATAGATTGCTTAAGGTTTCCCCAAAACCTAAAAAATTGCACAAGCACTGCCTCTGCTACTTGCGATTAGTGCCAATGACCAAAAATGAACCTCATGAATCTCCGATGATCAATCAGTAGTTCATAGTGGGCGACCCTAGGTAGGAGTGTCAATGGGTACTCGTTTATTTAAAAATGTTCAAACCGAATTGATTAAAATTAACCAAATTTCCTAGTTCTTATTCCACATATTTCAATATCAGAATGTACTGCTAAATTAGAACCATTAGTATTTTAATGATTATGATTCTGGCTACTTTTATATTGGTTTACAAATATTCTTTTGATTTTCTACTATATATTCTAACATTTTTTTCTTCATATTATTGAATCTAAAAATAGGAATAAGATACACGATCGAAAACGAATTAGTAAGCGAAGGGCTTATCCCTATTCTGGTTCTACCTATTTGAGTAGGTTTTGATTCTAGGTAAACCCTAAACCCCAAAAACCGAAACTTAATCATTTATCAGGTTTTGATTCTAGGTAGTTCAACAACTAAAATAAAACCACCCTACCCTTTCAAAAAAAAAGAAATTGAAACCACCCGTTGACATCCCTACCTTTCAATGCAACCCATCCATCAGTGTGACCGTAAAATCGAGCCAATTCTAACCATTTATTGATGCAAATTACGAAAAAATTCTTAGTTATTCCTTTAGTGCATTAATCATAAATCTAATCCTTGATTATTCTTCAAAGTGGTCCAATGAATAAGAATGCATTTATTGGTCGTTGGACGTAGTCGTACAATCATACATAAATTTAAGGTAGATGACGGACAAGGTGGAGCCCTGGAAGAAAATATATATATATTTTTTTAGAAAATATGTTAGTTTATGCTGATTACTATTATCAAATAATGGCTTATATAAATTAAGAACCCAAACTTATTGGAAAAAAAAAATATTACATGGGTATCATTCTGTACAAAACAAATTAAAATTGTAAGACTGTGTTTAATAGCGTTTGAATTTCAAGGAATTGAATTAGTTTCGTAAAAATAAATTAATTTCGCTATGTGTTTGCATTTTCAATGTCTCGGAATTGGGGGCCCACTCACTTAAAAACATAGCTAATAGTTAGTAATTTTCAATATAATTTCATGGAATAAGTTTTCTTGGTCACCCAAAAAATATAATTTCATGCAGAACTGGTGAAAATGAACATATTTTCGTGCAACAGACTTATCTACTATCAAACACAGCCAAGTGTTAATGCTTAAAACATGAAAGAAAACCCTAAAAAAGAACCCTCCAAACTTGACTTTCTCCTAAATAAAATTGATAAAGCCAAACAAATTCTTCAGAATAAGCTAAAAACTTACCAGCATCTTACACCACATATTGTTTTGCTTGGTCTCCTGTACTGAAACAATCTCTTCAACTGCACATTTAAAGATTTTAATTAGCTCATCATCTTATTTAGTGTTTTTTTTAGGGTAAACAACTGATCTTAATCAGTCAAGTAATGCCAAAATTTAGAAACCCAATTACCAAAAAAAAAAGAAGTTTAGAAACCACATCTTGTAACTGGTGCAGAATATAAAATGATGGCTTAAGATGCCTGCATATATAGGTTGTTAGCTCAGAGTAAATAAATAATTATCTTGTCATGAAAAGTCTGTTAATTTCTTTCTCTTGGGGTGCAGGCGGCGAGGAGCGCGCCGAACACGTGTGGGAAGATTCCAAATTTTAATATTACCTTAATGTTGTGAACCCACTGTTTAATTTCTCAAATATTTTGGTTCCAGTGAGGACCCAAATGAAAATTCTCGCTTAATCAAATAATTAATATACAGGAAATGATAGAAATTTCAAAAAAAAAAAAAAAACACCAACCACAATTAGTAAGCATGATCCTGAAACACAATATTTGATAAGGGTTTTACAAGTTTATGTTTAGAGGCACTACACAAACAAAAAGAAAAAGAAAAAAAGAGGCTTTTAACTACAGTTTAAGAAGCAGAAAAGACCACAGTTACACTCAAACTGTGGTTAATTTTCTTTGAAAATTTTTTTTTTCAAATAAAACTTTTAACCATTTTTTTCCTGCAATGTGGTCATAGACTCATAATTTATAAACCATAGTTTTATTCAATAATTGTGCATGAAATAGCTTTTTTTTAATTCTAATTTTATAAGTTTAAAAGTTATATTGATTTTTAAACAATAATAACTATTTATTTTAACTTAATTAACCATGGTTTATATCAAATAATGTACAAAAATTGGGAGACAGTAGTATAGTTTGAGAGCTAGGAAGAAACTTAGAGAGAGAAAGAGATCTAAGGAAACATTGATGTAAAGTAAGAGAAATAACTAGTATATATTAATTTGTCCCTCATAATATATCCCCTCATGTTGTCTTCTTCATCTATCTTTTTCCCTACCATCCAAGGATTTACTTTCCAATGCTTGATTTATAGAATTTGTACTGTTTTTGTCTTCACATAAGAGAGAGCTAGGGTTCTAATTTCTTTAAACCAGTTTTTTTTTTGGGGAAGAGGTCCCCCAAGAGGAATCAATATTAGGGTTAGCTTTAGCTAGAAGACACTTAAAATTGGCTCGATCTGTGTGATATTTTCTTGTGTTTACACATTTTTATGTGTAAAAAAATGTATGTAGAGATTCCAAGATCAAAGAGTAGGACAAATATTCGAAGGATTAAAGTAATAAGAGTTATAAGAGAAGACTACGTGGGACGATGAGAGAATTGAAGATCGAAGGAAATCGATCGGGTCTCATGTGTGCTAGGAAAATGAGGACTTCGATCCCTTACTCTACGTACCAAGAAATTAATTTGTATTTTGTCTTCTGGTGTGCATGGGGAGTTGACATTTTTCATTACTATATTTCTTTGCTAACCCAAAAAGAATCTTGCGAAGAATTACTCGAATTTTTTTATTTTTCATGGATCAGTACGTCGTCTCCTAGTAGGCCCACCATGCATAGCAAATTTTTCTTGGATTCGTTTTAAAAATATAAATTATTAAGATATATATAGTAGTATAACTATGCATCGATAGACATCGATCCCAATTAAGCTGCCGTCCTCCCCATTGTTATCCCTAATTAAGTAGAGACCATCAGTCATTGATCCTAGGATAATATATCTATGTAGTACAATTATTCATATAAAAGAGCTCTGAAAAATGGAAAATGGCCAGCTGTTTGCTGCATTTTACAAAATTCCATTTTACGCAAAAAAAAAAAAAAATGAAAAAAACATTTCTTTCATGGCTAGGCAGCTTATTACGCGTGTGCTACTCTAGTGCATGGCCGTTGGATATGTTTCGCGTAAATTGCGGTGTGCTGTGAGCATGGGGATATATCCAACGAATATGCACTCGAAATATACATGTTAGCATATACCTCGGAAATCTGCACGTACGTACTAAAAATATATACAATTTTATTCTATAATCAAAGCATCTCACAAAAGATTTGGTCCATATATATACAAACTTTTCTGTAATCATAAGAGTTTTCAAAATCCATGGCTACCCATATGTAACAGTGAAAATATATAGAACTACTAGATCAAGCTGTAGCAAAATATTTACTCGATCGATTTAATTGTTTGTTAATTATTTAAGAGAACGGATCCGTGTACAGCCTTATTTGTACATCGTTATTTTTACATTAGTTGTGGAGCCCACATGGTGAGGAACCAATGGCTAATTTTTTGTGAGAATGATCTACAAGATGAGTAGAACATCCTTACCAAAAATCATATCATTCTAAATTTTTAACCTCATCAAAAATTAATGGGAAGTTGATTAAAAATTAACGGTGAACAATGAACGATGAGAAAAAAAGTCAATTTTTAATGGGACTACCAGTTTTAGAATGATTTAATTTTTAGTGAGGATGATCTACAAGGTGAAGAGAATATTATCAAAAAATATCAACCCTTAGATCAACAGCACGTGGGCCTCACATGCCACTGTACATATAAAATGTACAAATAACACTGTACTCTGATCCGGACTCATTATTTAAAGCTTACAGTTAATTAATTAGAAGAGATATTATACATGGGATTTTGGATTAAATTGGTCAAAATGTTCATGGGTTTCAATGGGTAGATCCATAAAAAAAATATTAATTAAGTGTAAAGCTTATCTAAAGTTTTATCCAAAAATGCTAGCTTAAATATTAATTAAATTATTTAAAATAACTTATATACAAAAAAAAATATTTTAAAAAAATCCCAACTAAAGTTATTTACGAAATTATATGAATTATTATGAAAGCTAATTAAATATGAACAAAGGTATAATTTAAAATTCCTTCCCATAAAATTAAACAAACATCTTTTGCTTAATTAATCATGTTTTACCAGCTTTTTTAGAACTAAAACTAAGTGGGGTTTGATCCGTTTTTTAAGCTCACCTGATGATCTTCATGATTCAGAGTATCATTAATGAAAGAATTCTAGATTAGGTTGTCTAGCCTGATATGTATAGAAAATTTTGAATCATAATTTTTTTTAATTTATTTAAAGGTATATATATTAATTTATCATCCATATTTAAATACCGACTTACTGACAGTATGCTTATTTTTCATGATGATGTCATTATTCTCATATCCAACGGCTCAAATTGAGATGGTATCTTACAACTAAGCATGTAGGCTGTTGGTTAGGGTTATAGTACTGGGCTGGGTACTCTGGAGAGACCAACCAACTTATATTCAAATTGCAAGGCTAGCTCAATATATAGATTGATCCATTTTAGACAACCACAAACCTAAACCTAAGTTTAATACTTCATTAGCTTGATCGATCACCTAACCCGAAAAGAATAAAAAAAAACATAAAATGGGTTGAATTTGGATCCGGGTTTAAAAAAATTCGTAGAACTATATATATCCGTATCTGATCCGATCCGGGTCATAACACATTGAATGCAACATTCGGTTAGAATATATAGATATGAAAAGTTCAGCTGAAGTCTATAAGAATTTTAAACACCATTTTTTCGAAAACAAAGAATCCTAAATAACACCATTTTCAACCCATTTTTTATTTGGATCTCCAAAAGTTGTGTCCTATATCCGATAAAAGCGGGTACGAATTGGGTCTGACAGATCCGGACCTTGGAGTTACAAGACAGGACAGTACTATCAACTAACATAAACAATCACAATAGTTTTGAACCACATTTTTTTAGGTTTAACAAAAAAAATGGTACTACACGTGTGATTACAATTAGGGGGAACGGCCAAAAGGTCCAAAATGATTTTTTTTCAGTATGTTCAGTCCACCAAATTTTATATGAGTCTATTTAGTCTAAAAATAAAATTTAGACAAATCTGCCTTTTCACCACGTACT
>MVGT01001103.1:25384-66288 GCA_002174775.1 Macleaya cordata | reverse complement strand
CTTCTTGGTTTCGAAACCAACACTGTCCAGATTAAAAATTTATCTTTTAAAACACATTTTATCAAGAGTAAACAGTGTGGGAAACACTCTTAGCAATCTAACCACCTATGGTACTTAGTGTTCTAAGTCACTTACCATCCTAGGATGTCTTCCGGTGGTGAGTTGAGTTCTTCGGAGTCTTTGTAGATTTCTTCTCTTTCAATCGAAGTGAACCGAGACTCACTAGACTCTAACTCAAGTTACATTGACCATCTTGAGTTTACCTTTGACACGAAATTCGACAAACATAAAACATGGACCTTTCAGATTTCCTTTTCAGAGAAGAATTTGATGCGTATAATTCATTATTGTAAACATAGGGAATGATAGGAGAAATAAGATATAGACCATCCACCAACATGCCAGATATCCTTAAGCTTACATCCAGAAGAACCCTCTGCTATATTAAAACTACCAGTCTTTTGTCCTTTCATGATCTCTTCCGCCACAGTCAAATGATTCATCAACTCAGAAAGAGTAGATGTCATTTTATTCATATTGTAGGTCATCTTAAACTGTGTAAAAAAAGACGGAAGAGAAGCAAGAATGACATCCTCCTTATAAGACTGTTTAAATGTGGTTCCGAGGGTTTCCAGTTCATTGAACAAGCCCATCATGGTTAGAACATGATCACGAACTGGTGTACCCTCTGCCATTCTAGTGTTATACNGACTAAATAGATTTGGAAAAGTTTAAAAAGGACTAAACAGATTCAAAAAGTTTTAAAAAAGGTATTTCAGTCTTATTAAAAATCTTGTGTACTAAATGGATTAAAACCGTTATATATTGGGTATTTTGGCCATTATCCCTTACAATTATAGGGTATTAACCACAGTTTTTAAAAAACTGTGGTATTTAACTTTGGACCTAGATTCTAGAACACTACAAATAATTACCAACTGGCTTATGTGTCCCTTTAATTTAAGAATTAAAGATTATTTATCAACAGATTTTAAACAATCGTAAAATTGAAATCAAGGGTTAAAGTACTTTGTCAAAACCTGGTGTCCTAATATCCTAACCCAAATTGAGTTTTAACCACAATTTTAAAAGCCTTTTCTTGTAGTTAGAAATGAAAAGTACTACTCTTGTTGAACTTAAGTGAAACCCTCACTATGAACCTTGGCATATATACACATGCTCACCAACTGAGGACCACAGATTAATTATTTATAAGAAGCAAATACTAGCACATTTAATTAAGGAACTAAAAAGAATATTAGTTCAGATAAATTAACTTAATCTAACTTTGTTTTTTTGGGTTTTAAAGTTAGGGTTTGAGAGTTTCAAAACATTACAATATGTATATATAAACATTTTGATACATTCTATATAAGTTTGTAGTACTATAAATAAGTAAATAAATAATGAATTTTAATTATAATAAGAGAATCAAGGTTTAATTAAGCTAAGCTAGGTCAGGTGTGAATTAGGGTTTTGTACGTATGGGCATAAGAGTCGCCGCAAACATAGGCATTTAAAGCGATGAACAATGTGTTGTGTTTGTGTACTTGTGTTGTTGTGTTACATACTCACATCCCCACATGCCCATGTTTTCCGGCCTACCTCTTTTTTTCTTGATTTTTAGTACAACTTGCTGATTGAGATGATCAATTTTTACTAAATAAAAACCATCCTAGCTCTTGTTTATAGGATTCTATACATGCATATACTAAAAAAAACAACTATTATAAAATCATTTTAGAATTTCAAAAAATTCTCTCTCTCACTCCACGCTAGGGTGACTGATTTTTTAAGGTCTTTGCATGGGTTTATTTAATTTGATTAGCAGAGCAGAGAAAATAGTATCATCTAGCTTGATCCTTAGGAATAGACCTGGCTAATAGGGATCCTAGGTTTTTAAAATTAAACTGGCAGCAGAATTAAAATTAGTTTAAAACTATTTCCTAGATCCCATATGTTACTTAATCGATGTTAGGAATCTTAAGAAGGTTGGAGTGCTGTTACTTTTGAAGCGTGATTGATGAAGACACTATTTTGAAGTTCTCTTCTTCCTGCTTCAATCCACCGGAACGGATCTTCAAAACTGTTTCTCCTTCTTCCTCAAAACTAAACCCTAGTTTTAGTATTAATGGAGGCTAGGGTTTTGAAGCTTAGAAGTAATTAGGATTAATGGAGAGGGAGAGGATGGAGCCAATAATTTTTGCTAGGGGTGGTNTCCACAGTCTCGGTTTAAAATGCTAGATTAATAAGAACAGTTTCCTTGGAGAAATCTGTGCAAACTACCTAGTTTAAACCTTAGCTCTATAAGCAATCTATGCTGATAACCATTAGTACGTGCTATTCCTTGGGGCATTAGCACGCCTAAATTTATCCATAGACTGACTACGGAAGGCTATGGGATTAAATCCATTTTGATTAAATCCCTCTCCCACTTAATTTCTTTGAAAGAGGGATTTTTGTTTAAGTGTGTACCTTATTTTACATACATCACATGCATCAAAATATAATACACAAAATAAATAATTTAATAATGATTGATTTTGTATCCCTTGGTTTCAAAAACCAAACCCCAGCTTAGAATAATAATATGCATGTATTAAGCACCCCCCTTTTAAAACCTCTTAAAAATTAGAAAAAAATCATATTTTTAATAATTTCTAAGTCATCCCATAATCTAAAACCACATGTTTAGAACTATATGGGACCCAAAACCAACCAACCAAATTTTTTCAAAAAATTTTCTTCAAAAAATACCCAAAAACGGGTCTGGATCGGTCCTGTTCGGATCTGGTTTGGTTCGGATCAGCTAGGTTTGGTCCGAACCAAACCAAACCAACTGAGTCAGCTGACTCTGGCGAGTCAGACAGTCTGACTTGCCTGAGTCAGATGAGTCAGACTCATCTGACTGGGGTTAGGGCCGGCGGGTCGGGTTGGTGGGTCGGGTTGGCGGATCGGGTTGGCGGGTCGGGCTGACGTGCCGGGTTGGCGGGTCAAGTCAGGCGGGCTGACCAACCCGCCACCCTGACCCTACCGTCTTAGACATGGGCCTGTCAAGTGCCAAGCCCACCAGGACGTACCCGGGCTTAGCATTGACAGGACCCATGTCCTGTTATGTTTGTTTTAAACTTAAATTTTAAGTGGGCTTAGTCTGACCAAGCCCATTTAAACCATTTAAGCAAACAATCCTATTAACCCTAATAACCCACGGTCACTCTCTAGCCCATCCCATCTTTTCTTAATTAATTTTAGCTTTCTAAAATATAACTTTTTTCAAAATTAGTAAGTAGTTTTTTACAAAAAATTGTTTTAGAAACTAAAATATACTTACAAATTTAGTAACTAAAACAAATGGGAAAAAATTAAGCTTCTAGAAATAATGAATTATTGAAAAAGGTCTCTTTCAAAATAATAAAAGGTCTCTATCAAAATAAGAAATAGACCTATTTGGTTAAAACCCTTTCAACCAAGATCCTAGGACTAAATTTGGTGCTTATTTCTAACATGCAAATTAATTCTAAACTAACAACAATCAAAATTAAATCATTAACATCAAATATAGATCATGGATCATAATTAATTGATATTTCTTCACTGGTTTCTTGGATTAAATCCAAAATCAATATAGACTTATCAATTTTGGAGCCTTTTAGGTTTAGATTATTAACATAAAATAAAACCCTAAAAATCTAGGGTTCCTAGAACCCAACGATCTATGCACCTCCATCTTCCACATCTTCTTCTCCTTTGATCTCCACCAAATAAAGAACATTACATCCAACCTATACCCTTGTGTAGGGTGTTACATCAAATATAATATTAAAAATTTAAATAGGCAAGGAAACCAAGAAACTAATTTTTCTTGCCCTTTTACATGCCTCCAAAATAAATAACTAAATTCAATTACACATCCACATAAATCAATTTTTAAAATTAATTAATTAATTGATCCATGATCCTACATAATAAAAGATCCTAATAACAGATTAAGCTAGGCTCTGATACCACTGATAGGGATCCTTGGTTTTTATAATTAAACTGGTAGCAGAATTAAAATTAGTTTAAAACTATTTCCTGGATCCCATATGTTACTTAATCGCTGTTAGGAATCTTAAGAAGGTTGGAGGATTGTTACCTTTGAAGTGTGATTGATGAAGACACTATTTTGAAGTTCTCTTCTTCCTGCTTCAATCCACCGGAACGGATCTTCAAAACTATTTCTCCTTCTTCCTCAAAACTAAACCTTAGTTTTAGTATTAATGGAGGCTAGGGTTTTGAAGCTTAGAAGTAATTAGGATTAATGGAGAGGGAGGGGATGGAGCCAACGATTTTTGCTAGGGGTGGTACTTGCAATTCTAGGGAGAGGATACTTGTTCTTGACGGCCACCTAATTTAACTTTTGATAGTCGATACACAGGCGAAGTGTACCGTCCTTCTTCTTTACAAACAGTACGGGGGCTCCCCAAGGTGAGGAACTCTTCCTGATAAAACCCTGATCCTCCAATTCCTGAAGCTGAATCTTCAACTCCTTCAATTCTATTAGGGCCATCCTGTAAGTTTCCAGAGAGATGGGCGATGTACTTGGCATGACATCAATAGAAAACNGGATTGGATTGGTACCGACTAACCATGCCTACAGTAAAACAAATATCTGGTTGGGTACACAGCATAGCATACATGAGGCTTCCCACAGCTGATGCATTGGGAACCTTTTCCATGTCTTCCTTCTCTTCAGGAGTCTTTAGACATTGAACCTTCGAAAGAGAAATGCCATGTCTGTATGGCAAGAATCCCTTGACAGAATCTTGCGTTGAAAACCTTTTCAGTATTTTATCTATATAAGTGATTTGAGATAGGCCTAACATTCTAGATTTCCGATTTCTCAGAAGTTTTATACCTATAATGTAGTTGGCTTCTCCCAAATCCTTCATGCTAAAATGATTAGACAACCAAATTTTAACTGATGATAGTGCTCCTACATCATTCCCAATGAGTAGGATATCATCTACATACAAGACTAGAAAAATCACCACATTACCATTCAACCTTTTGTACACACATGGTTCATCAGGGTGTTGATCAAAANGGTCACTATCTTAGCATAACAGTCAATGTGTGCGTGATGTGCCGACAGCCAATCCATTCCCAAAATCATATCGAAGTCTCTAATGTCAAACAGTGTCAAGCTTACGTTCAACTCTACCTCGCCCACTCGAACCACGCAGTCTCTACAAACTTTATGTGGCACTGAGCACTTTCATATAGGTGTTGCTAGTTCTAAAAACCTCCCGCTAGTAGAAAACAAGATCCTACATTCAATCACGTCGTCGGAAACGTGTAGTTATCTAGACTACGAACAAAACATTCACCAATGAATTATATCTCTCTCCATATATAACACTTATATATGAATAATTCATCGAAAATAATTATCTCACCATGCATGTTAAATATGATAAATTAAATTAATGATAAATCAAGTAACCATAGATGTCAAACATATTGCTTTTAGGGCATAATCCCAACACTGGCAACTAATCGGGTAACCCTAAGCGGGTTGGTAGGCCAAGATTATTAAACCCTAAGTCTAACTAGTTTATGAAACTAGTCAATTTTTTAAGAGTGTTATTAAAAGAGTTCCTCAAAACGTTGGGGGATGGACAAATTAAATAGATTTTTCTCCATCCATATTATTACTAATTTTTACTAGGGGGTTGTGTGGGGACAAAATAACCTAACACCCACTTTCTCTCTTCACCCCATTAAAATTAAATAGTACACCCCACCCCTACCAACATCACCATCATCTTCACCACACCTCCACTGCCGACCACTT
This sequence comes from Macleaya cordata, assembly GCA_002174775.1. NCBI lineage: Eukaryota > Viridiplantae > Streptophyta > Magnoliopsida > Ranunculales > Papaveraceae > Macleaya > Macleaya cordata. Next base: position 60,452 of record MVGT01001103.1, on the reverse strand, counting down.
CCACCACCGGCCACTTCTTCTTCTTCTTTTACCGTCGGCCACCAATGCCACCGCCGCCAGCCATCTGATCTGAATTTTTTTTTCAGATCTGGATAGGTAAAGGTGAGAGACAAAGAGGGAGAGAGAAAGAGAGAGAGAGAAGGAGCGAGAAAGAGAGAGAGAGAGAGGAAAGAGAGAAAGGGGGGACAGACTGTGAAGAAGAAGAAGAAGAAGAAACAAGAAATAAGAAGAAAGAAGATCAAGAAGAAGTGGTCGGAGGTGTTGGGGTGGCCGGTGGTGGAGCGGTGGTGACCGAAGGTGGGGATGGTGGGTGTTTTTTTGTTGGGGTGTTTTTTAGGGTTGGTGTGTTTTTAAGGGTTAGGGTGTTTTTTGGGGTTAGGTTGAAAAATATCAACCTATTTTTAGATGAACATCCCCTAAGTAAAACTAAATCCATCCTCCCAACCAACTTAAACAATCTAGTCTACCCCCTCATCTTGTTTATCCCCCTAACATTTTGAGGAACTCCTTTAACAACACTCTTTTTCAAACTCTCTAACTCTGATTAATTTGACCATATTTGTTATACAAAAAATAAGGAAAAGAGTCAAAGTCGACTTTAACCTTGGCAAAGTTGATGGTCAAGGGTTAGAAATGCTCAACTCTAACCCTAACTCGTTTAGCTACAGATCTAATTAATTAAGGTAAAATTATAACTTTTAAAATATAAGTCAGATTTGAGCAAAAATTATATGGTTGGAAAGTATTTTTCAAGATCTTTCAAAGAGAACATACATAAATACCAAATTCGAAGAAAAAAAACACCATTAACGAAGCCAATGCAAACCCAAATCTTCATACTTTGCTGAGTATCCAAATTGCCAATTTGCATACAATAGTTAAGTTTGCACAAATGGATTCCTACATTTGAATTTAATTTCTTACCATGAATTTTAATACTTTACTGAACATTTAAAACATGCAAATCCATAATGCATATAGGCTAAAAAAAAGTTAAGAAACTTAAAATTTTAAAAAATAAACGATGCAAATTATAACTTGCGCAATAAGTTTTCAACTATTCATTTTAGGTTCAATAATACATCGTTGAACATCAAAAATATAAATTTAAAATGCATATAGGCTTACAAAACTGCAAATGCTCAACTTTGAAGAAAATAAACTATGTAATTACAACTTGCATCTCACATAAGTATGCAACCTGGGTCTGCATAATTAGATTACTTTTTTATTGAATTTAGCATTGTTATCTGATCTTATTTTGAAGATCTTGAAAAAAGCTTTCCAAAAATATAAGTTTTGTCAAAAACAGATTTGTAGATTAAAGTTATAACATTTTAAAGTTAAAAATACTATTTTTTTTCTCTGCCACATCATCACTTCTCATAAACAAAGCAGTTGAAGAATGCATGTTTTATTTGACAGAAGGGTAGTTTAGATATAGAAAGTTTGGGTTTTTAAGAAAAGTCAGCACCAGAGATTACGGAAGGACGGTGCATACCAAAAAAAATGACACACGTCCTCTCCGTAAAATCTACAAAAAAGGAGGGTGCTCCCCTACTTTACGTGAAAAAAAAAAGAAACCACTTTTTTTATTAGAGCTTGTGTAACGACCCAAAATAATTAAGTCTAGCATTTAATAATGAGTTTTTATTCGGAGCATAATTTGAAGAATCGAACCGTACAATTGGGTAGATCTCGAAAAGTTATTTAATTTGGACTATTCATGCGCGAAAATAGGACACTAATTGATCCCAAATCGAGGGCCGGAACACGAGTTTGACCACGGTGTTAGGTTTGACGCGATTTTGACCGGTACCCGCGATTTTGACTTTGATTTTGACCATTAAACATTATTTAATTGTGTATATATACTATATATATGTATTGGAATGTATTGGGTGATGTATTTATGAGTAATTTTATAAATTATTCTAGGGTATACACATAAGGTGTATGCATGAGCTACACCGTAGCATAACCAATATAGAGATTTTAAACCCTTTTAATCCCACCGCCCTTTTAAGTTTAAGAAGGAGAGAGAGAGAAATCTCTCTTTCACTTCAGAGAGATTCGGCAGGAGAGAAGGGAGAGAGAAAGGGAAGGGGAGAGAGAGAAAGAGAAGGAGAGAAGGAGAGAGAGAGAGAGAAATAGGAAGAAGAATTTTTTTGTTGACGACGGTCCGACGGGTGGAAATCGTAGGCGCCATTTAATTTGTGGATCGAGGTATAATTTGAAACCCTAGCTCCGTATTTAATTTTAATTAGATATTTTATGTTGTTAATCTTAGTTTTCAATTTTAGGGTTAATTTTGTTGATAGTTTAAGATTTGATTAGGCCTTTCAAACCCTTAGTTGATGGAATTGATAATTGGGAAGGTGGATTTAGACCCAAAATTATTATTTTAGGTTAAATTGTAGATTCGGAGGTCTATATTAATTGAGAAGGATATTTAGAGCAAATTGGGCTGTAGTCCTAAAGCCCTTATTTAATTTGATAAGGACCTGGACCCTCGTAGTGACTGTTTAGGTTAGAATTTAGATGCCTAGACTATTCTACATAGAATTAGTATGTATCGAATTGAGTTTTGAAAGTGATTAAATGTGTTGTTTTCAGTTGGGAGAGTGTACTAATACCAGTACACTAATTGGAGGAAATTAGTGCGGTAAAGAGAGCCTTGCGGGATTTGAGGTAGGAACTTATAAATACTTTCTTATAGCCATTAAAGTGCTTTCAATGCTTTTGACAGGGTTTAGATTTATAAATCAAATGTAATTATTTTGCAAAGCATGCATGATTTATTTGTGATGTCCTATTGACGTGAAAATGATTTTCCCAAAGTATAGTTTTACATAGTAATGTAAAACAGTAATAGTTATTTTTAAAATAACTAGATTCTAATAATTATATATATATGAATGAGTTATATACATATATAAATATATGGATGATTCTTTTCTTACTTATAGTTAAATAAACTATAATTTCAAAAGAATTGAGATTTAATCGTTATCGAGCTTTAGGGATGGGCATATTTCCAAAACCAAACGGATTTTGGGGTTCTTATAATATATAGATATATATTTTACTTCCTTCCATATGTTGGGAGAAGTAGTTGTTTTAAGATGATGTGTGGGATGGAGGTTCCCAGTTGTTGGGTATGTGTTGGTGATTCCCTAGGTACGGGCTTTCCCCCGGAATATATACTATATATGTTATGCTGGGCTTTCCCCCGGCTAGGATTATTACCGGCTTTCCCCGGATTATATTACGGGCTTTCCCCCGATTACCCGGCTTTCCCCGGATTATATTACCGGCTTTCCCCGGAATAATATTAGTTGGGAGATCACAACATGTACATGGTTGTTAGTTTTTGTAGGAAAAAGGTATTTTCTACTACTAAAACTTATACTATTATAATATATATTTTTAGGTAATCCGAAAATGGATTTGTAATGCCTACACGAGCAAATCATTGAAGTTTTCCTAAAAACAATGATTTGTTCCGTATTTTCATTATGTTTTCCTGTCTCATGACAGGAATGGGACTCTCATGATATAGGAAAACTATTGAAATCTAGGTTATTCTATTTCTCTTTTTGGAAAGCCTTGTTTGGATAGGTACGTGTATGATTCTAGAAATGTCGAGGTTATATGCTGCCTAGATTAGGCGAAGACTTGAGGAGCGTGACAACTCCTGGATTATTTTAATGATCATTAAGATGTCTGCACAAGTCAAACGGCTGACCACCGCGACAACGGCTACATCGGCAAATTATGGTCAAGGGTCCACCTGAACCCAAATCATGAGCCAGCGTGCTTCTCACAAAAACCGATAAATCAGTCGCTCGGTCGGAAATCAGGAATTAACGATGGGGTTCCACATCGGTTAAGTTGGAACACGATTTTGCTCACCGACTAGGAGCTGAAACATCTAGTCATACCCTCTTCACTCTAAGATGATTACACTACGCAATATTATGATGTGAGATGTTGTTGTTAGTTTATATCTACTTGTATGGGTAAGTGAATGGTTATCGGTTTATGTTGTAGAACAAGTACCAACTACTTTTACATTTCTGTTTATGATTTCTCGATTTTCTTTTAAAACCTGCATTGTCTTAAATTCATGTTAGTGACTATCTGTTAGTATTATAAGTTTCTTACTGAGCTTTTTGCTCAGATCCAGGAGATATTGTTGCAGAGGGAAACGAGGATATAGGAGAGGATTGGTCAGACTATACCTATACCTTTTGAGGAGATCGATATAGAGAGTTCGTCAGCGATAGCTTTCTTACACTTGAGGTGTTGTATTTAGCCTTTTTGAGGTGCTTGTTATCTTACTTGTTTTGTATATATTTTCTTAAGATATGTATATAAGACAAACACACTTATGTATATTATATCACTTAACTCAGGTTATCTATGTATATTATTATGCGAGGCATCGTTTTAGAATTGTGGTTTGAATCCAGCCTAGTGGATGACTAGGCATTATTATTTTGATGAAGTAAGGTAGACTAGTATTGATGAGATGATGTGACTATCGTGGATGAATGAAATGATTTAGAATGTATTATTGTGAATAAATCATCTCTTCTACAGGTTTATTACAGGTTGAGAACCCTGAATTACAGGGGAGACTCTGGCGAATTTTTCGTTCGCCCTAGTCATATTTTGAGGCGATTAGTGATATGGATAGCTGCATTAGTTTAACTCTGATTAGGTTTGTAAACATTTGTTTAGGTTTGTTTAGTACTAATTAGTCACCTTGTATAATTAGCCTAACGCCTCGAGATGCGACTCAATTCTTAGAGATTGTGAGTTTCAAGTTGGGGCGTTACAGCTTGATTGTAGCATTCTTAATTATAGGGCACCAAGAACCTAATAATACTTTATAAATTTAGCTCCTTATTAAGTTTGTGGACTTCAAATTCAAAACTAATAATTGATTGAGTGGAGTGGTCTAGGATCTTTATATATTAGATTTGCAAGGCTTTTATTTCTCATCTGGGACTATTTACAACACACCCCTCATGTGTGGCATTATTTTGAACCTAACATGTGAAACTCTATTGGGTGGCATGTAGCACATATAGTTTTTAGACCTATCACGTGCAAACCTGCTCTGATACCACATTAAATTTGTAAGCTTCCAATTCAAAATCAATTAGTAAAGAGTGGAGTAGCTATTGGATTTGCAAGATTTTCATTTTTATGTGGGACGATTCTCAACGTTCCTCTTTATGTGAATTATGTAAATTATGATTGCACTAAAAAAAATTGGGTTTAGTAAAAAGGCTATTGTGTTACGTTTAGGGTGAAATACATGGACCAGTCTATTTATTTGAATGTGGTTGCCAGTTTAGCATCACAAGAAGCTGATCATATATGAATATTAGCCTGCATATATTACTTATGCCTGGCAATATCAATTTCTTTAATATATATATATATAAATTCAGTAAACATGTGATTGTATCAACACGTGGAGCACATGGGACAGGTGGATAAGAATCTGAACCATCCAATATCTAAAACTCAATCCATCATCATCTGATCTCTATGATGATAGGCCTGATCTGTGATCATGTCATGCATCTTGTCCAGTCCAATCAAACAACATCTTAGTTCTGGTGGGGACCACAAATATAGATGAGAAGAGATCTTGGTAGGGGGTGATGCAGACTAGTCAGTTTGACAAAAATGGCAGATTGAGATTTGTATCCACTGTAAGTAGAGAAGATGACAAATGAAGAGAACTCACCATCAATTAATAAAGGAAGAACTTACAATCCCTAAACGATCAATTATCTATGATCGAAGTATGCAAATGCTTCTTTTTTTTTTTTTTTTTTTTTTTTGCAAATTCCTCTAAAGATAATTCCATAGAAGAAACCTACTGCCATACCAGTGTCGTAAGGTTTGATCACTGAATCTTCTACGAAGAAAGGTACCAACCAATTGTACAAAGCAGTGAATTAACATGTTTAAAGCCGCCGCTCACAACAGTCTCGTCTATTGACACGAGGTTTTAATAGCACTTGATATGAACCCAAGGGTAGATCTTACCCCTAAAAACCGATTTTCAAGATAAGGATGTCCAAGAGTTCATATACACATAATTAGAGGTGACAATAGGTAAGGTCGAACTTAGATCCGACAATTTATGTAGTACCCAACTTGAGCCCAAAATAGAGCCTAACTACCTCATTGCCTGCTCGGGCTTGGAACCTATATAGAGATGATTCAAGGGCTGATTTAGGTAAGAATATTCTTCTCACTATATAGATCCCTACTTGGTACACCGTGAATTTTCGCAAATTCACGGTTCTTGTAGGTACTAATTAAAATTCTATAAATTAGATAAAAATAAATAAAAAAATTTAGATTGTTTATTGTGTATGCATATTGCAAATCCCACCAAATATCTATTATTAGATGCCCTCATCAATCATCTACAAACACATGATAAACCGTGAATTTTTGCATTTGCGAATACTCACGGTGTACCAAGCAGGGCCGTAGTGAAGGAATTTTTAGAGCATAGCTCTAAGGCTTTAACAAAGTGTCAATCCAACCAAAGTTGTACTTCAAAGTCTTGTGCCGTTTGGACTGTGTATTCATGGATAAATCAGAGAGTCTTGGCTTGGGCAAAGCTGGTTTTAGACCAGTCCTCTTCATTGCTTACATCAAAATTTTAGGAAAGCAGCTGGATTAAATCTGACAACCAATTGTTTTGTTCCGATCTGAATGGGATGCACGAAGGGGTGCAGAGCCGCAAACCTTACACATGTCCGTGCTGCAAGGATCAGGCTCGCCTGAAACAACAACAACAACAACAACAACAATGGACGGAAAAGTTCCAGAAAAGAGATTGAAGATCAAGAAGAACAGAGATGCCAAATCCAGAAGAGTCAGACTGACTACATCCTTCAGAACCGGATGTGTACCTGCAACTAACTGTCCTTAATAATCAAATTGGTCATTGATGAAAAAAAAATGGGGAAGATGTAAACTGGCAATCTGAAATGCAGTTTTCGGAGCCACAGAATGGGAAACACAGCAAACCCGTATCAGCAGTAGTTACCCACCACCGAAGCGGTTCAGTCTATGAAGCAAGGTCTGAGTTTCCTGGTCTCTGTTTTCCTAATTAAATGCAAGGCAATTAAATTGGCAAACTATATCAATATTATATGTACAATCCAAATTCCTAACTTACATCTCGATAGCAATAATTATTGGACTGGCTACCAACAACCCATTCTCCAGTATTTGCCTCAAATGTTTTCTAGACTAATTTAGACTCCATCCGGCCAATGGTATGATACACCCAGCTCGAAAACCCTCTCAAACTCTAATTATTGGGCCATTGTACACCCCTCTTCGAACCACGATGCTGTCTGGGGGCTGAAACTCTTCTAACCATGCCACTTCAGAGGCATTTATTCCAGTAGACTCATCAATACCTTTAATAAAGCAGAATCGGAAAAATATTGTGAGTTTTTTGGATTTTACATGAGCAAAGAAAAAAAATGTAGGTTCTAATTACGGGTTTAAAAAAAAAAAAGGGTATGAAATCACCTGGTAGATCCTTCCTTGGAGACTTCCGAAAATAAGAGCAGTGTCGTCCATCCGCGGAAGAGTATGGGGGTGATAGAATATCAAAAAGAGCACATGGTGTCAAAGCTTTGAAAGAGTGGATGTTGCCACCACTCGTTGGATATAGCACGGTCGTACCACAGGGTGCTGACATCTCATCATTTCTGACTAGCCTTGCAGGTCTTGCTGCATCACCGAAAAGAATAATCAGGAAGTGAAATTAAGTGAAACTTTAGACTTATTATATATCTATTTGTGTGTGTGTGTGCGAGTGTTAAATCGAGTGAAAAATTTAATGGAAGAAAACCCAAATGAATCTTCAATAGGCATTCACCAACAATGCCATACCCTGAAACTAATATAGCATTTGCAAATATACATGCAAGAGCATAAATGAGTAATAGGAAGAAGTTCATGCAGTCTTCAAAGAAAATAGAAATAACTAGGGGTATGTATGTTTTGAGTAAATTTTTCCTAAAAGGTAAAACGCAATTGCCTTGAGGCTTAATAGATTCATAAACACTATCAAATGGGTAATATAAATAAAGCACAAATGAACTGTCAAGAAAAATTTGAGATTCAAAATTTGAATAGATATGATAATTTCCAAAGCTTGTGCCAGCACAGATCCATATTAGTTGAAATTGTACAGGTCATTGCAAGATAAGAAGGTAATAAAGTAGTCCTCAAATGCCAACACTGCAAATGATAGCATGTTTGGAGACTAGTATCTGATATCAATGATTAGCGTGGCTATTGTGTGAAATTCCTCTATAACATTGTATCTAAAGTTACTTACAAGACTAGTGCATAAACTTGATATCTAACTTATCATATGACTTTCAAAACAGGTGAATTTGACAAAGGACAACATTGTGATTTTTAGATTAAAGGTTTTAAGTTTTACTTTTGGCAATATTGTAATTACCTCAAAAATGTAAATATTTCACTGAAATATTTGAATCAGTATAGAAACATAAATACTATTGAAGGCTAATAAATTGCTATAAAATTATGGAAACAATAAGAAATATTTGGTAAAATTTTAGGAATGATAAATAAGTGTTTCAAATCATGTAATTAAGTCAAGAAAAGCAAAACCAGCTGTTATACAAGTAAGAACAACCTACAATTCTCATATTTTCTACATTTAGGTAAAACTATATCATTTCAACTGCAGTTCATATGTACTAACTACCAAAGATTGTAACATAGGTTTCCTACTACATAGCTTAGTACTACTTTTTTACTAAATTCCTTCTTTTTTTTTCCTTTTGGTGGCAAAGTTATCATGGTATTTGACTTGTCAAAACTCCTCCACAGGTACAAATAATCTAAATCCATACCTCAGGTATAGAAGTAATGGGAGGAAAATCAAACATACCACGTCGGGAGCACACTAAATTCCATTTCATTCATAACGATTGAGTAGTTTTTGTATATTTTAAGTGAATGAAATAAGAAAAGGTGTGAAAAAAAATATATATTCCAGTACTATTCAAAATAAGACTGCTAGATATGCTATTTTAGAAAGAGCAATGCACCTTTTGATGGATCAGCAGGTCCTGGCAAGTCAAGCCAGTCAAAAGATTTCACATGTAATGAACCATAAAGAAGCTTGCTCAAGACTGTCATTCCAGGATGATTATGAAGGGGTATGATAGATGAGGGCGGCATACAGAATATTCCTATCTGAAAAAAGAGTTTAAATATCCTTGAAAACATTAATAAGTTTCATAAAAAATCCAACTTGTCCACAAATCAAATGCATTTCACCCAACTGGAACCACTTGCATCTTCAAGTCCAACACCCCAAATGGAAAACCTAATGAATAAGTGAAAATAAAAGTCCTAACTCTTACAGAAAAGCTGTCACACTCGTGTAAATGAAGATATTTGATTGTGGGAAGATACTGTTGGCTCCCATTCCGTCCTTTCTTTCCATTGCTACCATGCATGGAACCTTTCCATGTCCGTACTGATAGTGCCTCCTGTTGGAGACCCACATCAGATGGCTTCATGTTATCTGAAATAGCATTACAGCAGAACATTAAAAGAGCTGCACATTTACTAAATGGAAGAGAGAAGAGGAATGATGTATTGGCGACATTAACGTAACTTATATTTCAAGTTCTAGAGTTTCAGTTATACTGCATGAGATACTATTCAGAATAAGAATTCTACAATAGTTCCACATAAAAGAACATATGGTCATATATGTCGAGAAAGAGATTTATATTCATAAATGTCTAAGATATTTTATGATCCAAATGAATACAAGGATCACGTGAACCATTCGAAGAAGCTTAAGGATATTCACCATTGAATTAGATTGCATGGAACTATATTTGGATAGGTACAAGAGGTTCTAAAACAAAGCGAGAAGGATCTCAAAAGATCAATTAATTTAGGAAATTTTCTATTTTATACTAGGTATACTGTTTAGAAAGATAATTTAACAGACTAAGAAAGTTAATGTAGTCAAATAGTAAAACAACGTTTCTAAATTTTGTTAGTATTTTGAAAGGGGGGAAATAAAGAATAGATTAAAAGAAAAGGAATATAAAAAGGAGAACAATGGCAGGGCTAATGATCAGAGTGCCTGAACCACCGTCTCCCAACGAAACACAAAGTCCTCAAAGCGGAAATTAGAAAGACTAAAGGGCCAGCCATCTACAATGCACATGAACTCCTTTAATTTATTAAGGAGTTTGATGAATTTGTTTTGTTATGTTCTGATGTCCTAATTGTCGTTACATTTTGTGTTGCTCTTAATTGTCTTCACACCTAGAGGTTCTTAGTTGGTAAAACTTAGGGAAGAGTCGTCCTAAGTCAGATGAGACTCTTGGTCAAATCTCCTACCTCTATTTCTTTCAAATTCTAGCTTGTTTAATTCAGCCCTAAAATCCTACCCATTCCCAGTTTTTCAATCACCTTGCAGCCCTGGAAACTGTATGATCAATCTGGCCTAAAAGACCATTCTTACACCGAAATCAACCCTAAAAATTCTAACCAAGACCAATTAATCCTACTATACAGGTTTTAATCAGCACCTTAATTGAAGCATAATTCCAAATCTTTTTGTTCTTCAAAACCCACATAACTCTTATCCATTTCTTAGGCAGGGGAACCAAATTGTTCCCTACCCAAAACCCTATTTATAGAATTCCTAAAATTCACATTGAGGTAGTAAAGACCTGCTAATTTTATATAACTTAACATTCTAAGCTTCCATCTTATTATCCTACTTCAATACCCGTTTATCAAATTTTGGTTGTTCTAATTTACTGCATCCTTTGTATTTATCAATCAAAGAATTACTGAGTGCAAGTGTTGGAACAGATATGTTTTATCGAGTTGAACGTTGGCCAAACAAGAAATACTGTTGTTCATAGAATAAGTGTAGCAGATATGAGGAAGTTAAAGTAGATGAGTGGCAAGACAAAATGAGAGAACAGAACAGCCAAAAGGCACACGAGTGACCACAATAATATAAAAGTAAAACCAAGTGAGATAGTTCAAGCTTGTATGACAAAGGATTATGGAACCAGCGAGGATGTGTTTCCCTGTAATTTGAAGCCTTTAGAAAGGTGAGCAGAAGGCTGTAAATGATGCAGATTGAGATAACAAGGAAATATCGACACATGCCCTGAAATATGGCTCTAGAGTAGATTAGCGAAATAAGATTTAGTGGTGCCAATCTTACTAGTTACTGGGATGATGATATACAGAATATAGTTGGTAAAAGTGTAATTTGATAGTTTTAGGAATGTGAGGAAATTAGCCAGCCTGCAAAAGGTGATTTTCATACAGAGGTTCAAATAGTACCTTACTTATATACAATCAGTAGAAATTTGATCATTTAAATATCTTAAGGGTATACATTTCTTCAATAAACATGTCTATTTAATTAGTTGAGCTTGGTAGAATCAACAACAAAAACAACACAACCTCTCAATTCTCAACCAAAAGCAAACAAAACTCAACCCATATTCTCAAGATAATGTAACAAGAAATTAACTTCTAAATAACAGTGAGAATACGACAAATAAGAGTTCTTTTATTTCTTAACCAAGAATTAGAACAAGAGAACCTTCTGTTCAGATTAGGCTTCTTCTTGTTAAGAGACAAATTGATTAGTGTCCAAAATTGTGAAGAAATCATATAATATATTAGCCAACAGTATAAATCAATTTCATTCGGCAAAAAAAATAAAAAACCGATCGGTTACCAGACTATAACGTCTACACCATAAAGCAAGTAGTTACGCTAGGAAAAGAACATAAGGCATTAATTTCATTTTGCAGTAAGCTTACACGTTTCGACCAAAAACACAAGTTCAAACATAGAACCAAATAAACACTCATCATTTCATACTCAAAATGAAAGGTTGGGAAAATGCAAATTGTCTACCTAACATAGCACGAACTTTTTCGAGCGCTTCTTCTGACAGCGGTCCATTAGGAGAGAATGATTCTTTGCAAGCATTATATAACTTCTGTATAGCGGGCATATCGTAAAGAAAATAGCAACTAATCCCCAACAAATTTGATCAAAGGAAGTAGAACATTTGACAAACGCCTCGTCAAGAAACTAGTTGATCTGGGTAAGTTGTACCAACAAAGTACAACTAAAGATCCAAATCAATTTTACAGCTGCCCTAAATTAGATAAGTGCATTCAATACCATCCTTGCTCCTCTTCAAACTGATTCCAAATTACAGTTTGACAATGGAACTTATTCTGATAATTCACACTCACGTAGTAACAATTCGATCCATTTCGAGTTGTTTCGAATTCATTAAGCAGTACCTATAATACCAAATGAAAAGATACTCTTATAATCAGAATTAAACGAATAGAAATATAAACAAGCAAGATTAAACATCTAAATCGATCAACATTTTTCAAATCTTAGTATCTATTTCACTTCAATTTAAGCAAATTGAACACTCTATGATCTACTAAACTTTAAATCATCCTCAACCCATTAAAAATTCATACTTCTCCCCACCTGAAAAACGCCCATTTTGAACAATCAAAAGATGAAAAGAACAAAACCCTAGAGTTTAAGAATCTTAATAGTTTGAGTGATTAATTGAAAACGTAAAAGATGGAAAGAGAATTGAGAATTGAGAAATGAAAGTTTTGAAACGAAGAGGAAAAAATAAAAAAACGAAAAGAAGATTTACTGTTTTGAGTGTTTTGGGAGGTAGAGAGAGAAAGGAGGAGTGGAGGATTGCGTACCAGGGATGCGCAGGATAAGGAAGGTACCCGTAGTAGGGTGTGGATGGGAAGGGGGAGGAAAGGATTGTTTTTTTAGAGAGAGAAGGAAGAGAGAGAAAGAAGAGAATAATAGGGGGACAGATTGCGGGTAGTAGTTAGATAAAGAAGAGGTAGAAGATCTTACAAAGGGCCGTTACCTTTTTGGGGGCTCCGGTTGAGCAGACCCTTTGCAGGTGTTGAGACTGCACTGATGCTTTCACGGAATTTTACAAGCTTGGCCTTATAGTATTGAAACAATTACTAAAACACCCTTTTATTTATTAATAAAAAAAAATTTGAAAAAAATGTGCTGCCACGTCTTACAAGGTGCATCAACTCAATTAAAAAAAATTATTATTATTATTTACTCTTGATTTGGAAAGAGAAAATCAACACCTTGCTTGATCCATTGAATGATCAAACTATTTATCTTTGAATACCAAAAGGAATTTGGAGGACCAGCTAGGGGAGAGAAAAGAGCGATCCCAAATCTCACGAATCAATTACTCAATGAAACTATTCATTGAATCCTAGAAAAAGTATCTAAAGTTTTAGTTGTTAAATTTTTTTTTTAGTATGACGTACGAGACTATTGCGCAGTTAGCAAATGCATAAGAGAGAATGCAAAATGGAAATACAGTACCCATGGAGAAGCTTCATGAACGACAAAGAGAAGGGAGAGAAACCATTAGTAGCAGAGCCACATAAGGACCTATGACGGCACATGCCCTCGTGGTTTTATAGATTTTTTTAGATGAATTATTTCATATTCTTACAATAATTTCAACTCACCTAATTCATTCTTACATTCACATGTGCACGCTTATGGAGATAATCAAAAGATTGTCCTTTTAGGATTATCTCTTCATTATTTAGATCATTTTTGTAGAAATATATAATTTTTTAAAGTTTTGACATTATCAAAAAAAACTTCAAAAAGTAATGGTAATATAGATGGTTCAAAAAGCTTAAAATTTCAAGCATCTTTTGATGGGGTTAAAAATTTAGTCATGAATGATCTATATGATTAGGAGATCAACCTCACACAAAATTAGCCCTTGAATCGTCTCAACGTTGACCCTACAAGTGATTGTAAGTAGAATGTAATTAGTTTCCCCTACCTCGTTGCACCCTTCAAAATGTTCCCTACTTAAAGGGGGCCCAAAAAGATCGGCTTCTAAGTTTCATCTCATGTTGTCTTTATTGAACTATTTATTCTTACACCCCATTTACATCAACCTGTGGGGTCTAAATGAAGATGATCTTGAAAGTTCGAGTTGGGACCATACTTATATCCTAGAAGGGGATAAATAGAATATTGTAAAAATAATGGTCAATTTAAAATCAATTCAAAGTTATCATTCAATTCAAACACTAAGCAAGTGAATCAATCAAAATACTAGAACAATCCTAAACATAGCCCAACTAAATGATGATTAACAAAGAAATAATTACTATATAATAAGCATAGTTAAACATCATAAACAATATGGATTTAAGTGTATAACATATGTAAATGAGAAAGGCTCAAACACACAATTTAAATTGGTTCGGCCAACCGCCTACATCAACTTTTCGAAAATCAACTCTTCTTGAGTTATTCTAAAATCTACTAAGTTCAATAGGTTTTTCGGGTTTACCATAAACCCTTACAAACACAACCCTGATTCTACACAAAAATTAGACACCTACACAAGGTTAGTTATGATGATCTTAAAGACCCTAATCCTACACAAGGATAATGTGCTTGAGTCCTATACAAGAACTCAAAGCAAAAACTCACATTACCTGCACAAAGATAGGGGTCAATGAATTCTACACAAAAATTCAATTTACCAAACCAAGAAAACAAGGTTTAAGATTTGGACTCAAGAACTCTTACAAGTTTGATAGCCCCATTGATACACATTAATGTCTTCACTTTAATCATCAAGCTCCAAGCTCCATTGTTGAAGATCATCTTCCTCCTTACTCTTCGTCTTTGCTTCAAGCTCTTGATGTTACAATGTTGTGTATCGTGGAGTGAATGGGTGTTTAATGTTTTAGTCTTGATCGATTAGGAACCAAAGATATCAATTTGGGGTTCTTATCTAATCTCCTATGGTTTCTTTCACAATCTCTAAACAACTAAGTTTCTCACACAAACTTTAGAATTATATCTCACTTTGTTTGTTTAGAAGTTAGGGGAAAGAAAAAGTTTGATTTCCATAGAATCAAGGTTTGAATCTAATGTGTTACATCACTTTCCAATGGAAATCAAATACTTCCAAAGCTCTCTAAAGGTTTCAATTTAAATAATTAAAAGCTTAACTAAAACCACCAAAAAATTAAGCAAAGAGATGCACCCACTAAGCTCCCAACTGTCATATTTATAACACTAAAAAAAAGGGGAAATTTTTAGCCATTTTTGGGCCTTCAATGGGTCCTTCGGCAGCTTCCGACACCCACTGATGGTACCCACTTGTATCCCTTAAATGCCACATAAAAATATGGCACAAAGGCTACTGTTGGTGGGCTTCGATAACTGCTTCGACGGCTATCAACAACCACTGAGCTACCCACCGAAGGCTTCTCTGGGTTCTGGCCAACATTTGAACCAAGTTTGTTTCCGTTGGCAGATGCTGGCAGGTGACCCAGCCAAGCTCCTTTTTTTCAACATTGTTCCTTTTTTTCAACATTGTCTGTCTGATTCTTCGTCTCTGGTTCTCGAGATTTCAAGACAACTGAGGGCAATGTGTTTAGCTATTTTAGTATGTTTTCTAGCCACCTAAGTGATGCTTTTGTCGATCAGTTACTTGTACGGCTCAAGCTATTCCACTATACTAAGTTTGCCTATTCGATGCACGGGTGTGTGTCCAATCTTTAGCTCATTTTCTTCGTTGATGATGAGACTACCAAAGACCATATGAAATTGACAAATTGGGACACTAATAGATCCAACGACTGTTTTGTGTGATCTCCTCACCACATAGATCATTCTTACAATAATTCACATCATTTTAAACTTATTAATCCATCTAAAGTTGATCCAAATTTTAATCTGAAATATGTATTTTGCCATTAGATTTCAATCAACTATTAGTGGGGTTAAAAGGTTTAGGGTTAATTAGTATTAGGGTCCTAAAAAAAGTCAGATATTAGGCTCAGGGTCCTAGATATATCCAAGTTAGAGTCTGGGTCCTAAGATGACAGTTAACCCAGTTGACCGTCCAAAAAATGTTGAATAATTGTTTGAATTAATAAATCGAATAAATTAACTAACGGGGTTAGAATTTCGTCCATCACATGACTTTGTAGCACGGATTAGAATTCATGTGGCTTCACTTAAAGTTAATCCAACGGCTAGGAAGCAAAATCACTTAAAATTCTATCACCTCCACCATTTCTTTTCAACCTCATCTTCTCTAGCTCAACACTTTCACCTCAATATATATTCCTCTCCATTTAACTAAAGTAACAACTACAAGCAAGCTTCATCTGAATCAAATATCTTAAATGGGATCAAGCTCTAACTCTTGAACTATGCTTTCGAGGTAAGCCTTCACCAACACCAGTAGAAATCTTTGAATTTTCAATTTCTTCCATGAATAGGACCAAAATACTAATTTTAAACTAATAGTAAGACCTAACTACAATGTTTGATAGTACACTTGGTTCTCTTGATATTATCTATAACTTATAGATCTAAAATATTATAAGATCCATCATCCAAGGGCACATATCTTGCCAGATTATATTGGTTGATTGATAGAGACATATAAGTGTAATGGTGAAATAAGGACAAATTAAGATTTGAGATATGCATATATGAAAATGATGATTAAAGGTTCTGGATTGATTTGCTATATGGATCGTAGGTACAAGAAGTATAGCAAATTCATTAAGTTAAAATAATCTGATCTTGACATGTTCATAAAATGTCTCATTAGACCTCGCTGAAAATGGTCGTTAGATCTAAGATTGCTCAACTTCTGTTCACCGGAACCCTAATAAAAAAGCAATAAAATTTTCACTGGTTAAATAATCTCAGCGGTTCGATTGCAGAATTTCCATAAGTATATGGTTTGCACGTGTGAGAGAATTTAATAGAGAAAATGGACTGTTGGGTAAGTATGTCCTTTAATACATTCATAAGTGCATAAAAGACTTTTTATTAAGGTCTTTTAACGTCTGTCAAATTTTTTAGACGGTCAACTAGGTCAATCGTCATATGGCCCCATAGACCAGTGTAAACGGAGTGTAGATTAAGTTGAGTATTAATAAAAAATAAAGTAGGGGTAGTAAATCGACCTTGCGATGCTGTTTTTCTCTTACAAACTCAGCTTTCTAGTGCTGACAATGATGGTGGAGTCGAACTAGACTCTTTATCTGCTTCTTTAATTTGTTTTCCATTTCTCCATTTTATCTCTCTTTGTCGCCATGACTCTCTCTTCCTTCATCATCATCTCCATCCTGATCTTTATCTCAATCTCCAACCTCAGATGAATCTCCATCTTCTCTTCATCATCTTCATCTCCCAGGGCAGTCATGACTCTCTCTTCCTTTATCCTCATCTCCATCTCGATCTTCATCTCAATCTCCAACCTCAGATGAATTTCCATCTTCTCTCTCTTTCTCTCTCTAAAAAAGGTTTGGCTACTTTGGGGCCTGCCAACAGTGATTGTGCAGTCAACCATAATTGACCAAGTCCAACTTAACAGGCCTGCCGGTAAGATTATAGGGGGTGCCTTTAAAATTTTCCTTTATGTATATTTTGATTTGCAATTTGTTATATCTTATTTCCACTCCAATAATGGCGGTCCTCCATGGCATGTTGCTTCCCTTTGTCTTGCAATAGATTGTTGTTGTCCTTAAAATGAACTGAAATTCTAATTATGTTCGGTGTTTTGATAATAAAAAATATTGATATGAACTAAAATTCTAATTATTAATTAGAGATCTAATTAGATTAGAAAAGTTCTTCTTTTAACAAAAGATATAACTAGACCTGGCAATGGATCAGGTTAGGATCGACCCTAGATGGTTAGTGAGTTAGCGGGTTAAGATTATCAAATCCTAACCCTGACTAGTTTACGAAAGGGGATCTTTTTTTAAATCCTAATCTTGACTAGTTTGACATTTTTCATAAAATAAGGGAACGAATCAGGGTTAACCCTAACCTTAACAGGGTTAAAGGGGTAATGGGTCAAAAATGTTCAACCCTAACTCTGACTTGTTTAACTAATGGGTCGAGTTAAGGTAGGGGTTGGCAAGTCAGGTTAAGGTAGGTTTGGTGGGTCATGGGTCATTTTACTAGGTCTAGATAAAACCTAATAAACCATAGGAGAAAATTCTCAAAAAATAAGGTATTAGAGAAACAACATGTAAAGTAACCCCACAATGATGCAGACAAACAACATGCAAAATAAACTCACTAGAGACACAATGTCAAACAAACAGATTTTTAGTTAACCAATTTTAAAGTTTTCTCAAGATGGGTTAGAGAAAATTTAATCGAGGAAATTCAAGTGCGGCCAAACAGAGCCGGATCCTGCTAAAACATTAGCTCTTACATCATTTGTGTATGACCCCTCCCATGGGAGTGTAAGATTAAGTTGGATTATAACAAGTAAAAGAAGTGGGTGTAAATATATATGAGGGGTGTGTTTTGAGAATTGGGGGTGCATCAAGAAAATTCCTTTCGTGAGGGAAAAGAATGCGGGGACGACGAGGCCCTCGGGATGACGTTCTCATTAGGCTGACACTATCACCCGAAAAAAACCTTTAAAATGAGGAGCTGCCTTTAGTTTTCGTTCTTATCACAGAAACTCAGAAACCCTAACTCGATAGAGAGAAGAAGAGGTAAGAGAGAGAAAGAGGAAAAATGGCAGGAGTCGGACCAATGACGCAAGACTGGGAACCGGTGGTGATCCGCAAGAAAGCTCCAACATCCGCTGCTAAGAAAGACGAGAAGGCCGTCAACGCCGCTCGACGTGCCGGTGCCGAGATTGAAACCGTCAAGAAATGTAATCTTCTTTCTCCTTTCTATTCTTTTGTTTAGAAAGATATTTCTAGGTTTTCTGATCGCTCATCTTTTGATGTTTCTCTTACTAGTTTTCTTTTAATTCCAAGATTGATTTATTTATTTTTTGTTGTTGAACGGGGTAAAACGGATTCAGATGTTTCATCGCTGAGCTATGTATTTGATATTAATTGTTTGCCAGATGTTTGAATTTGTATTATTGGAGATCTGTTGTTACTGAAATTTCGGTTTGAAGTTTTATAGAAGAATTGGTAGGGAACTAGGTCATTAAGCTTATTGATTAAGAACCAGACTTTTCTGTTCCGTTCTGAAAATAAGGAATATACTCTCTTTTGTAAATTTTGATTAAAAGAGATCATAATGTGTTATTGTACGATAAGCAGGGTGCATTGGAGTATTTTTGTAATCTTTCAATCATTTCTAGGTTTTTTTATTAAAAAACCATAAAGACAAATCATTCAGACAAATTTCATTCAAATCGGGGTCATGCACCTGGTATAAGTTATTATCCATCATGGTGATTGGTATTTATTGAGGCTGTGTCTTGTCATCATTCCAGTCTGTATCTTTCCATATTGGTTAAGACATCTTCAGTTTTCAAATGCTTTAGATATATCTCGAGAGAGAGTCCTTAGTTCTGTGGTTGATATGATTTTTTATGGAATCGTTTGAAGGTGTTCTCACTTTTACTTAATGAAAGAAATTATGCCAAATAACGTCATTTTTTTCTGTAGAGTGACAAATTATAGCGAATCAAACGTGCATGTGTAGATTTTAAGGATGGGGGACCTTGAAATATCTAGAATTGACAAGTCTATGTTGAATTTTTTCATTACTCCAATAATGTTAATGGTTTTGATACTTGGACGTAGTCACGTATCTGAATTTCTTGATGTCTTTTTGTAGTAGGATTGCGTTAAGTGTATACCTTGGGGCGGGCCTCTCTCTTTGAGGCTTTTTTGCTTACTCGTTGCCTCAAGGTGCACCATGGCATGTACACTTCACATGCATTATATATGCCCTTGAAATTTGAAAAATGATATTTAACAGCAAACAGCTATCCATGTGTGACAAAATGGACATGATCAAGTAGGTGCATATTGGCAGCATGCTAAAGACCCATAATTTAGAGTAACAGCCATTATGAATTTGAAACTATTGGTCTTTCTTTCTGAGACATGCCACTTTGGATGAAACACCTGTGCTGGTGCATGCTGGACACTAGTCCTTCAGTACATCATTTATTGGGGGCCATCAAAGCAGTTCTTTATATATATATTACTTTACCTAGTGGTTCCACAGTTCATTGTAACAGTAAACATTAATGATTGTGTAGAAAATGAAGAAATTGCCAGTAGAGGCTTCCTTTGTGGAAGTTGTTGATTTTGAAATTTGAAGCTTTCCTAATTGTCACCTGCATGTGTGTCTAGATCACTGAGATTTTTGGATTTTAGTTTTATAATATATTACAGAATTATAGTATCTGATCTTCATACATAATTGAGTTAAATGAATGTTTTAGTATAGAAGTACAGAGTTATAGTATCTGATCTTATAACCAGATTGACTTAAATGAACTTTTCCCATGTTTGACTTAAACCAGAGAGATTTTAGGATTTTAGTTGTATGAGAGTACAGAATTATAGTATCTGATCTTCATACATGATTGACTTAAGTGAATGTTCCTACTGTTATCTAACATTTTTTCCCCAGGGGAATTTTTCCTTAAATGGGTTTTCACCCTGTTGTATTTTCTTTCTGATAAGTTGTGTAACTTTAACAATCAAAGGTTTTTGTTACTTCTCTTGGATCTGATATCCTCTCTCTGTTGGATGCTAGTCCTCGATTGCTTATGTTTTTTTTATTATTTCTTCAGCTACTGCGGGGACAAATAAAGCTGCCTCCAGCGGCACGTCTTTGAACACAAGGAAGCTTGATGAAGAAACAGAGGTTCTTGCTCGTGAGTACTTCTACTTGTTTGATTCTCTAACTTTGATTTTTCTTGTTACATTTAATTTTTGCCATAATTGAGGGATAAACTTTTCCAGTTAGTTTATCTTCTCCATAATGATATTTTTTGTTCCATTATGAATGCTGTAATTGTCTGGCAACACAACTATCTTGTTTCAAAGTCATAGCAAATGCTTGCGATGCAGTTATCTCACATGTATCTGAACTTCTGATATACACAGATGAACGTGTACCTACCGAACTGAAGAAAAACATCATGCAAGCTCGCATGGACAAGAAAATGACCCAATCTCAGCTTGCACAAGTAACTTCATCTCTAAATAAGTTCTTGTGAACTCCTCTTTTAAGTAAAATTTCAATTTCCTGATGATTCTTGCTTATATTGGGACATGAATGTTTGTGTGTGTTGCAGCTGATCAATGAGAAGCCGCAAATAATCCAGGAGTATGAATCTGGGAAGGCCATACCAAATCAACAGATCATCACAAAGCTGGAAAGGGTTCTTGGTGTGAAACTGCGAGGAAAGAAATAAAAAAAAAACTAAACCACGAAACAGCAACTGTTCAAAGTTTCAATAGGGAAGGGTGGTGGAAGCTACTAATATTATAAAATGTGTAGTTTGAGTGTGTTAGTAAGAGTGGTGGTGTGCATGAACTTCTTAAAATGGCTCTCTGTTGTTAATACTGTGTTTTTTCTTCTTATATGGAGTAACGTTTCGTCAGGATTTGAAAGATGGATATGTTGTCTCCTCCTGTCTGGTTTCGGATCATTCTAATGATGTTTACTGACTCCTATGATTGTGTTTTATCTTGTCATCTTCTAGTTTAAGAAGGTGGTTTTGTAAAAAGTTCTCTGTGAAAGAATCAATCAAAAAGGGGTCTTTTATGATCTTTTTTTGCAGCTCCAACCTATCCTTCTGAGCGAAGTCTTATCTTTTGATATATGGGAAGGGTGAACTCAGCCCAGTGTGGATATTTCCACCCCAAACATATCACCCCTTACTAACGTTTTACACAATGGCTCAGGTAATCCATGTTTATTATTGTTGTTATTAATTCTGAGCAATGCCCATTTGGGGATGATGTCTTCGAGAGCAAATGTGGTTTCAAGAGCCAAAAGTTGTTTATTCCACCATGCTTCTCATGCATCCAGAAAATTTTCATCCCATCTCGAGGTTTGGTGGAAAAAAGCATATGTTAAGAATTTGTTTGGTATGCATGTTTCTCTCGGATCATTTTACTAACCAAAATTGTTGTAAAGAGGTGATCCTGCTCCGGAACCTCACTACTGCAGTTTTGCTGGGATCTCTAGAGTCTGAATATCTTGCGTCCGTGTTAATGGCTTGTAACAATATGCTAGTCGTTAATCCTACCCATTCTTTTTCTTACACCCGACTTGCACTTATTCTTTCAAAGGGTTGATTTTTGTTAAGATCATCTCCTCAGCACGCAGATGCAAATCAACCCTATGAGCATTTTCAAGTGGACACCAAGAATTTATCTTTAAAATTTTACAAAAGTGTGCATCTGGCACCACTTTTGTAAAATGGTCGGTCCAAAAGGTATTGTTGATTTCTTTGGATAGCTGATATTTATATAATGTACAAAGATGAACGGCAAGACTTCAGGCAGGTCGGTGAAAGCTCCATCATATTTATAATGTAGCAACATGTACATAATGCTTCTTTCAACAAAAGATTGGAAATGTAACATAAAGGAAAAGGAAAGCTGATATCTAGAACATCCAAATACATTTGACACAGAGAGATGCTGCTAACATCTTAATATAAACCAGATCTTGCATACACAGAGACATAATAGAACAATATTTTTACTCACAGGCTAGTTTTGTACCAAAGCTGGTGAGGCAGATGGCAAATGCTTGGAAGGCTGATAGGGGCTGCCTGTAATCCATTGTGAACATGTCATCCCCGACCTTTCCGAACTGTAAGAGCACTATTTCCTCGTCTCCTTTCCCTCCTGGCTGGCTCGGGTCTACTGCCGCAACCAACTGGAAGTTCTTCACTGATGCAACTGTAACTCGCCCATGAAAATTCAAGCACCAGCACTGCAAGGGCTCGTGCCACCTTGGAGCTTTATTTCTCAGAACCATGGACTCTGAAGTGGCTGTTGGGGCCTGCATCTCAGAATCGTCCTTCTGAGGTTCTTCATCACTAGTTTGCTTTGTCCCTGGACACCGCAGGTTGCACAGCATCCTTCTAGGTCCTCTTGACTTCAACAGATTAAACTTGTACGAAACCTGCCCAATCTCAAAGTTGCCTGCAGGAACCTGGGGGCTGATTTGCTTACTTGCAAAACGGCGGCTTGATCGACTGCTTGAGGGCTTTGCACCAATGTATGGAGGCTGGCTATCATAGATTGTGAACTTGGTGCCAAGAAAATCAGAGCTGCATATAGTATAGATTCAGTGGTTATGTAAACTAAATGGTGAATAGTACAGTAGTTTTTATAAGCAGGGGTTTCATCTTTAGCTTGGAAAGGATTGGATGCCGTAAGAACTCCACTATATTAGTTTAGTTCTCAAAAAAGAGATTGATTTACCATAAGTAAATAAAAAAGGAATAATTTATGTACAGTATTTACATGGCAAAGTAACGAGTTACGAGATAATCTGGCTCCAACCAGCACTCTTACTAATTAATTTGTACTTTTCAGTATTTTCTCTTCAAGGATTAAAACATGTGCATCAAAACAGATCTGAAGTCTTGTAGCACATGCAGATTAAAAATCTATTATAAAACTAAATTGGTACATTCCAACGAGAACTCTCAATAAAGAGAAGGGATATTGCATCCACACTGCACTGCCACTTTCTTGCCGATAGATGCAAATCATCCAACAGTAAGAAAGTGCACTTGCAGATCCGTACAATGCAGTACTGCATTAAATGAAAGTGTTACAGCTTGCCAAGTTGGCAGTGGACCTAAAAGAGAAGCTGAATGATTTAATAATTCAGTATATGCTGCACCTAGAATAGGAGAAGAACTCAAATCTTAATTGATTATATATTTAAGTTACAGCAAAAGGAAGGTAAAACTGCCAAAAAATCTGACCTCAACTTCCCGACATATGCATTGCTTCCTTGGGATAGGTCATCAGCATCAAGTGATATAATATACTCGGTATGGGCACCACGCCTATACCTTCGTGCCGCTAAGAGAAATTTCCCCCTATCCATGACTGCTGCAAGAACAAATCAAATGAGATAAAACTCCAACTGTTCACGTTAAAGAAAAGAAAAGCAATTAACCACAAAGTTCACATTTGTAAACATTTTGTATATTACAGTATAATTAGAAGATAGAGACTAAAATAAAAGGAATAATCAATTCAGCCGTTTGAAAAGACAAAAGGTTCATGCAAGTGTTGTTGGTTCACATCTCTGTGTAAATTTTTTTTTTGTGCAAAAAGAAACCTCCTTTGATTCTGATAAAAAAATATAAAAAAAAACCCCTCCTTAATTGGATGTTCATTAAACATGACTTGTGGCTGACATCAATAATTTTTTTCTTGACATATATATACACCAACTATGTTTCATCTGGATCGATCTTGGCACAATCATGAGACCAACCCCATGAATTTGAGCCATGCTCACTATCCCTCTCTACGTCAGAAAGCCACTCTACCCTCTCATGTAGGACAACTCAGAAGCAAACTGATCAAAGGATACAACAACCCATTACATATTCCTTGTACGCACTAGCCTCGCATCAGTTTCCCTCTTTCTTTTCATGGTTGGCCAATCCAATTTAATTGGCAATTCAAATCAAATAGGTTTTATCAAAAAAATTCAAGCAAATCAGTCATGGTCAACCTAAGGATTCAAGGTGAACCATTCATCGCATGGAATCGACTGATTCACATGTGACTTTGATTCTTTGTAAAGAAGGATTTGAATTAGTTGATTCGGACAATTTTGACCAAGTCAACCCAGAGAGAGAGAGAGAGAGGAGGTGACCTGCCGGCAACCGCACCTCCGCCCTCCGACGACCTACACAAAAGATAGAAAGAGAGAGAGTGAATGAGAGAGAAACTGAAGGGGGGAAATAGAAGAGAAGAGGGTCGGTTAAATGGTTTATACCCTATCTCTTGACTCGGCTGTTGACTTGCCGTATATCGGCTATAAATTAATCGATTTAAATCAGAATCGGCGGTGAAGGATTCACTTGCCTATTCTTCTTCTTTTTTTTATCAGTAAAAAGAGAGCATATTTTATACATATAACTTTTCTCTCCGACTCTTTTTTGCCAAACCATGCTTCTATTAGATTAACTTTTCTTTTGTATAAACAAAACTGTAGAAACTTTCTCAACTCATTTGTCTCCTAATTCTACTTAGATTAGGTTTGTCTCCAAGAAAGTACTTTTATCAGTTCCAACTTCCATATAAGTATTTAATTAATTGGATATTCTTCATATTTAGAGTAAAATATAAGGTTAAGTTGATAGTCGACGACGTATTTTAGCAGTGCATACTAGATATGCTCTTTATCACATTTTAGTTGCACAGCTGAAATAACACAAAACTTGGCCACTAACATAATATGTTGAAATGCAAGTTTCTAACGCATCCTTGACATCCTAGTAAAGTTTCATGTGGATGCAGCTCATATTAAAAACTTCTTTTTTTATCAGTAAAAAGAGAGGATATCTTATTCTGAAATAACTCAAACCATACCCTTAATTTGACATCATATGACCAATCCTAATAAAAATTCACCTTCATATTAGATCCTAGTTGGCTACATCTAAGATCAAAACTAGAATAAAGCTAATCTAAGATAGAAAATTGTACAATAATTTCTTCTTTTTTTTTCCTTCTTCCACACTTGTGGGAGTATCAATAGATAATGCTCTCGCATCCAAGCACATTTACCATGTATTTTGAATCAGAATTTTATAAATTAGTTTTCTATCGACATCGGAATTCCTCAAATGATCTAAGCAAAGAATGGCAACAGCCAACAAGATATCATAGAAAACTCGGAATTTCTACTTTTCAAAAAAAACTAGGACATTGCTACATCGATGTGCAACAAACATCCAACTTACGATACTCCAGTCCCGATCAGTCAATCACATTAATCATCCATTATGATTATTACTAATAAAGATGAGAGATATCTAACCATGAATCTATCCACTACTCACTAACATAACGATTACGAAACATGTAAAAACTAGTAGGCCCGTAAAGTAAGAAGGATAAAAGGATTACACAGAACTTTCAATTATGAATTTGGTCTACTTTGACAAAAAAAAAAAAAACAGATCCATGGCCTGAAGAGAGAGTTCATACAGAGCTGAAATTGGTCAACTTGACTGGGCTGAGTCAAATTTGACTATCTCAAAGGGAAGAAAAAGTAAATTTAGAACAGCTATAAGTCAATTTTGTTCTTTTGCAGTTTGGTTTTGCTAAGTTAAACATAGAATAGTCATACAACTAAGACTACTACAGCTGCAAAGGCAAGAAACAAAGAAGTCTTCTAATGAAAAGACATGTAAGAAAAGTAGTGTTTTCCATTAATAATCATAAGTACTCAGTAGGGATTTACTTACTTGGGGTGAATCCAAGATAAAGATAAAATGTCGAGTTCTTCTTATTACGTTTTATAAAACATTGTAGGGGAGAATCGCGTGGCCCGGGCTGCAAATTACAATTAACATTTAATAACAAGACATCAATTTCAAAATCAGCACCAAATTTTGCATGATTTGAATTAATATCAAATGCAACACCATAAGAACTGCACAGTACAAATTAAAAACCTTTATTTTTTTAATTAGGCTCTTTATCGCCAAAACCTAATCATAAAACACTACAATCAATAAATTTTTGATAAACGAGAATAAAAACATGCTAATAATCACCCAAAAAAATAAAAAATTATTCATAATTCAGCAGAAATTACTGAACAACTGAAATCATCAAGTATGGAAAAAAACAAAATTGGATTTCGGAAACAAAGAAAATCAATTATTTCACCCCTTAATTCAACCAGATCCCATCAACATACAAAGAAAAATCTCAAACAAAATTCTAGAGAGAGAAACAGACCTGTTTGAGGGAAGAAGGGAAAGTGATTTTCCCGCTTTGAAGAGGAGATTTGACGATCCCTTGAGTGACATCTCTCCACCTCTTGCAAACACAAGCACAGGAAACAACGTTTTTACGAATCGGCCACCGATCTTCGGTTAATTCAACACGCTGGATAATATCACCGAGAATCTCTGGTAGCATTTTAGACCAACAATCTTCGATTTCCTTCCCAGATTCTTCTTCTTCTTCTTCTTCACCTTGTTGGCATTCAATTTCATCTTGGTTAGGGTTTCGAAGTTGTTCTTGAGAGAGAGAAGATGAACAACTTCTCCTGCCCTTTCTAGAGAGAAGAAATGCCCTTCTCATCAGAGCCATATCTCTACTCTCTTCTCTTCTTTCTTCTCATAGATAGTTAGAGAGAGAAAGTTAGAGAGAGAAAGAAGAGAGAGAGAGATGGGAAGAGAGCGAGGAGATGACGATGGAGATTTTAGACACAGGAAGAAGGGTAACCAGAAAATACTTCTTTTTTTTTTTTCTTTTTTTTTGGGGGGTTCTTTAGTTTTTCGGTCGTCCAGGCTTGTTGTTTTTCTAGAATTACGTCTTTGTCCTTTGACTTGGTCTTCTTGATTAACATGATTAACAACAAAATGATGAAGAAATCTAACTTCGATATCTCAGATAATTGATAGTATAAAACCTATAAACATGCCACGTGTAATATGTTCCCCCACACCCTTGACCTACAAATTGAGAGGTTCTTGACTTCTAGTCATTGAAAATTCAAAATTTCGTGTGCCAAAGATTCGGTTCCAGTTCTTGCAGGTTCTGGTTCTGGTACCTATAGGTGGAATAGAATATTAGAACCCGTGGATAATATCTGTTCCGTTTCTGGTCTGTTCATGGCTATTTGGGGTCTGATTCTCTTCCATATATAGTGTGTTTGGATGCAGAATTCATGTTTCCCTAACATGAGTCCTTGGAAACATGAATCCCTAGAAACATGAATCCTTTGGATTGTTTGGCAACCATAAAAGAATCTATGGATTCATGAATCCTTGGAAGCTTGAATCCTTTGGTTTGTTTGGTTACCATTTAAAATCTAAGGAAAATCTCTATTTTGTTGTTTTAATTTTATGGGGTGTAATCTACATTGAGTTGGGTGCATACATAGTGAATCCTTAGTTTAGAATTCTAACAAATTCTAAGGGGGGAGGTGGGACTCCAAAACAGGGATTTGCTGGAAAACATGTTTCCCTAGGAAACAAGTTTCCAGGGATTCTTGACAGCCAAACTGTACCGCCCCAATTCGAACTCAAAATCTTTAAGAAATCGAGTCGCATCTCGAAACATTAGGCTTACTACACGAGGTGATTAATGAGTACTAAATAAACCTAAACAAGGTTTATGAACATAATTCAGAGTTACTAATCTAGTTCGGGAAAAAACTTTAATCCCCTCAACATATGACTATGCCCAACAGAAAATTCGCCAGAATTTCTCCTGTATTATCAGGGTCTGAAACTTGTCATAAACCTGTAGAAGAGATGATTTATCCACAAATAATATTTCTAAATCATTCCAATCATTCACGATAGTTATTTCATCTCATCAAGACTAGTCTACCTTACTTCGTCAAAATAATAATACCTAGTCATACACTAGGCTGGATTCAAACCACAATTCTAAAATGATGCCTCACTTAATAATATACATAGATAACTTGAGTTAAGTGATATAATATACATAAGTGTGTTTGTTTTATATACATATCTTAAGAAAATATATACAAAACAAGTAAGATAACATGCACCTCAAAAAAGCTAAAATGCAACACCTCAAGTGTAAGAAAGCTATCGTTGATGTACTCTCTATATCGATCTCCTCAAAGGATACAGATATAGTCCGACCAATCCTCTCCTATATCCTTATTTTCCTCTGCAATAATATCTCCTGGATCTGAGCAAAAAGCTCAGTAAGAAACTCATAATACTAACAAATAGTCACTAACATGAATTTAAGATAATGCAGGTTTTAAAAGAAAATCAAGAAATCATAATACAGTAATATAAAAGTAGTTGGTACTTATTCTACAACATAAGCCGATAACCATTCACTTACCCATATAAGTAAATATAAACTAACAACATCTCACATCATAATATTGCGTAGTGTAATCATCTTAGAGTGAAGAGGCCACGACTAGATGTTTCAGCTCCTAGTCGGTGAGCAAAATCGTGTTCCAACTTAACCGATGTGGAACCCCATCGTTAATTCCTGATTTCCGACCGAGCGACTGATTTATCGGTTTTTGTGAGAAGCACGCTGGCTCATGATTTGGGTTCAGGTGGACCCTTGACCATAATTTGCCGATGTAGCCGTTGTCGCGGTGGTCAGCCGTTTGACTTGTGCAGACATCTTAATGATCATTAAAATAATCCAGGAGTTGTCACGCTCCTCAAGTCTTCGCCTAATCTAGGCAGCATATAACCTCGACATTTCTAGAATCATACACGTACCTATCCAAACAAGGCTTTCCAAAAAGAGAAATAGAATAACCTAGATTTCAATAGTTTTCCTATATCATGAGAGTCCCATTCCTGTCATGAGACAGGAAAACATAATGAAAATACGGAACAAACCATTGTTTTTAGGAAAACTTCAATGATTTGCTCGTGTAGGCATTACAAATCCATTTTCAGATTACCAAAAGATATATAGTATAATAGTATAAGTTTTAGTAGTAGAAAATACCTTTTTCCTACAAAAACTAACAACCATGTACATGTTGTGATCTCCCAACTAATATTATTCCGGGGAAAGCCGGTAATATAATCCGGGGAAAGCCGGGTAATCGGGGGAAAGCCCGTAATATAATCCGGGGAAAGCCGGTAATAATCCTAGCTGGGGGAAAGCCCAGCATAACATATATAGTATATATTCCGGGGGAAAGCCCGTACCTAGGGAATCACCAACACATACCTAACAACTGGGACTTCCATCCCGCACATCCTCTCAAAACAACTACTTCTCCCAACAGATGGAAGGAAGTAAAATATTTATATTATAAGAACCCCAAAATCCATTTGGTTTTGAAAATATACCCATCCCTAAAGCTCGATAACGATTAAATCTCGATTCTTTTAAAAATATAGTTTATTTAACTATAAGTAAGAAAAGAATCATTAATATACTTATATATGTATATAACTCATTCATATACATAATTATTAGAATCTAGTTATTTTAAAAATAACTATTATTGTTTTACATCACTATGTAAAACTATACTTTTGGAGAATCATTTTCACATCAATAGGACATCACAAATAAATCATGCATGCTTTGCAAAATAATTACATTTGATTTATAAATCTAAACCCTGTCAAAAGCATTGAAAGTACTTTAATGGCTATAAGAGAGTATTTATAAGTTCCTACCTCAAATCCCGCAAGGCTAACTCTTTACTGCATTAATTTCCTCCAATTAGTGTACTGGTATTAGTACACACTCCCAACTGTAAACAACACATTTAATTCACTTTCAAAACTCAATTCAATTCATACTAATTTCATATAGAATAGTCTAGGAATCTAAATTCTAACCTAAAAAGTCACTACAAGGGTCGAAGTCCCTTTAGTCATCCTCTTTTAACATTAATAAGAGGAAACCAAATATCTCAAAATTATTGAACCTAAAATTCGATTTTTGAATTTGCCACTACTAACAAATTCAATCCACTAGAATTAACCACAAAATCAAAATCTATCTCAAGTTCTTCAAATAACTCCCAAACTAGGTCCTTATCAAATCAAATAAGGGCTTTAGGATTACAACCCAATTTGCTCTAAATACCCTCTTCAATTGATTTAGACCTCCGAATCTTACAATCTAACCCAAAACAATAAATTTGGGTCAAAATCAACCTCCCAATTATCAATTCCGTCAATTAAGGGTTTGAAAGGTCTAATCAAACTTTAAACTATTAACAAAATCAACCCTAAAATTGAAAACTAAAGATTAACAGCATAAAAAATCTAATTAAAAAAAAAATGAAAAGCTAGAGTTTCAAATTTATACCTCAATCAACAAATTATATGGTTCATCATCATCATCATCGTCATCTTCTTCTTCATCTTCTTCTCTTTCCTTCTTTTTTTTCTTTCCCTCTCTTTCTTCTTCTCTAACTCTCTCTATTCTCTTTTTTTTACTGTTGTAAACCCAAAAGAGAGACTTTTCTCTGCTCCTTTAGTAGTAAGGACGGTGGATTAAAAAAAAAAGAAGCCTAAAAAGATAACTACATGGGTTATACTAAGATATAAGCACATACAACAAATTATATGTATACAAAGGAATAATTTACAAGTTACTTTTTAATACATCACCCATACATATATATAGTATATATACACAATTTAATAAAGTTTAATTAGTCAAAAATCAAGGTCAAAATTGCGGGTACCTTCGGTATTGGTCAAAATCGTGTTCTGGGCCTTGATTTGGGATCATTTAGTATCTAATTTTTGCGCGTGAGTAGTCAAAATTGAATAACTTTTCGAGATCTATCCATTCGTACAGTTCGATTCTTCAAATTGTGCTCCGAACAAAAACTCATTATTTAATCCTAGACTTAATTATTTTAACACCTAATATGTTCCACGATTGAAGCGTTGGACTCGACTCAACTTCACTCACCAAAGTCAACAAAATTATTTTGGGTCATTACACAAATAGACCAGGGAAACATGAATCCCTGGTCCCTACTGAATCCCTACCTTGGAATCCCCATCCAAACAAACCAATAGTTGGATTTTTAATTGCGAAAAATGTTAAAAATGTAAAAATATTTGGTGTTAAATAAATAAATCTTTACTTTATACGAGCCCCCAACACGCACTTCATCCCCCAAGGTTTGATTTTTTGTGACAATGTTTTTCCTACCATTAAGATTATCATATTTAGAAATCAACTCATTCTAAAATTTCCAACACCCTCAAATCAAAACTACGAAAAATTGACAAATGTATAAGTCTAACATAAAAATGATTATAACTTTGAAAATATAAATCGGATTTGAACAAAATTTATACCATTGGAAAGCATTTTTCAAGATTATTAAAACAAGATTACACTGAATGCCAAATTAAAAAAAATCTAGAAAAAACTCATTTACCAAGCTATAAACTCAAATAATTATATGCAAACTTTAATTTGCATACATCAGTTGACTTTGAACTTGCATACCTTGAACTACAATATTTTACTGAACATAAAAAAAGTACAAATACTCAAAAGTATTTAAATTGCATTGTTTAAAAAGTAAATTTTTGGCTTTTTTCTTATCCAATGTGCAGATGCTCAAAAATATTTAAAATAGCCTATGCAAATTATAATTTGAATCGTATTTACTATACGTTTTTTATTATGTAATCTGTTTGCATAGACTTTGAAAGGTACAGATTCTCAATAAGCTTATGCAAATTACAACTTGCATATGAAAATTACAACTTGTATAGCTTTTTATGTATGAAATCTATTTGCATAGCCTTGTTACAAAAAAATTAAATTAAATTTAATATTGTTGTTTGATCTTATTTTGAAGATCTTGAAATATGCTCTCCAAAAATATAAATTTTGTCAAAGTTCGATTTATAGATTACAAGTTATAGTCCAACATGTCATCATTCCTCACAAGCAAAAACAGATAGACTCCACACTTTAAACTGAAAGAGGGATAGTTTAGGTATGCAAAATTTGTCACTATAAAAAAAATAAAAAACTAAGGACTTATCTTACAAAATGCATAATAGAAGGGACGACACTTATCCAATTAAGGTCGTCCTCTCCTTAAAACGTCCCCAAAATAGGGAGTTTCAGCCCAATAATGTATGACTGCTGTTAAAGAGAGTCTGATGTGTGGTTCAAACTAACTAAAATTAATTAGTTAACTTTAACCTTGCTTTAATCGCAAGCGCACGACTATTCGATGAATATAGTTGTGGCAAACGAATCGATCCCACAGATAATTATTTTTAAGGTAAAATTAAAATTAAATGGTTTACTAATACTAATTCAATGAAAACTATTTTTGTTGATTGAAACTTGAAATAAAATTAAACACAATGCAAAATTAAAGTTTTTAAAAATAAATTTAAGAAAACACTAGGGCATTTGAATCCACCTCCTAGTTTTGATAGAAATCCCTGGCTCAACAAATTGTTCTCCTTTCTATAGGAGTAGCACTAGAGATGAAAATCTCTTACTTTCTCAAAGATATGATCGTGAAAAATTAACTATCTCAAATGGATGATTTAATTTCAGCAAATATGTAAATCCATAGCATTGATTGCTTTTTAGGGCACAACCAATCACAGATTTAACTAAATCAATTATCAAAGGCTTAAAAAATAACATAAAAATTATCTAACTACCATAGATGCTTGACATACATGGTGAATGTAATCTGTTAAAATTCAGAAATTAAAATCATGCTTCAATAATAATAATCCATTGAGAACAATTTAATTAAACTAGAAAAATTCTACTTAAACTAAGGGCTTCATCTCAGCCCTAGCTGAGATTTAGAAGAACATGCTCTGTAATAGATTCACAAAATAAGAGAAACTAGTAAAGATGAAGATGAAACCCATATTGTTGAACTGATCTCTTATTCCTTCAATTTTAGTTCTTCAATCACATATTAAAAATATCACCAAAAATATAACAAAAATTACTACACAACTCAAAACTACAATTTCGTACCCCCAGTTAGGTCTGCCCTTCAACCTCACAATCCCTCCCCTTTATATACATATTTCACCTATACTTTATAGCTCAAATATCACAAAAATCAACAAGGAAAGACTGCAATCTCACCATTAATTCAAGCCATCTCATTATCTCTTTGTCTGCCATCAAAGATAGATCAACCTACTCCATTAATTCCTTCACAATGATGAAAACCCAACTTTGATTTTTTTAGATCTGAGAATTTCAGAGAGATTTAGAGAGAGATGATAGAAATTGAGAGAAAAAGATATGGAGGAGATGAAAGAGAGAAGATGTGAAACCCTACTAATAACAAAAACCTACTAATAATATTAATGGTTGTAATAACAATAATTTGTGCAGCAATAATAAAAGGATAACTTACAAATGATATTTTCAATATTAGTAGCATTAGTACGAGCAAAAAAAAATAAGAAGAAAAGAAAGAAAGGGAATAAAAGAGAAAGGAGAGAGTAAAAAGAGTTTAAGAGAGAGACTTTGAGAGAGGGGGGTGAGGGAGAGAACNAAAAAAGAAAATTGTTTGCTAATAATAATAATATTAGTAGTATGTGTAATATTAAGAATTGAAACAAAAAAAAGGAAAAGAAAGAAATAAAAAAGAAAGAAAGAGAGAATAAGAGAGTGATCTGAGAGAGAGAGTCATGGGGGAGAGAAAGACAGAGAGAGTGAGAGAAAACTAGAGAGAGAGAGAGCTGAGGGAAAGGGAGAGAAAAAAAATCGTGGGAGAGAGAGAGAGAGAGAAGAGGGTGACAGCAGCAGAGCTGCTGTCCACGCCGGAACAGGAAAGGAGCTGCTGCCGGCGGCAGCTCCCATTTCCGGCAGAGAAGAGAGGAAGAAGAAGAAGAAGAAGAAGAAGAAGGAAGAAGAAGGAAGAAGGAGGAGAAAGAAGAGGAGGAAGAAGGTAGAAGGAGGAAAAAGGAGAAGAAGAAGAGAGGAGGAAGAGGGATTGCTCTTTGTGTAAGTTTTCCTCACCATTTCACTCCCATTGCAGCTGAGATTTTAAGTTGATAACTTTGGTCTTTTGTTGTTCAAACATGCATGCTAGTGTAGATCTTGTTTTTGAGCTTAATAGTGGAAGAAGGGATGAGATGGGCTAATATTTTGGTGTTAAAATGAGAAATCAGCACCTAAACATTGTAGATCTTGAAGTTTTTGTGATGTAAATTGGGGTTTTTTGAAGAAAATGAAATTTTGTTATGCCCTAGAAATTGTTAAATGGATGGGTTGAAGATTTCATGTGAATATATGGGTTTTTTATGACCTAATTTCCCCCATTTTAATGCATGCAAGTGGAGATTTAAATTTGATGAGATTATGGTGATTTTTCTTTGTATAGCTTGTAAACGGTGATAGAAAAAAAA
>MVGT01002477.1:242073-271298 GCA_002174775.1 Macleaya cordata | reverse complement strand
TTTTGTAATTTCACATGCCCTAGGTACACATATATCCAATAAGTCTATTCCAAAATGCTCCCTCTCAAAATCTGTCTAGCTAAATATGCAAAAAAAAAAAAAGTTTACAAGCTGTGTAGAATTACACAACTCTCTCTCTCTTCTTTGCATATTTTTAGGCAATCGAGTTTGAATTGACTTTTTATCAAATTATCTATTTATACATTCTATTGTGGATGCTCTTAGTGATTTAAAATCTCTTGATAAATAATCTTTATTACTTCTCAAATTAATTAAAAAATATATATTAGTAGGTCGGTGATCTTTAAAAGAAATCGTCTAATGATGAAAGTCTTTGCCAAAATAATATTTTAATTAAATAATAATCTTGAAAAATTCCATAATCACTCTAAATCTTAAAATTAGTTTAAAAAGGATAAAAAATTTAACAAAAACTTTGACAAACAAATGAGATAGCGAAATCTTAAATAGATCATCTCAATAATAAAAACACAAAAAAAAGAAAAAAGAAAAAAAAGAAAAGAAAGAAAGATAAAAACATGATATATTTCAGGTATCATTCCAAATTTATGCATCCCTTTCACATTAATATTTCATCACGTGGCAATTAATAAATTGTTTAATTGCATGCTTTTCATGTGTCTACGTGTATGGCTGCTGTAAATAGGCACGTGTTTTATCCTTAATCAACCAATAATGGCATTAGATAAGTAGAAAGTCAACGCAAATCGGGCCCAAGGATACGGTATCAATGAGTACCCAAACCCGTTTAAAAATAAACCCAAATTTCCAAGTTTCGGTTCCACACGCCGAAACCGGAATCACGAAGATTCGGAACCATTAGTATTATGATTGGTTCTTATTTATACTATATTTGGCATCCGAAGGGAGTAGAACCGAAAACAGTTTAGTAGGTTCCAGTTCTGGTAAATTAAGACAAACCGAGCCATTGATTAAACTCCGAGTTAAGCCCAGGCCCAGCCCAATAATGTAGCTATCGCGAATTCTGAACTAGTTCAAGCCGGCTCGAGTCAAGCCCATAAGAAATCCATCACAGCTACAGGTGGGACTCCGGCGGGTAAGAGGTTCTCGCTAAGACACGCCCAAGCTATACCTCCCTTTGCCTAGAATGTTCAAAGTACCCATAAAAGGTCTGTTGAAGCATAGTCCGAGCGGCTCGAATTTTTAGGGTTGCCCAAATTTTCTATCAATTTAGGCTGTGTTTTTTTTTTTTTAAATCTGACTCATCTGATCTGACTAATCTGATCTGACTCATCTGAATCTGCCTTATCTAAATCTAACTCATCTGACTTATTAAAAAAATATGTTTGTTTTTTTTACTCATCTGACTCATCTAACTCATCTTCTTGTTGACAATTTTACCCTTCTGTGTATAAAAGCTATATCATATATAGGCTTAAACTAAAAACTTCAATGAAATTTCTGATGTATACACAACAATAATATCTGATGTTCAAAAATAAAATTTGTGTTGTCACTTGTCACAAAGCACTTTTATACATGGTATATTATAGAAAAAATTAATTGCATATTTCGAGAGGAGACAACCCAGAGATAGAAAGGCAAGGCACAGCTCAGAAATACACCAGCAGAATTGCGCACAAGTAGAAGCCAAGGGAAATGTGGCCCCATCAACACTAATCTTCAACCAACGGGTGGAGAGTTCCACTTGGATGAAACAGAGTGAGACATAGGATCTCCATTCTCAGCAGACACAAACTGCAAGTAGCAATCAATTAACTGATCAGGAGAACCATAAATATTCTTAAATAAATCTATAGAGTTCACATGGGTTTGTTCATATATATATACATATAAACAAAACAACACTACAACTAGTGCTGCTTGTTAACTAGTTTATAGATTTACAAACTGCAAGTAGCAATCAATTAACTGATCAGGAGAACCATAAATTTTTTTGGACAGGCGTAGTGACTTGCCATAGATATTGAGTATGAGAAGCTGATGTGTGTGTACTAGATAAGTTTTTAATGGCAGAGAGGAAGGTTTTCTCGTCCAGGGATCTTTACTAGTTTTGGAATTGCAAGGGTTATTCTTAATTATTAGCAACTGGTCAACTAAAGAGAAGCCCCAAATTTATCGAAGAAGATGACATCCTTATAAACATTAAACCTTTGAGTCACGAGTCATGAAAATCGGTACCTACTATGTAGGTTTGAGCACCAAGAAATGAGCAACCAGTAGATTTATTGCAAAACTTCTACCCTTTTGGGCTAAAATTCTACACAAAACATGTACAATCAAACAAGGAGGAATATAAAACAAGGGTTCATTTGGTTTTGGAGAATGAAAATGTGAGTTGCCATCTAGAACTTTAATGCGCAAGCAATTTAATGATATAGCATGTACTACAAAGCTCAAAAGATCAATGTAATTATCTACTACAAACATTAAAAGATCTCAATCCCATAGCCTGAGCTGTTAGATAGAAACACAACAATGTTTACCACAAGGATATAACCATGGGTTGGTCATCTTGTTCCTGATCAAGCAGTGAGTTCTCAGGCAATGATAGAAGATTGGGTTTTGGAAAGGGGATTGTTTGGTGATGAAATATAGGCTTCACCATCGAATTTCAGAGGTTTTAGTTGAGATTTGCTTCATCTTTTTAGATGTCTTTATGAACCAAATTATGTATTGGTAATATTTAATTATTTACCTGTTATAGTTTTATTTAGTTTTATTAAGAAATTTCCCATTTTTATGTAGGTTTCTGAATCTTGCTTGAATGTACATGAATAGGTTTGATACATACCAAAACCCAAGTTAACCTAGATGTTGTTGTTCTAATCACCACCAAAAGCAAACAAAACATTCCCAAACAAACTTCAACCCATGGTAATAGCAACTGCAAACAATGAACACATAGTTCAACGAATTTTTTTTTTTAATGTTCTTTTATCCATGGATCAACAACAAACTTCAACCCATGGAGCAACAACAATAACAATAACAATTAATAATAATAAAAAAAACTAGTATGTTATAATGCTAGGCACATTACACTAGATTTATGGCCCTTAATACAACTCAATACAGGCTTTTCTTTACAGAGATTTGTGTGGGATACATCCAACAGCCGTGCCATAAGTTCTCGAGAAGCACATTCTTGACATATCTTTTCTGATAATATATAATAATACAAGGATGCTTATGTTAATATATAATTCATAACAAATCTGATTTTTCAATTTCTTAATAAGATTCTAACTCATCAAAAAAAATAAATTATTATTGTATTAATAGATCCATATTTTGCAAATTAGTATGGATAATTAGGTATGGTACATAATTGCAGACTTCAATATAATTTATCCCAATTCTTTACCAGGTCACCAAAATTAAAAAAAAAAAAAAAAACACCTTAAAGTGAATCAAAATCTGAACATGAAGGAACATGATGAATGTCGTTTCAATCCTAAAAATCGCTAAGAGAAATCAATAGGTGGGATCTAAAACCCTAGATCTTGTCCGAAGCTACAGAAAATACATTAATTTTAAATAAAATCGAACAATAGAAACCTAATCATTCGTAAAGCAGATTACCATTTAAGATTCATATCAAAGAAGAGAGAAATAAAGAGCTCTCATATCAAAGAAGAGAGAGAACCATAGAGCTCTCCTGAGGAGAAGATCAAAGAGAGTTGTCGAGAGAGAAGATCAGCGAGAGTTACCAAGCCCTAAACCCTAAACCCTAAACCCTAAACCCTAAACCCTAAACTCTAAACCCTAAACCCTTAAGAGAGAAGATCTACAGCGATCTAGGTTTCATATGGAGCTCGAAGATCGTATCTGCAGTGCTCTAGGGCTTCATCTCCGTAGGGTTTTTCATGGAGAAACAGGATGGAAGAAATGAGGAAAGTTTAGAAATTTTCAGTTTTTTGTCTTTAAAATCACGGGGGTATAATTGTCTTTTTCTTCTACTCAGATAGATGTGAGATGAGTCAGGCATAAAATTATACCTGGCAGACATCTTAATCACCTCTGAGTCAGATGTTAATTTGAATCACAAATCTGATTTTCAAAAAATAAAAAATAAACAATCTGGAATCTGACTCGACCCGAATCAGATTCGAGTCAGATTTCAGATCTCCGAGTCAGCAAAAACAAACACACCCTAAGGGTGGATTAAGTAGGTTAGAGGGGCTAGCTAATTTGTAGTTGTTATTAGTTAAACAAAATATCTTTTGTGGTTTCAGAAACAAAACAAGCTAATAATGTTTCCACGAAAAATAAATATAAACTTTTAAATATAATATCCTTCATAGTTTCAAAATAAAATAGTACTAACAAAGTGTAATTAATATATGTACATAACTTGGGGTTGGACAGGTTTTTGTCAATGCGCACTTGCCCAAAATTCTAATCACTCTTGTCCTTGCTTATCCGAATTCCAGTTTGGGTTGGTCAAATTGGCCCTATCCCACCCCTAGGTCACACACCTTATAGTTTAGAGGGTGTTTGGCAACACAAATAATAAGTAACTTTTCTATTTATGTAAGTCAAAAAATAGGAAAATGTATATGGAATGCAAAAACAAAACGATTTACATAAGTAGAAAAGTTTCTTTTATCCAAAGTAATTTTTTTTACTTTTGACTTGTAAGAAGTTACTTTTGCCTCGAGTTGCGTGTTATGTTTATATTTTTCTCTCTTAAACAATTAACGGTCTCCAATAAACTACTAACTTATTTACTTATAAGTTAATACTTTGCTATACAAATTTTACCTAACTTTTAACTTCTCAAAAGTAGAAGTGCTTCTAGGAGAAGTAAAATCACTTTGACTTATGGTTGCCAAACACCCTCTTAAAGAGGATTTTGACTATTGAAGTGGAGATAATAGTGGGGGCCCAAAGACCCAGGTCCATTTGATACAGTTTATCATACAATCCCCAACCTATATTTCATCTTGGGATATTTCAAAGGCGTCTACAAAATATTGTTGGCAAGCTCCATTTAGTCAAATAACTTTGATTGTTCATTTATATAGTGGCACTCTCAAGTCCCTAACAATTCATTTTTATTTTGCAAATGTTAGAGAGTGAAAACCCCTCTTCATTTGTCTTGGTAAAAAATAACTTTATGTTGCAATGCCTAGAATGTCCTACTCACTATGTGGGTTATCATCACCACAAATGACATCGTTCTAAAATTTTTGACCTCACCACAAATGACATTGCTCTAAAATTTCTCAACCTTTTAAAAGTTGGGTGATATTTTTTTTATCACTTATTTTAAACTAATTTTTGATGAGATTATAAGTTATATAACATGATAATTTTTTTTTAGGATGATCTACAAAGTGATGAGATCAACCATGTTAGGCCCTACTTGTGAGCAAGGCAACACAATCGACAATCAATCTCTTCTCTTCATTTTGATCTATAAATTTTTTTTTGAAAGAGACTTCAAGATTTGAAGGATTTTGAAGGACCTTCATTTGTGTCAAGGTCATGTTCACCTTCCCTCTTAAAACTTTTTTTGTTCATTATTTTATTTACATCATCACAAAATTAACCCTTAGATTATTCACCTTTACCCGATGAAGCACGGACACGGTAAGAGAATATGAACACGACACAAATTTTATTTTCTTAATTTTTAACTAAAATCAGGACACGACACACAAATACAATATAAATATGTTTGCCTTAGAGAAGTGTTCGTGCTTCATAACCTTTACCCTTCTACTTTTTTTATCGTCAATTACTTATTTTATTTACATCATCACAAAAAATTAGCCTTAGGATCATATCCATATAGAGCTCACGAAGTTTGGTGTCAAACATTATGCGAAAGTAGGGATGAGAGCGGATATTGCACCCCCTCTTAGGGAGCCCAATAATAACCCCTCCATCTAGACCGTCCTTTATCTATTAAGTAACGGCTTGATTTATTGCTGACGTGGAATAAAAGAGAAGCTGGAAGTCGGCTTACGATCTCTCTCGGCTTCAAAAGTCAAATGGTTATAACAGCTGTCCCGTACTATTCAGTCTCTGAGCCCACAAAAGTTCGACATGTGTTAAAGATTTGACAACACAGTCATCTCTCTCACAAAACCCAAAAAACCCAAACACACCATTCTAGACCTCTATACGCCTACCAATAAACAGAGAGAACGCTTAGGGTTTTGATTTTTCTCTCTCCATCGCCGGCGAACTGCAAAAAAGTTCACAGTTGCCGCCGTCGTCGCTGCTCCGGTGGTAAGTTCCACTACTTCTACAACAAATTTCTCTCATTTTTTCTACTTTCATTTTCTCTCTAAGTTCTTTAAAAAATTTCGTAGAACCTGTTCGTCGGAGCCTTCGCCGTCGCTGTCTCCGTTGAACCTATACATCACCATCTCTACTGCGTCACCATTGCTCCTAACGTAAGCTCTTTTTTTAGACCCTGTTATATATTTTGTTCAACCTTCTCTCTAAAAAATAGGTAGAACAACTTAGAGAGTGAGAATATTTTTTGAAATGGAAATCAGTTGAATGATTATAAACATTTTTATGCTACTTGTAGACTCTGATAATTTTTTAATTCTACTATTTTGTTTACTATTAAATGACTGAAGCAGAAATTCTAATCTGCAACATCTTTTCTATGAAAGGCTTCAAGAAGTTTTTGTATCAATTATTACATACTGACTAATTTGGTTTAATTTGCCGTAATCAGTTTACTTACACAAAATTACATTTTGTTTTAGGAGCCAAGCTGCCAAGGTGTGCATTTTGCGATGAGATCGGTTACACTCTACACTCTACATTCTNTGAATAGTACGGGACAGCTGTTATAACTCTCTGACTTTTGAAGTCGAGAGAGATCGCAAGCCGACTTCCAGCTTCTCTTTTATTCCACGTCAGCAATAAATCAAGCCGTTACTTAATAGATAAAGGACGGTCTAGATGGAGGGGTTATTATTGGGCTCCCTAAGAGGGGGTGCAATATCCGCTCTCTTTAAATAAACTTTTGAACACAACTTTGATCCGGGTGCTTCTATAAGCAAACCATCCGGGTGCTCTTATAAGAAAAACTGAGTATTCTTCTGAATATTCTGGTTACTGTTGTTTCAGTTCGCAAGGAGACGATGGTTAGTTCCAAAGAGAACTGGTTACATCTCCTCCTCTTCTTCATCTGTGTTACTCTCTATCTCCTTCAAACCCTAATTTTTCAGAAATTGATGATTGGATATCAACAAGTTAAGGTCAAGAGAAATCCTGATCTTCCTCTACGTTTCACTTCAGATGGCACTTTCAAGATCCTTCAGGTCCCTCTACTCTCTTCTTCTTCTTCTCCTTCAACTTCGTTAGGGTTAGGGATTTTTTTGTGTTTTTTGTGTTCTGACTAGGGTTTTTGATACTGGGTTTTTCTTAGGTGGCCGATATGCATTATGCAAACGGGATTATGACAAGATGTAGAGACGTTTTGCCGTCTGAATTCAAGTATTGTTCGGATCTTAATACTACTAAGTTTGTTAAGAGGATGATCGAAGCTGAAAAGCCTGATTTTATTGCTTTTACTGGTAAGTAATTGAAGATTTTGGGTTTTTTTTTTTTGAATCAGTATAACATACTTGTGGAGAATTGAACTCAATTTGGTATAGTACACAATAAAATTGTTAGGATTTCATGGAAAGAAACTAGCTCAAAATTCTTATGGAATCCAAAAACTGGTTTTTAGTTACAGAAATTAAGGCCATTTTTAATAGGCTTACAAAAGATTGATTCAAAATCTATCACAAATTCGTCAAATTTTAGTTAACCTCATATTATACTAATTGATACGAAATCAGAGCATCAAATGGAAACGAAATCCGA
Source organism: Macleaya cordata (assembly GCA_002174775.1). NCBI lineage: Eukaryota > Viridiplantae > Streptophyta > Magnoliopsida > Ranunculales > Papaveraceae > Macleaya > Macleaya cordata. The sequence continues at coordinate 263,450 of MVGT01002477.1, read as the reverse complement.
CCTTCCTAGAGAGAGTTATAGCTAAAATAAAATTTCCACCAAAATTGTAAGATCGCTGCTTTGAAGGCCTAAATGATGGAATTTGTCCCCGAAACTAGATTGATCAATCTCTTAAACTAAATGTATGAGGAATTGAGAATGGTTGCTTATGATTTTTAAGTCAATTTGCTCTTTCTAACTGTAGTCCTGTAACTACTCCACTTGCACTTTCAGTTAGCTTGTGAGTGTCAGTTGTGCTAGGATTGCACTGTGAGACAATGCCAAATTTGGAAACTGGTAATGGAGTTTAAGACATTATATGGGGGAAGAAGCTGGGTAATAATTTGTATAGGCACTTAGCATTGTTGAATTAATGAGTTTTGATCATTATTTATGTTAGCAATTTACACTGCTGCTGCACTTGTCCGGAAAAAAAAACTCAAAATTTCGAGCTTGTGGGGTCGTTATGGCTGATATTTGTACGAATATTTAGAACGTACCCGTGAAATACCTCAGAAAGCAGGAGTAGAGCAAGTTTCCAGAGCCAAAGCAGCACTCAAACAGAAGCTTCATGCAACTACATCCATGGCAATGTTAATTTGAGATTTTAAGAGGTCGTTTCCAGTGTTTGAAGGTATTTTTAACGATCATAAAAGGCTAGAGACGTTTTCGGCTTACATCATGTGTTTCAAGACTCTCAAGGCGAGGCTTCCCCAAAATGCGTGGCACCTTATTTTTGTTTAATCTATATGTGTGGTGCCTTATTGAAAAGCATAAAATCTTATAGGACGTAAAGTGCATTACTTGATGGCTGAAGCTTTGGAAAGATGCATGTCTGACACCTTCAATAGCTTTATTTTGTGTGTCAGATTGAACATTTGCATCTACATTCTTATTCTGATATTTTCTGCAGAAGTTTGTTCGTTTGCCTCTAATAATTGAGTACAATTGGGAGTCCTACTCAGAGAATTTTGTAAAAGTAGTGTCCTTGTTACATAGGACCTCAGTGATTCGGAAGCATAAATTCTTCTCTCCCTTTCCTTTCGAAACAACAATGTGACAGATGGATTTTAGAGTAACCAGTCCCAGTGATTCTTTTAGGTTTTTAAGATCTTGATGTCATATCTATGGTATTTGGATGGTAGAACAATTTCATTTTTTAATGCACCTGAACACCAAAGTAGAAAAGCTGTGTTTGAGTGAACCTTACGGCAACTCTGAGTTTCTTTGCGAATAGAAACTTGTAATTCAGCATTCCCCATTTTCTCAAGCCAAGAGAAAACCAATTTTGCAAAATATTGTTTAAAGAATTAGTTATTGGTTGGTAAAACACATTAGTTACTACTTACTAATTTTCATTTTTTAATGCTATAATTTTAGAATGATGCCATCATGGCACAAGCCGTGATAATATATTGATATCTATTTTTTCCCCTGTTTCTTATCTTTCTTTCTTCTTCTGATTTTATTGATATCTCTAAAAGAATAAATCCTTTAACTTTTTACTAGGGGATAATATATTTGGGCCAAGCACTGCTGATGCGGCTGAATCTCTGATTGGAGCTTTTGGTCCTGCCATGGAGTCTAAACTTCCTTGGGCAGCAGTTTTGGGTAACCATGACCAAGAATCTACCATGACTCGCGAAGAACTGATGTCCTTCATCTCCCTTATGGATTATTCAGTCTCTCAGGTTAATCCTTCTACAAGTGATCCCTCTGAAAATACCAAAGGAAGTGTAGAGGCAGATATTGATGGATTTGGGAATTATAATCTCAAAGTGTATGGTGCACCAGGTTCAGATTTGGCCAACACCAGCATACTTAATCTCTTATTTCTCGACAGTGGAGACAGGGCTATAGTTGAAGGAAAGCGAGGTTATGGTTGGATCAAGGAATCTCAACTTCGTTGGCTCTGTAGCATTTCGGAAGGATTTCAGGTATAACAGATGGTACTGCAAACAGTCTTCCATCTTTTTTCTTTTTCTTTCGGGGTTTGTTTTGTAAAGGTGTGAACCTACCATGCTGCATATAGATGACATCTTCTCTTATCTCAAAAGTATCAACCCAATAGAACGATCTTAACTGTGTCTCATTCTTTTGCTGGGTAAAAATATATATGGCCTATGATCCACAATAGATATTATTTACGCCATTGTAGTTACTTATCCTCAATTATAGGTCGCCCTTAACATAGTCAGTTCTTTCATTTCTAATGAAAGACATTTCCATCATTTGGATTTCATTAACATGTTGCAGGTCCACAAACTGACAGGACAATAAACAGGAACCAGATTCAGATCCACTGGCCAGCATCTCGACTCCCCCATCGTTGGCCTTCTTTCATATCCCAATTCCTGAAGTCCGAGATCTCTGGTTTAAAGATTACGTGGGGCAGTATCAAGAAGCAGTCGCGTGTTCTTCTTATAACTCTGGGGTCCTAAAGACGCTAGTTTCCATTGGAGATGTGAAGGCAGTGTTCTTAGGCCACGATCATGTTAACGACTTCTGTGGAGAGATTGACAGTATTTGGTTTTGTTATGGTGGAGGATTTGGCTACCATGCTTACGGTCGAATAGGGTGGCCGAGGAGAGCAAGGGTAATATCGGTCGAGCTTGATAAGGGAAAGAATTCATGGATGGGTGTGAGAAGGATCAAGACTTGGAAGCGTCTCGATGATGCGATTTTGAGCAAGATCGATGAGCAAATCCTGTGGGATAGAAGACAATCAAGCTGACAAAGATTTGCAGGTTCCGTGATTCCTTAACATGGGAATTGATCTTCTTCTTGTAGATTACTTGTGGTTTCCCTACTGATTCAAGGGGTAAAAATATGAACTTGAGATAGAAATCTTACCATTATGGCTGTTACAGTAGTTGTGGTGTGTATTTTCGAAAAACAAAAGAATCATCAAGTAGAAAAGAAAAGAAAAGAAAGAGAAGATGGAATAGATTGTGAACTGGTTCTTCTTAATCGGTTCTTGTAAGTGGGTTCCTAATTCCTATAGTCTAGTTCCATTTAGAATTGGTTCGGCGTGAACAGATTCTTGGCTTAAAATTCTGAGTCCACTCATGTTGAAGATGCCGAGTTGACTCAGCATCTTCAACCAAAAGTCTATCGATTCTAAAGCTCTCCTATTTTGCTCTAGCCACAGCACGCAAATAATTGCGCAATTCAGCAACACCCACACCTTCTTGTCCCGTCTTTTACCTCTAGTCGTCTTCCAAGCTTGCAAATTCTGCTCTAAGGGCAAGGCCTGTGGCCTACACATGTTGGTAAGGCTAACGGGGGAGGTGTATGTGTCGCAGAAGAGCAAAAGTTATAGGCGACACCCTATTTTTTAAATTATTTTATTAACTAAAATATATATTTTTAATTATTTTATTAATTAAAAAAAGGTGTGTCGCAGAAAACTTATGCGACTCCTTTTATTTTATTCTTTTTAATTGTGCCATTGCAGAACTTATCTGCGATTCTGCCTCGCCAAAAACTTCTGCGGGTACCCTTATCCCCTTCAGCCTCTATCAAACTACCGGACCAGGTGAGGGGTTTGAGATTTAAGGGTGCCCACTAGCCTTAAAATTTTGCTAGGTTTGAGGTTTAAGGGTGCTCACTAGCCTTAAAATTTCGCTGAGTTTGAGGTTTAACAGTGTGCACTAGCCTTGCCCTAAGCTTCCCTCGCGAACCTAGGAAAGACCATAAGTTCCCACAAATTAGTCCCATATTCTCTACAATTCAATTCAGTAATGGGTGAGAAGTTGTTTCTTCTTTGAATTTTACACATCCATCTTTTCTTTTTCTTTTTTGAGATCTAGGATATCCAGGCCTCTTAGAGCACCCGACTAACCGTTAGGGTGTGAGCAGACCTCCCTATCCACAAAACCGGGCAGTATCTTAGATTATCTAATGTTGGAACTTGGAATAGCTTCATGGATTGCAGCCCACAAGAAGAAACTTTAGATATATATGGCTTCCACAATAGGCATAGTCATTTGCTTCTGTCTTGAAATCTTATATACATAAGGAAATCTGTCTTTCAAGGATTCCCTACCCATCCATGTATCAGTAGTCCAAAACAGGATAGATTGGCCATTCCTCAACACCAGCTTTGTGTTATCTCCTCTCACTATATCAGTACCTTTTAACACACCTTTACCCACACCCACACAATCTTGTGGAAAATATGTAGCAGGGCAACACAATCTTGTTTATATTATATTCTGACAACACTTTGATCGATCAACAAAAGCATAATACATTCCAACCTAAAAAAAAGCATAATACATATACTTGAACGTACTAAAGGAGGATGAGTTTTTGAGACCCTACAGCAAAGTCATTATAACAAACAACAACATAAGAACCAAACGACCCAGCCCACCGGACAAAATTCTTAATCTGCTGGATCTGGAAACCCCCCACACCTTTACGTCGTCCACCACCGGACCACAGAGGGAGCTCTTATCATCGCTTCTTTGATTGTAATACACACTATAAAAAGCTATACGTGTTCTCTCAGCCTTGGCTGTGAATGTTAGATTTGCAGTATCATAAGTCTGATTTGCTGTGGGGGTGTAATGTATGTTTTGTGCTTGGTCTCCTGCAAAGGCCATAATTGCCAAAGGTTGCTGCAGGCATGAATCCCCAGCGTGTCCTAAGGCGAAAGTAAGACTGTACTGTTTATTGGGTTGAGTCTCAACCATTTGAGAGATGATACCTTCTTTTCCAGAAAGTAATTCGATGGCTCGTTTCCCTTGTGGAACTTTGAAGTGATACGAATCGATGTATCTGACTGCCCTATTGGATTCGATGATCCAACCGGGTAATGTTGTTGTCTCTTCGTCAAGGTGGGTAGGGAGCAAAACACCCAATGAAGTATTCCTAAACATCCATGGCCCTTCTTCAAAGTCACCATTGACCACAGCATTGTCTGCATGCAGAAAATTATTATTATTTATTTATTTTATTTTTTTTTGGGAACAATTGAACAAATGGTTAATAAGCAAGATTGTCAGAGAACAAGAAAAACAAATTAATGTACTTGAGTACAACTATAGTAGCGTCTATTCTACTATTTACAAGAGTCAAGCCCATCAATGTAAACCATTCTATTGAGTTTTCATCAAGATAGAACCGTCTACATGGATCAGGTTAGTCCGATACACTGATTCAATCCAATAACAGAGGCCTATTAGATATACGATGATCAAATGGTTCTTACTCAGAGAACCTTTGGGCTTAGCTTGGGGGCTTTATTGAATCATCGTGGTTCTAGTATGAATCTGAGGTTTCAATCGATTTATAGGTTCTCAACAAGGGAATTCCTATCAATGATATATATATGTATCCTTACTCAGATAACCTTTAGGCTTTGCTTCGAGGATTTATTGAATCATCGAGGTTCTAGTATGAATCTGAGGTTTCAATCGATTTATAGGTTCTCAACAAGGGAATTCCTATCAATGATAGGCTTGTAAAAACCATATTGCGCACAAAGAACAACAACAAATTAACATAGGCTTGTAATGATCGACATAAAGACGAATGAGCCAACTTGATATTTTGGCATTCTCATCATAAAGAATTTATTTTTCTGTTATATCCTTAATTATTTGTTCTTGCATATGGTAAAGAAAAAAAAAAGATTCTTTTTTTAATCGAAAGATTTACAATCAATCGATAAGACACTACCGATCTTTATGTTATTGGATAGGTTTTGAATCTTTTAATTATTTTACAGTTTGCTTCGATATTGACCTTATTTTAAATACATGCAGTACTAATGTAACATGTTTTACCAAGGAAATGTAGTATAGACATAACTTTCTACATCTGTTATTTGACTTGTTTATTTGATCAGATTGACCTAATATTGGTTACCCAGATCTGGTCCCAATCTGTGAGGATAAATAAGGTAACTTAGTTTTCTTCACCCAGTATGCTAACAATTCAGACCAGAATAAACCCTATCAGATTTTGGTTTTTGTTTCAGCAAAAACGAGAAAGACTAAAGTACAGAGATCTTACAACAATCTGTCTAACCCTAATTATCATAACTCAATTCTTTAACAACACTAGGTCTTAAAAAAAAAGAAGACAACAATAGGTCCCAATAGAGATAAGTGACTGCTCCACACATATAGAGACAAAACCATGCTACCATTTCATATGAGTACATTCTTACTCTTTCACTCTAGGGTCCGTTCCAGTTTTTGTAGCAACTTGGTTTACTCTAGATAGATTTCTACCCTAACCATCTTACATTACACAACCTGATCCTATTTAGGTTATAAATTGTACGTACCTTTTGGTTTATCTGGTGTAAAAAGCTTCTTGATGGCAACATCGTCGATGATGGGGCCACATGTAGGGTCATCTTCCATGCCTGGATTTTGAAACACCACACGTGCATCATCTGAATCAGCCTGGAATGCCACTGAATAAAAATCCCAGCCCTGCACATTGTAAAGGGTCTGGAGATCAATGGTCTGTGAAGCAGGAGGAACAGATATATTGAGAGTCTCTAGCTGAGCACATGTTCTCGCAGCACTGAAGCTTATAGAATACAAAGATCCCTTCTCAAGCTTGAGGTCCTGGCTAATCTCAGCATCATTGCCAAGCCGTACTGCATGTAAACCTTGAGGTACTATGAGGATCATTCCACCTTGCTTCTGTCCTGCTTCCACCAACTCTACCGTTCCCTTTGATTTCCATTCAGGGATATATGCTGATCCATCTACCACACCCTCATTTGAGAATCCATTCGTGGGAGATGATTCAAAATCACCATTTTTCAGTAAACCTGCAAGCATAACAAGTTACTATATCAGAATCTAATTTTTGAGGCACTTAACAAAATTGATCATATACAAGTATTTCTATCTCGCAAGTAACAACTTTAACATGCTTTTTTGATTGCTTATGAATCGCATCCAACTGCAGACGATTATTAAAATTATTTTGGAAGGATATTTTTAAATATTTTCTTACAAGAATTGGTATCATAAAAATCACATCTTGTTCGGGAACAAAAAAAAGTGAAGAACTTGTAAAGAATACGCTCTGTATCTGTATGCATAATAAAAACATCTGAGAAAATCTGATCTAGTGAACACAAATGAATGTGTGAACTCCTTAACATTAATACCAAATGACAACGATAAAGGATAAGACTGCATCTTTGACCAATTTTTGGGCTGCGTCTAGGTAATCATAACCTGATGCTTATAACTTATATAAGTTCCAATATCTATCTATCTATCTATCTATATATATATATACAATCCCGTGTCCCCGTATTTAGTGTTTTTTTACACTGTATCCAAGACAGTGAGGATAAATTTCTTGGCCGATACCCGATGGTTCTGATCGATGGATTGATCAATCTGGTATTCCCAGCTCACCATGCGTTTCAGGCCAAGTTATGACAAGGAGTTTCTGAATAAATTAAGAGATATTATTAGTAGTTCTATTATTTAGAGAACTTCTAATTTCTTAAAGTTCCTAATTTCTAATATTTCGATTCTTAGTTATTTCAGTTGGTTCAGGAACCTAGTTTGCTTAGAGTATTGAATAACTATATGTTCATATATTGTAATGAAGTTGAACCATTTGGAAGGGAGAAGAAGATATTTAGTTTGTTCTTTTTTAATCCCTTTCAATTGAGTTGCTCGTGCTAGCCAGGGACCCAGGGTAGGATCATTGGTGTCTTGGTGATCCTATCAAGATGCCTTTTATACACTTCCACACAAATTCGAACTCTAATTCTCAAAATGTACCTCAACAAATAACTACTTGGGTGGTTAGTCAAAGGTGATCCCAATGGTCAAAAGAATTTGTTGTCGATAAAACTACGCATAGATTAAAAGCATTGCAGGGCATTCTCACTCTTAAATGTTCGTTCTGAGACTCCCACTGTTCTATTTAATCATATTATCACTCATTAAACTCAACCAACAGAAAAGGGCAAACAATTAGGAGTATTCTACTACAAGGGGGCCTCAAGTGCAGGCACAAAGACCTGCAGGTTAAATTGAACACTGACAAAAACTATGTTGTTAAAATTGGATGCAATGCAATGGAAATGCTCCATTCAAACTAAAAAGAATCGCAAGAACTAGATTGTGGGTAATAAAATATAAAAGAGAAAAGCCCTAACTCTAGTCAACCCCTAGAGCACAAAACTGTAGGATTAATGGATCATCAAAGTACAACAGCAGCCTTCTCCTGTGATATAAATATTTTATTATATTATCATGTACTTCCTCAAGAACAAAATCTTATAACTTGAGAGTTTGTAATTTGCAGCCAACTTTTACATGGTAAGCTCATCTCAATTCTCAAGGCATGGATGATGGATGAGGTAGGCACCTAAACATTGGCCCAAGTCTTAAATCACATAAGACTTGCCAAGAATCTGAGATTTGAGCTTTGCCCAGATTCAAGCATTAAAAAGCTTACCAAAGACTAATCAGTTAGAATCTCTTGGGAGATAGAGAATTAGTAATAGCTACCAAAAGAGTAAAGTATTTTGGGTAAGAGTAAAAGAAACTGAAATGAAGAACTAGCTTTCAACATTATTAACCTAAGAAGAGTTATTAAAAGTTTTCTTAACAGCACAAACAGTAAGTAATCATGGGGAAGGGAAATACAGATCATGGATTTATTGATCTGTTATATTGCTGATCCAAAAAAAAAAAATTGATCTGGATTTTTTGTTGCTGGGACTATCACATTATTTGGCTCTTCAAAAATTCTTCTTCACTGCACAGTGTCTCAGGACACTAAAAAACAACATAAAAGTCTACATTTTTTTTTTGATAAAGAAATACAAGTCTACATTGGTAGTACAGAAAGCCAAAAACAAAACCCATAAAGGGGTTTGTCTTTGAAAGGTAGGTTTTTAGGTCATATTTCAAAGTTAACTTAGAACCCTAAAAAGAAAGAAACCCACAAAAAATTAGCTATTAAAAATGCAAATATTATATATATCCAGCATAGAAGAGGAAGATGAAGAAGAAAATGTACTAATTATTGAAGTGAGAAATGCTGACATGAATGAATGAAATGAGCTTCAGAATCAGAAGAGAATTAACAAGAGAGTACCATATATTAGAAAGCAAAAAAAGTAAGGGGAAATACAAACCGTCTTCTGCCATAACAACTGGAGCTGAATGATCCATCACCACCAACAGCACATAAAATGAGAAGAAGACCCATTTGCAAATGTAAATCGACCCTCTACCTCTACCACTACCACTACCACTACCAAACATCTCTCTTTCTTCTATATCTTCTCTTGTTTTCTCTCACTCAATCTCTCTCCCTCTCTCTCTCTCTCTCTCTCTCTCTCTCTCTCACTCACTCAGAAAGAAAGAGTGGGGATGGCCTTTTTATGTTAGAGATACTCAGCTTTATTTAGCTTTGGATTTATTTAAGTAAATCAATCATGCTTTACTTTTGCTTTCTTTCCTGAGTTTGGTCGACTCTTTTTCCTTCTTTTCTGCTTGAAATCATCATTAAAGTAGTTCCTCTGTTCCAACTTATTAGTAAAAAAAGAAAGAATAAAATACAAAACAAAAAAAAAACGGAAAAGAATGAAAAAAGAACAAGAAGGACCCGCCAAGCCTCATTAGTCGTCTCAATGATTCTCATTACAAACCCTCTTTCTCAAACCTCATTTACACCTTGGTTGTGTTTGATACCAAGAAAATGTGTTCCAAAATAAACTTATTTCCACCAATGCGGAATTAATTTTTTTTGGGTAAAAAGCTTATTTCATAGAATTACATTAAAAATTAATTATTAGCTACGCTTTTAAATAAGTAATTGGGCCCTAGTTCCGTGAAATTAAAAAAAGCAAACAGACAACTGAATTTGTATTGTTTTCGCGGAACTAACCTATTTCCATGAAATTCAAATGCTATCAAAGAAAGCATTCTAGATATCGAGGGGTTTTATTTGTTTGACCAAAATTTGAAGGGATTTGTTCTGCAGGGCATTCACCCCATTTATAATAAAACATGAGAACTACTTTATCTCCACCTACAAACTAAAATAAACCTCACTATCTTCATCTTCATCTTCATTATCGTCACCACCAACACTACGCCACTACCATTACTGCCACAACAATGCTAGAGAAAGAACGAAAAAAAAAAAAGAGAGTGAAGATACCAAGAGAAAAGGAGTTCAGATATCAATAGAAAGAGAGTGAAAGAGCTCGGGAGTTGACCTTAAAAAATTTCAGGTCTAAAAAATAAAATTTTGGACTAACAAATTTTGAGTTTGATATGAACCATTGGGTAGAAGTTGCTCCAGAAAACGAGCTTGTAAGGGAATGGTGCCCAATAACTCATATATACACGATCACCAATCCCATACTTTGGCCAACGTGGGATTATAATATTCCACCACGTTTCCGAAGCTGACGACTACGAAGGCTCACTCTATCGACATTGTCCCCCTAGTATACCTCATACCACGTACCAGTATTTGATGCGATGACAACATATATATACATAATACCAATGCATCTTAATTTAGCCCATAGGTCGTCCCTTCCGGGATAGGCTAGGGACATGGTAGCTTGGCTTTGATACAATTTGATATGAACCCTTAGGTAGAACTTGCCCTTGAAAATCGACTTGTAAGAGAAGGGTGCCCTAGAACTCATATACCCACGACCAATTCCATACTTGGCCAATGTGAGGTTATAACAGAGTCCAAAACTTTAGATTCGAATTACATTTTCTATTTTCGAAAGGATCGACAAGGACTGAAACGTATGTTTCTCATCTTCATATTCGGATTATAAAGTCCAAAATTATGAGATCTAGAAAAGAAAAAAATTGATCGAAGGTGGTTGGTGAAGATACTATAGAAAGATGGCAAAGGGAGAGGGAAAGAAAGATATCGAGTGAAAGAGAGAAATATGAGAGATATGAGATTTCATGTCGATCTGATATCTCTTATCTTTCTTTCTCTATCTCTTTCTCTATTTTCTTCCTGTCATTTCTTGTGGTGGCTGAGATTTGGGGCGACGGGAGTGGTGGTGGTGGATTTAGTGGTGATCATTGTGATGGAAGATCTATGCAATTTTTTTTAATTCTTTAAAATATTCAATAAAATTATTATTTTATTACAAATGGGTGAGATATCCCTAATTCATTGAGGGGATTCTCCGAAGTGTATTTTGATAAAATTAGGACATCCTCCTTGTCTAGAATATCTCAAAGTGTAAGGGAGAATATCATCAGTCTTCTAAAAAACGGTCCCCACATAAAATGGGATCTAAAAATTTGGACACTTTAATTCTAACCCACTTAGTTTTAATTAATATCTCACTTATTTGCATACTTCATTTACATCGGTTTATGAACCTTACAAAAAGATGACTCAACGGTTTATATTTTTACACTTTTGTTATTGACACTAAAGTTTTCTGTAACTTGTATTCGACACTCAGGGGTATCCCCTAACAACACTGAGTGAAATTCTTTATTCCCTACGGTAGTAGAAATAATCATAGGTATCTCTGACTATGGTTAACGATCACATTATCACCTAATTCAAAATTAAATGGTGATAAAGAATAAAACTAAAATCTCTAACAGTTGCATACTAGCTGCATAACAGTTACATAATAGTTGCATACGGGTTGCATAATGGTTACATAACGGTTGCATAATAGTTGCATAACAATTACGTAATATATAGTTGCATAACACTAGATTGCATACAGTTTGCATACTATTCTTTTATTATTTATAAAAGATGAAGAAGATGATGATGATGCATATGGTCGGCTGATTTCATGGAGAAATTGACTTACCGAAAAAAATAGGACGATGAAAAGGATGATGTAGAAGAAGAAGATGAAAGTAAAGATGAAGAAGATGAAGAAGAAGATGATGAAGGAGAAGAAGAAGACGATTGTTGGCAGGTCTGGCTCACTAGTAGATCTAACTCGCCAAAAAAATAATGAAAAAAGCAACCTACGATCTCTCTCTATTACTTCATTTATAAATAAAAGAATAAAATATGTCAATGAAAAATAAATAAAATCAAGTCAAAGAGTTGAAAACGACAGGTGTACATAAGATAAAAACTTTTTGGGTTAGATTAAAAAATTAAAATCGGGTGAGAGAGAAGTGAAACACAAGGTAAAATTGGGGTTAAACCTCAATTTTGTGAATCCTGTATAGGCTGACTTGACATCGAACTTTCCATCTCGAGAGAAATCCCAAACCCTTTTATCAATAGAAATTTTGCAGCTTAAGGGGTTCCTTACAATCCTCTCAATAGAGGATTTTTGGTCAAACTGCTGGAATAACCTTTCCCTATCCCAGGTCCTAGTATGATGGTCAATAAAATGAGAGACTTTAAAGGTAGGATCAGGGGTAGTGTTAGGTTTAGGTTGAGCCACACTTACATATGGTATCTCACACAAGGGATGAATGAACTGCTCATCTCTAACTATCTAAGAGATGAAGGGTTTGATTTTTTCTTTGATATGTAAATATTTCCAAGACCAAAAAGTATTTTTTGGGCAATTCGAATGGAGGAAGTCTGAGTTATGAAGTACAATTAAACCTCTATAAATTAATATGGTTAGTACTAGCTAAATTTATTAATTAATCATAATTTTAATTTATCGAGTAATATTTTCTTTTTTAGATTAAAGTTGGGATCCATAAAATATATAAATTTAACCAGATTATTATTTTATTGAGTTTGTATTCTATTTTGCCTTTATGATATGGTGGAACACAAATTAACCTAAAAAAAAGCATAAATTGTCTTACGATGGTAACGTCGTAAATTAGATGAACATCGTGACCATTAATTTATCTCCATTAATATTATAGAGATCTGATAAAACACGCTCCTTCTCCCTCTCTCTCCTCCCTTCTTCTTTCTCTCTCATATTTCGGAGCTTCTCTGTACCCTTACCAGTTCTGCAAAACCCTAAAACTACAATCTTCGATCTTCCAGAAGGCGGAATTTTTCTCATTCAAATTTCTCTTACTTAGAAAACCCTAGAAAATTGCGAAATTACAAAAACTAATCTACGTCAAGGAATTCCAACGGAGTTCGTCGGAACCCTAGAAACATTCTCGATCCTTCGCTCGACCGGAAATTTCTCAATATATCTCAGTTAATGTCCATAACACCAGAAAAATCTGATCTTTAGGTTAATTTTTGAACCTAGCGTTGTGAAACTATAGGAAAGAATTCGGATTTTTCATCTAGATCGCAGTTTCTGAGATTTTCTACCTTCGAAGGTAAATTTAAAATAGTTAGGAGGTGATTAAATCTTAAATTATAGGGTTTCTCTGTTTCTCTCTCTTCTTTTGGTTTTGGAATTCTTCATATCGATCTGTTAAAAGGGATAACTGATAAAAGAGCAAAATCGTTTGAACGTGAAAACAGCTTAGGGCAAAAGAATTGCAAGAATCAGAAATTTTTGAAGGAAAGTTAGAGTTTGATGCGCACTGTGATGCATCTTCCAGGACAGATCAACGAAGTTCACGGTAGCGACCCACCAGTTCAACTCACTGACGCTCAACCGATCCACGTACATTACATGCAGCAAGATCACGAACATACAGTTCATCATAATAATAACGGTAGTGGAATGGATGATGATCAGGATGATGGTGCTGGAAGTGAGGGCATGGAAGGGGATGTGCCATCTGATGCTGGAAATCTCTCGGATCCTCATGGAGCAGCTACGGCACGTAGTGGGCAGAATGGGAACCAGCTAACTCTTTCGTTTCAGGGTGAGGTGTACGTCTTCGATTCCGTCTCCCCCGAGAAGGTAACTTTTTCTCTCTATCTGTTTATTATCTAACAATTCAAGCTCAGGTAATGTAAATAAACTTGTTATTATTGTACATTTGTCATCAGATAGCCTAGATAAATGAGTTTGTTGACTATGCTTTCAATGGATTAAAAAAAAATGAGTTGAGGATTAACATTTATATGGAATATCTGCAGATGTCCTACATGCGTAAAACCCCCTTCCCAAAAGTTAGATAAGATTGGAGGAAACTTAATAACCCAAATAAGTGAGTTTTATGATTATGCTTTATCTGGATAAAAGAAAGATGGGTCAAGTATTACATGTTGATGGTTATTAAGGTTCTATGTAGAATCATTGCAGACGTACTACATTCTTAACCCCACATCCCAAAAATTATGTAAGAGAGTAGGATGCTTAATAATTTATATAAGTGAGTTTAATGATTATGCCTATTCGGATAAAAGAGAATGGGTCAAAGATTAACATGTGGATGGGTTTTAAGTTTCTAATTAGAATCCTTGCAGTTGTACTACAAGCTTAAGCCCCCTCACAAAAATTAGATAAGAACGGAGGAAACTTAATAACCAAAATTAGTGAATTTAATGATTATGCTTTAGTTGGATAAAAAATGAGTCGAGGATTAACATGTCAGTGGTTGGTTACTTGGTTATTAAGTTTGTATTTGGAATCCTTGAAAATTTACTACGTGCTCAACCCTCTCTCCGAAAAATTAGATAGGAGGGAGGGAATTTTGTAACCTACATAAGTGAGTTTAATGATTATGCTTTATCTGGATAAAAAATGGTCAAGGATTAACATGTCATGGTTATTAAGTTCCAATTTGAATCCTTGCAGAGGTATTACAGGCTTAACCCCCTCCCAAAAATTAGATAAGAGAGGAGGAAACTTAATAACTTACGTAAGTTAATTTGTTGATTATGCTTTATTCGGATAAAAAACAGGGGCAGGATTAACATGTGGATGGTTATGAAGTTTGTAATTAGAATCCTTGCAGATGATCTACATAAATTAACCCCCCTCCCCAACTAACCAACTGAAAAAAAACTCCACCTTATTGATCATCTTTTGGATAGAGGATGGCCTCCTTCTCTAGAAGATAGGAATGCACTTGGTCCATGTTTATCGTGCTCAATTGTGAGATATTTAGATATCAGTACATTATTGTTTTATAGTATTTGAGCTTTGTGATAAGGAGCTATTTTCGTCTGCTGGCATACAGTGTGATATATATGGTATTTGGTATAATATTTCTATCATTCTCATTATAGCGTTGAATACCTTCTAGTTTAGTTGAAAGCTTTTAAAGAATAGAAAGAACCACAAATGAGGCTCATCAAGGGGTACATGCAGTAAGTATAATGATCGCTGTTATGAAGAGAAGATATACCAACTCCGAGATTAGCAAGATCATCTTCTTTATCCTTATCTTCTCTTGGATATTTGTTTAATGGGCTATTTTTAATATTTAGTAAAAAAGCTTTTATCCTAGAATAGGATTGATTACTTCCATGTGGGGGACTTTTCTTGTCCAATTATTGGCATTCTTCAACTAATATCATATGGAAGTGGGGTGAGACTTTGAGAGAAGAGAAATCCATGTCAAAGTGCCATCACCTCCTCCTCTAAAGCTTGTGGAGAACCAAACGATCCCATTTTCCCTCTATGACATGTATATTACCTTTGTTCATATCAAATATTTTGGTGATCATATACAATTCTTGTTTGTATTATGTTTTTACAGGTTCAAGCCGTGCTATTATTACTGGGGGGACGTGAAGTACCTGCTAGCGTGCCTGCGATCCCTATTACAGCCCAACATAATAATAGGGTATTTCTAATTTTCTTTATGTCAATCTGGATAAGCCATTGGTTTCAAAGATTATTATGTCTCTTATAGCCTTATTAACTGAATAATTTGTCCAGGGGTTATCTGATGTTCCGCAACGATTAAATGTTCCTCAGAGGTTGGCGTCTTTGATCAGATTCCGTGAGAAGAGAAAAGAGCGAAATTTTGATAAGAAGATTCGTTATACTGTTCGTAAAGAGGTAGCATTAAGGTATGGGATGCATGGCCATTTTCTTTGGTTCTTTCTTATATGGCATGATTTTGATGTTGGTGGTCGAATATTTGCTTCTGAGCCATTTATTGTTGTTTCAGTTTTTGAGCTTGAGTATTAATGATATAATCCATTTTTGAAGAACTTTCCCTTTACTGGTTATGTAATACAAGCTTGAAATAAAGCTAATATATTTACCTTTAACCTAGCCGGAATTATTGACTGGTTAGCTTCATAATGGGTGGAGTTTGCAGCTAAGTTAGATTCTTCGAATTTAGTGCTAGGAGCAGCTTCTCGGATTACTACAGTAAATAAAGTGTCAGCTAATCCGAGAGCATTAAAAGCACAACCCATCTAACTATTTATGTTAGTATTGTGCCAAAATTGCAAGTTGTATGGTCATTTTTGCGGAACTTCCAAAGTTATTTGTCTTACCTATACTTACATTAAGCCAACTTCTCAAAACGTGGCTTCCTCATCTTTTTATATTTATATTAATATTATATTATTATGTAAAGACAGAAGAGTCTGTTTTTCCCGCATTGATTGTTTTAGTAGTTTGATTATTTGTGACACTATTTAACAACTTGTCAGATCCTTGAGTGTGTTGTACTAGTATATGACATTGGAATTTCTTGTATTGCAAATTATCTTTTAGATTTTATCGGAGTCAAGAATTTGGTTTAAATTATTAGATTGGAATGAGGTTTTAGGCAAACATTGGAATGAGAGCATGTGTATGCTGACAGAAATACCCTTTTTTAAATTTTGAATGCTTTGAATAATTGTTGGCATTCTATTTAATATAGGGGTAATTAGAGATTGTTGGTAAAATGATTCACTAACCGTTTAGAAGGTGGGTCCTCTTTATATAATAGAAGAGGTAATATGATCTAACTTCAAAGGAAACTGATTCTGACATTCTAACAACCGACCCACTTTTGGCCTCTTTTTTTAGGATGTCTAGGTTTATATAGGTGCAATGTTGATGCTCCATAATTTTGTATCCACTATATTCCTAATTACAATGCGTAATTATTCTTGTAGGATGCAACGGCACAAGGGTCAGTTCACCTCTTCAAAGAATATTCAAGATGACTCTGGAACAGGATTATCGACTTGGGATTCTGGTCGCTGGGGTTCAGAAAATGGCCAGCAAGAGGCAGCGTAAGCTGATAATATTCTGCATTGTTTTGTTCTTGTTTGTTTTGGCTTGCCGTGCTGTTATTTCTCAGTTTCTGCTGAGGCCCATGTTGTTTAGTTCTTCACTGTTTCTGGTTACATTCTTGCTGTACTAGACTCTGCTGTTCAATGAATCTCATTTTTTTTTGATAAAATAATTTAAATTGCAGAGCTGGGTTTGTTCATAAGTATGGGTTTTGAATTTATGTCTTGTAGTTTGTAACTGCAGGTAGTTGATAAGCAAATGTGGATTTACCTTTATATTGCGTTGCATTATTTTGTCTTAGATTAAGGGTACATGAATGAGTATGCTAGGGACAATAAGAAAATAATGTAAATATGGTTTGATGTAATATAGCCAGTCTTGTGTCTAGAGCTTATACTCTTTATCTTTTTACTAGAATAGAATAACATTGATTGAAAAACTTAAGTACACTTCATTTGAACGCTGATTCTTCTGCATTTGGTTGTATAAAAGAGTTAGAAACTCGTCCATGTTATAGCAAGAGCATATTTCCTTTCAGACTTCAATCTCATTCCACTCTATATTACTTTCTAGTTTGATAGATTTCTTTAATTTTTTATTCCAGCTGCCGTCACTGCGGCATTAGTGGGAAAGCCACTCCAATGATGAGGCGTGGGCCTGAAGGACCGAGGACACTTTGCAATGCATGTGGGCTCATGTGGGCGAATAAGGTAAATTCCCAATAGCTTTTTTATGTTTTTTGTATACTTTTATGATGGTTGCAACATCTATTCTTGCGCATTTGTTTCTTGTTTTCTGGTTATGTAAACTCTCAGTTTTATATGATGGGTATAAATACCATTTAGTGTCTAGTTTTAATTTTGCATGGGTATAAATCTACTGTAGCAGTAGGATATTTCCGCAGCTGATATGTACAATGTTTTTTTTTTTTGAGATGAATTGATATGTTCTATGTTGTCCATCTGCTTACAGGAAAAAATATACTTATTATACATCAACATTTCCATTAGCGTCAGATGGTGTTATGGACACATCCGTATTTATGCATCAAGTTATGAAGATTATTAATATGTGAACCCAACATGTATTCGTACTAAAATATTAATGGGTTCACATTTATGTGGACCCAACAGATTATGAAAATTATTAATATGTGAATTCATCGTTCATTACATTTCAATGGTATGAATGATGAGAAAATAATCTCTTCAACTGATTTAAACGAAAACTTAAAGAAACAAAGAAAGAATAAAACCTTTGCTAAAGCACATCCCAAGTTGCAAAGTCACAGTTAGTGCAAATTCAAAATTACTCTACAGTCTCCATCCTTGTTTGAGGTCTCTTTTTGGTTGAATGTTGTGCACATAAGCATGTATCTTTGCATGATTGCGTGTGGTTGAGTATCTTTGGATGCCAAACAGACTGAACTCTTTTTCATAGAGGAGACGTTATCTGTACAGGACTTCTTGTTATTGGTTCTTCGTAGAATCTTGACCTATTTCTTTCCAATGAGTGACGGCAATCAGAGATTTCTCCTCTCTAATAATTTAAAGCAGAAGATTTCTCATATTTTTATGTATCATATGGATCTTTCTGGTTTCATGTCAATTAGAGGTTAAACCTTGAGTTGTATTTTTGGTTTTCGTTAGAAAACTAGATCATAAGGTTTTCTATGCGGTACCGTACTACCAATTGAAAATAAGTTATTTTGCCAACCCATTCCAGGGACAACCCAGTTGTTGATGAGTGTATTTTTTCCCCCAATGAATCAGAAAGCACAAGTAATATCTCCATTAAGTTCTATAACTTTACATCTTGATTAATAAATGAAATTGAACCATATCAAAGTTTTATAATCATTAATAGATGAAATTGCATGGCTACTACTCTAACGATTCAAGATCGCAAAGAATTGTTTGCAAAGTGAGAAATCAAAGCTTAGAGTGAAAACTGGAAATGCTTGCTGTTGAACTTCTGGTTTTTTTAGGGTGAAAACTGGAAATGCTTTATAGGAGTGCAACAAACAAGAAGATAATATGTAACAAGCTTAGAGTGTTTCTAATTTTGGTCTTTTATTTTCTGATAGGTAGTTCCTTTTGTCTTCCTTATACTGCTTTCTAACAACTATTTACAAGAATTGACTTCATTGCTGAAGAAAATTATTCCAAATTTGCTATAATTATTTCCCTGCACTCTAGCACTGTTTTGGGTCCTTGAAAGTTAATTTTCTTCTCCCAAATAAATGTGTAAAAGCCAATGATGACTGTTTAAGATAGAAAAGGGTTCAAGCTATTTTATTCTAAGTAAACTCTATCAATAATTAAGTTGGGGGTGTTTTAAGTCACCATCTTTGGTTGGATTGTTAGTCTGACAGAATGGCTGTAATTCTGTAAAGCTTTGCATGATTTTCTCAGCTCTTGTTTTAAGATGCTGAGAGGCCAGTTTGGCTATTATAAGATGTTCTTTTACCTCGAGTGTAAGCTCATATTTTTCTTTAGTCAGTTTTTGATTCTTTTACATTCTTTCATGTCTTTGCACACAAGATTCATCTCTAGAGTGGAAAGTACTTTGTAACTTAGTTTGACTGTCTTCCATCTAACTCCTTGTTGACATGCAGGGAACGCTAAGGGACCTTTCAAAGGGGACGGGTTTACCAGTACAAAATATTCCTTCCTTAAATTCGAATGAAGAGGTTAGTACCTATCGAACTGGTCCTACTCATAAACCCTTCTGAACATATTTTTCATCAGGATCTGTTTACACCACGGCTACACAGGCTGAGGAAGTCCACATAGAGATGATCCAAGGTGCTGATTCTTATTTGAGATGAATTCCCTATAATACGTGGATCATCCTTACAAATAATTAGCACATTCTAAAACTTGAGATGTTTTCAAATGTTAGTTAAAATTTTAAGCTTTTTGAGCCTAAATCTCAACCAACTTTTGATGACGTCAAGGCATTGCTTGATGTGTCGTGAATATTCACAGCCAAAATCCCATATAAAGTGTGCTTTGGTTGTGGTTGTATATGTGCAATCATTAAACTAATTAGCAGTGGAGCCATTTTAAAACTGCAAATATTCACACCCTATTTTACCAAATTTATGTCGGGTCTAGAGCGAATTAATTTAATGATTGCACCTATACAACCACAACCAAAGTACATTCACATATTATTTTGGTCTTCAGGGCATTCCATGTAGGGCCTAAGAGTTTTAGTACAATCTAATTTTTTGTGGGATTTATCTACGCGGGAGGAGATCATTCTCACGAAAAATCAGCCATTGGATCATCTTTAGGTGGTTCCCATGGACCAGTATAACCGTGGTGTAAATGGATCCTGACTCTTTTTTTCATACCAAACATTTCATTGTTCATTTTTAAGATGCTTTTGTTTTGCTTCATCTTCTCTTTTGTTCTTTTTTGGTTTTGCAGAACAGAGCTACAGAGGTACTTGACAATACGACGGCGAATGGCAGCACGGCTAATGACAACGATTCCTCATGACAGCTTTCTCTTGCTATCATGTGGCCCTTGCGGGAATTATGTATATGATCTCAGGTGAAGGGGGAGCTCATCTTAGCAGCCCTTTCTTAGATGATGATAAGAGTTTTTTAGGGGGTTTGCTCATGATCTTACATGTTTTTAATGTGACAAAATGGGAGATCCCGGAAAAGAAAATCAAAATAATTTATATGTGAATTACGTTATCGCATCTTTGCCACACCCCTTGACAATGGTGGGTAAATGTCGTGCGCCCCTATTTACTGTACTTTTAGCCAGGAAAAAGAAGGATCTTTAAATTTCTAGGTAATTTAGTTTTGATCCAACCCATAAATCATTTAAGCTTAGGATTCACATCTAAATCTTATATTCTGTTTTTCTAAAACAAAATTGAATGCAGGTTTTCTGTTATTATTAGATGAATCCTGAAATGGAGCTTAGTAACTTTGTATGTAAATTATTTTTCCATGGTTTCTTGCATAGTAACCAAAAACTCCCAAACATGCTGGCGCTCCCGCTCCCAAAACGCGAAGGGAGCGCCTTCGATCCGCGGTTCGAGAATTGTCGGAGCGCGGTTCGTGAATCTTCGGAGCGCGGTTCGTGAATTTTTGGAGCGCGGTTCCATTTTCGGAGCGCCTAATCAATAAAATACTTTCAAATGTCTAATTGTTTTTTTGTTAAGTTTGTCCAAATGGACTAATTTTTTACATGTATGTTATTTATACTATTTGGATCATATTTCAAAAAAATCAGCTCAATCGGAAACTTATATCACTACAAACACTTAATTTAGACTTTATAGTGTGAATGAACGACTGGCATTTAAAGTGATTTGTTTGGAG
>MVGT01002477.1:182817-241611 GCA_002174775.1 Macleaya cordata | reverse complement strand
ATTTTGGGTTTCACCGACTTTGACCTAAGTAACCAGGGCGTAGAACGAGAGCATTGGAGTGAGAGTATCAGAGTGGCTAATTAAAAAATGTCTAAGGGGTTTGAGAGCAGTAGAGTTACGCATTACTCTTTTAGACGTATTTATTCTTACTCAGTTCATAGTCCTCTCGCGGGATGGGTGCTTACAGGCTAATCTAAGGGTTATATTTTTTCTATGATCTTCTCATCATGTAGATCTTCATAAAGAATCACATCGTTTTAACATTTTATGATTGAAAAAGTTTTGAAATTTGAATTAAATTTTTTTTTTGAAAACTAAAATTTTAATAACACTCTGATTGTTTGTGAGGATGATCATTTCGTGGATCATCTCCTTATGGGCCCCATACGCAGGGTGTAAGTAGTGTCAAACAAAAGGTGGGGGCTGCAGTGCTAGTACCTTTATATTTGCATATGGGGTCATAGGGTGCCCTAATTGGAGCCATGGTGCTACTAGGGATGGGACTTGGGTTGGGTCAACCCAAACCCGACCCGGTATTTGGGCAAGCATGGGCAAAGGTTGATGGGCATTTAGGCAAGTATGAACATTATTTTACCAACCTGTAGTCAAATTTGGGCAGGCATGGACATAAATAATTGCCAACCCAAGCAACTTGCCCAACTCGAGAAACGTATATATATAGATTTAAATTGATTTCTAACATGGAAATATGTGACCTGAAAAAGAAAACTTTAATTTTACGAAGTATTTTGAAAGATATAAATAGATAAATATATTAAGTTACTAATATAGGGTGGAGGTATTAAGACCCAAAATAAAAACTTTCATTTATTATGTGAGTAGATTGTTAGTTTGTTTATCTTTTTAAACTATGAAGGATATTTTATTTATTTAAGTTTATTATTTATTTTTATTAATTTTTTGTATTAATAATTTCATTCAATCACTTAGATTTATTGAAATATGGGCAACCCGAAGAACCCAAGAAACTTGAAGAATCCGAGAAACCCACTCGGGCCATGCGTGAGTAAACCTCTTATAGGTTTTGTAGGTTCTATGAGTATTCTGGGCAAATGAGGTATAGAATGCGCATGGCATGTCTAAAGCCTCTAACCCGCCCGAGTCCCACCCCTAGTTGCTACTACAGCTTACAAGTTACAACAGTAACTACAAAAACCAACTTGACATTTCAGACTCGGTTTAAAATTGTTTGAAAAGAAGAGTGAGAAATGGCGGCAACCAGCGACGAAGAGATGGAATCTCTTCTCTTCACTTTCGATCAGATCTACGAGGTCATTCATCCCTAAACCCTAAACTTCTTCTTCTTCTTCTAATCGAGCTTCATTTATTCAGAATTTTTTTTTTTCAGAATTTTCTTTTGTACATGATGATTCCTGATTCATTTTATTTCTCACAATTAAACTCTGTAAAACAGGATTTCAAACATGGCATATCAGAGATCCAATTACTGAAATCAAACTACAATTCTGAACTCAATCTTCGTCAATCTCTCGAAATCACATGTTCCAGTCTTCAGACAGGTCATTAAAAATATTAGGGCATCCTGATGATGCTGGTGCTGCTGATGATGATATATTAGAAACACCTGTTCTAACCCTAATTCACTTGTTTTACTTCAGATAATGAGCGGCTTACAAACATTTACACTGGATCATTAAACAAATTGGTTGATCAGGTCGAAACTTTTACGTTTTAGTTCACTGAAATTTATATATTGTAAGTTTGTAACTCATTCGATGCGTTAAGTTTGTTTTCTTGTTATTTCCGATCATGTTTTTTGAATTAAAAACTTTAAAAACAGCTTGAAAACCGATCCAAATGCCAAAGCTTGACAGAGGAACTGAAGAAATTGAATGACGAACTTCTCACTAAAGAAGATGTAAGTTTTCACCAAAACCCTAATTTTATTCAGATATTTTGTTTCACTTTTCACTGATGATTTAAGTTTATTAATTAAATCTGTATCAGCTTATCAGAATTCATTCTTTGTACATAACATACTTCAATGTGAATCACTAAATACTTTATTCAATATTTTTTTTTTGGGATAAATTAGGTTTCTTTTTTCAAACAGGTTCTAGCATTTTGTTTTCAGTGATTATTTAAGGTTTATTAACTTAAATCTATATCGGGTTATCGAAATTCATTCTTTATATGATGTGAAGGAAAGAATTATGTTTGTATTATCGGT
This sequence comes from Macleaya cordata, assembly GCA_002174775.1. Lineage (NCBI taxonomy): Eukaryota > Viridiplantae > Streptophyta > Magnoliopsida > Ranunculales > Papaveraceae > Macleaya > Macleaya cordata. The sequence continues at coordinate 239,399 of MVGT01002477.1, read as the reverse complement.
GTATGAGACATTTCATAATGGCTAAATTATGTTCATGGATTCATTTTATATAAACAAGTTAAATATCTCTTGGTTCTCACTTGATTTCTTAATGAACATCTATGTCTTTGTCTTTATCCACTGTAATGGGGTCCTCATTCGGCAATAAATGCTTGTCGATCTGCTTTAAACCTTGTTCATGAACTTAACTGATACAGTGTGAAAAAAAGAAAGGTTTAAACCAGCATCGAAACTCGAACTGGAGTCCACCAGAGAGATGCATCTCTTACAGTCCATTATATTATGTTCAACCTCTAGTCTTAAACTCTATAAGATGACTCCCAAGTCCTAAATTCCTAATCCTATTAGGACACAAATTACTAGAGATTATGAAAAAAAATTATACTAAACACAAAAATATGAGGATTAAAACAGAATCATCAGTGAGTTATTAATTCTAACTTGTATAACTCTTGTTCTTGCTAAAACAATATTTTCAATATTGCCCATTTGAAGGCCTACACAGATGAATTTGCCGCAAGTCTAATGAAATGTTGATGGCATAACCATAAATCTTGAAGATCTCGTCGTTTCAAGTAACCATGCGAACTTCACTTAATTCCGACACCGGGGCCCTTGATTTCTATTAGTCTATTTCATCTATTTTTCTTCCTATTAGACTTGTGATGGTTCAAAAGCTTTATGAAATCTCGGCAACTTGTTCTACATCATTAAAGTAGCCTTACAATGGAAGAAGATGAAAAATGCAAGCAGGAGCATAAGAAGGCAGAGGAGTTGCTGAAACAAGAGCACGCAAAAAAGATTGGGGATTTAGAGACACAGGTTAGGTGAGTTAGATTTCTGATAGGTCTATTGAAGTTGATAAGATGAATTTCTTTATTTCATCAAAGAATGATTTTCTTTTTTGTCCATTATAGATGTTTTCTTCTTCAACAAGCAGCAAATGAAGCAACAATAAACCAACAACAGCGAGAATTGGCTGCGCATAAGAGTCATATAGAATCCCTCACTAAGAGGGTGGAATGGGTTCATTCAGATATGGAATCAAAACGTGAGGTTCTAATGGGATTTTTCAAGAAATCATTGTTTTACCTCTTAAAAAAGGGCTTATTTGAGAAAATCTACTTTGCTGACCAGTTTCTATAAACTAAGATATTTGTATAAGCTTTTTGATCTATTTGTCACAGATCATCAAGAGATTCAGGATTTAAAGGACTGGCTCCTTGTGGAACAGGAAGAGAAACGGGAATTGAATAATAAGCTCCAAAATGCAGAAAGGGAATGTGAGTTTTCAAAATCTGGTTAAAAAGTTCTATGGACATGCACTAATATGCTTTTCGATAGTTAGTTTCCTTTTGGTCCATTATCTTATTTGAAATTGGACAAAACTAGTTGATTAAGGTGGAGAAAAATATTCAGATCTTGGAGTTGAACCTTGTATCAGCCTTTTGGTATCTTGGTTTGGTAAGAAATGTTAATGAAAAACTTAGTCCATGTTTCGTTAATGATCCAAATCCTATTCATTGTTTTTTGAAACAAGGGATACAAAAAATCCCAAAAAATGCATTTGGTTAGGTCATTTTCAGAAACGATTTTTCGGATACAAAACAACCCAAAATTGGTGTTTTCAGTGAAATTATATCCGTTTCCGCAGTTACTTAAATTTAAAAACAGTTTTTAATATCAAACCTGTTTTCAGATATTAAAAATACTGAGTGTAGAATCCAGATTTTTCAGATTGTATCTTAGTTTTCAAACCTCATTTTCGGGTCGCGAACCAAATGCTGCCTTACAGATTTTATAACAATGGCCCATGCATCTCCAGTACTTGGAAGGTAGTTCAATGGGTGTTAACTTGGCTAAAAGCTCTGGCTTGATTGGAAATTTATTTCAAACAACTGGGAGAGAAAATTCAGCCAAAAGTTGTAGCTCTTTTGCAGAAAATTAGTATTGATGTTAGATCCAATTATCTCTTTCCTTGATGCAACATAAACCTTCAATATTTGGTATGATGCAGTGCTGATTAGCAGAAAGAAGTTGGAGGAACAGCAAAGGGATTCAACTTCAAATCGGCACGTTGAAACACTTAAACAGAAGATAATGAAACTAAGAAAGGAGAATGAGGTCTTGAAGAGGCAATTACAGTAGTCAGAGAACAGGTATTTTTGGCTCTTCGAGTTTTGTAGTTATATTCTTACAATCATTTTGGAGAAGCAGTATCAGATGTTGCCATGTTGGTCCTTGTGAACTTGATGGTCCACCATGGACTTGTTCCATCCCTCATCAGCTTGTCATGTTGGAAACTATATCACTATTATAAGGATAAAAATCCAAATCAAAATTTGTAGAAGCTTATTTCCAAATCTTAAATGTCAATTGGATCTATTTAGGTTTGTTCTTTAGCCAAATGTGTCAAGGAAACCTCTTAACTGTAATCTGATTATTTACCATAATAATTAAGGCACTTGAAACCTAAGCATGAATTTCACATCCAGATCACAAAAAAAAAAAAAGAAACTAATTTCAAATCACAAATCGATACTATCCAATCAAAAATCAACAAAGAGATACTAGAAAGAAGGTTCAGAGAAAATCAATCTTTGAAAACAATCACCAACTGTTTCGTGATATATTCTCCTTGGCCATGGAATCATTCTTGCTTGAAACTCATAAAAATGTTAAGCTTTCAAACCTTATTGAAAGATTAGGAATTGAATATCTCATCGACCTTGTTCCTCCTTCTTGCTTAACTATAGATGGCATAGATCATTCAAAACTCATTTGAATCATCGTATCAGTAGATATACCAAGATAGAAAGCTCTCACCAGCTATCTGTTTCCTAGGGTGATGACTTAAAACCTTTATGAATTAATTACTAACTTTGTGTGCAGCCTCGTGCATGAGCAATTGGACATTATATTGAGGAAATGATCTTTATGAGATGCACAATGATTCTTTCTCATGTTGTTTTGCAAAGATTCATGGGAATAAAAATGTGGAAAAAGAGACTAAAGGTGTTTGTTTTTAGGCTATGAATCTGACCTGTGTGAATTTTACGTGTTTGAATGCTTTTACGGCTTTCATTTCTTGGTGAAGTTAGATTTTTAAAGTGAATATTCAGCTAAAAAGAATTAGCTGAATTTGAAAACTTCTCATCGTCTGTTGTCGCCTACAATACTTAAACAGTAACAGAACATGTACTACATAACAAACCAACTCAGCTGGCGCGCTAGTCAGTGTTTTCTCCTTACTGCTTTGAATTAACTCGACTAAATACTGTCTTTAAGATGACTAAATACTGTCTTTAAGACAAACTTATGGGAAGGGATGAGTGACCTGAGCTCCCATGACCCTGGAGTCACCCAACCAAGCTTGTGAGGCCCACATGGATCTGATTCAAGAACCGATTTTCGGTGAGAATGTTGTTGGCACCATGTAGAATTGTAAATCATCCTAACACACGTCACTGAAAATCAGCTCATTTTTAACTTTTAATCCCATAAAAAATTGATTGGGTAAATAATGCGTCCAAAGACTAACTTGCCAATTTTTAAGGGCTGGTTTGAGGTCTAAGAAAAGGGTTGATTTTTTTTTTTTTTTAATACGAAGATTTACTTTGTGAAGAGATCATTCTTATAAAAAATTAGACCTTAGATCATCACCCTTTTTCATTGTGCTGTTCACACTAGGGTCATGCATTTCCACATACTCAAGTCAAAGTTTTAATTATTTTACATGGAGGTGCTGCCACATCTGGCAGGATTTCAATGAGGGACTAAATATACCGGATGAGAAACATTTTCCTTTTAACCAATGTTTTAAAAATCGGACCGGAGATCGACCCGGATAAAGTATTGGGTTGGGTCAAACTGGTTCAACCGGTGGGTCAACTGGATTAACCCGTGTATATATAGGCTACATTATACATAATACATAGTACATATACTATTACTTGAACAAAGTGAAATTGATATCATCCCGATGATCTATTTAAAGAGAAACAAACTCTTCTTTTTATTGCTTTTAATTTTTAGCCTTTCTAATTTTATTTTATTATTCTTTTATTTGTTAGAATTCTTGGGAAAGAGAAAAGAATTGACAGACCAACCGTCTTCATCTTTAATTAGGGTACAAGGCTTAAGCTTTTAAATATCAATGGTTTTTCTTTCTTGGGAACTTTCTCTTTTTTTGTAATTATTGTAGTGGGTTTAGGATCTTTAATATTCTTGAAAATCAACAATATTAAATTATCTTTTACACAAAAAAACAGATTGAAGGTCAAATTTGACCCAGCTTAAAACCCAATTGGTTCGACTGGGTCAGTGGTTATCCAAAACCCGACATTTGTATAAACTCTAGTCTTTCCCTACATAGAGATTGTTCATGTGTAGCGATCTCTACAATCATTCTTCACATATATTAGTGATGTATCTATTTCATGTAATTATATTTTAAGTAATAGTCTCAACCATAAATATATTATATATATATATTAATATGGAGTTGAAGGTTCTTTACCACGTCACACAATCTACTAAAGACATGACTTCCCATTGAAAGGTCTTAAGGTCCAACCTTCAAACCTCACAGACAACTTTTCTTTAATTTGATCGTGATATTGCGAGCATTAAATTGTGTTAATAAGAAAAAGAAAAAAAGTTACTAAATTAATCTGTTGACACACTTATGGCTAAACATTAANTTATAATTGTAATGAAAAACTATAACCCATTAGTCCAAGAGCTTCTGGCGGATTAAACAAATAAATAAGGTTATACTTTGGTAAATTCTATTATTGTTGATAACACACCTAAAATGAAATTCTGTCCGTATTAAAGAAATACAAACTCAACCCAAGTATTTTTCATGATATTATACATTACCATATGGTTTAAATAGTTGAAGTTTTGAAGTTCACCATTATATAGACCCCATGACCAAGCACAGTTGATTAGAGCACGGCAGTGATTGTAAATTTGGAGCATGTTTGGTGGCATGGTGGCAATATGATTCCACTCTGCTTTCTCATGATCAAACTCCCAAACAGATAATGTGGAAGACTCAACTACTTTCATCAGAACCACCACACTCCACCAAGTCTCTTCAATTTTTGAACCTGTTTTGTGGGAAAACTTTTAATCAAGGGCACATAAAAAAGTGATTTTAGGGTATCAAAGTAATGTTCCATCTAGGGTTAGGTAATGCACCAAGACCTGCCCTTCACTACCTATGTCCATTCACACCTTTTGTTCCAACTTCTAACTGGAGTCCAAATAACAATCTCATAAAGTCTCTCTACAGGCCATGGCACATCATCATCTGTGACCTCCCTCCTCACTAGAACCCCCATCCAAGCTTTCTCATCTCATGAGAACACTTTCATACCCAAATAAGGCCATTTCCCCATGCTACCGCATTGATCATAGAGTTGAGTTAATGTGATCGAAAAGTGTTGGGAGTCTGGATGATTGAATTCCATCTTTTTACACACAAACAAGCAATCAAAGATGTCCATGGTAGAAAGCCATGCCAACACTGTCTCCACCATTTCATCACCAAGCTTGTTCAATGGGTTTTCATTTCCATCGGATTGTCATTCTTTTCATTTGTAACGTAAATTTGGACAGTTATGGAAGAGGTAGGTTTCTCTCCATTGACATGGAAAGTTTCTTGTTTTCGCCTTGGTAACTCCAGCATTGGTCTCGACTGCGCAGCATGTCGTCGGCATTTAGAGAGAAAAAATAGAGATCGAAGGAGAAGGCAATAGTCCCTGTTTCTTTATGTAACTGAGTAAGAGAGAGATGCAAACTAGGGTTTCACAAAGATTTGAGACTTCATGGTTTCCCCCACCCTATAAATTGTAAAGAAGAAGGAAGAAGGAAGAAGAGGGAAAATACGGATACTTGAGGTGGGGCGACCCACCACGGATTTTCAACAAGTTAAATCTGACGGGATCCTTTGTCCCTATTTGTATGTGTCTATGTTTATTTGGCTTTGTGGGGTTCATATGAAGTGAACCAACAACTAATTTTTGTAAGATTGTTTTTTTCACAATATAAATCATAATCATAAAAAACTAATTTATTTTAAGATATTTAATGCTATAAAAAGTTAGATTGAAAATTAATCGATCTTTATCAGCGCTTTTTTTTCGATTAACATCTGATGGGGTTAAATTTTTTTAAAATGACTGATTGTTTACGAGTGATCTATATAGGAAGAAAAATAATCTTACGAAATAATAGTTGGTTCGAATCAAATCAACGTGGGTACATAAATATCCCATGCAAATGGAAAAAGAGGATCCACTCTCTTATACTTGTGGGTCCCACTTTCTTTTGTGGTTCCCTACATTGTTTTTGTGGGTCCCATTTTCTTTGTTGCGTAGAGCACTAGGAAGAGCAAGCTAGCGAACTTTGCTGGCTTTTCAAGGCAGAAAATTATTTTATTTTTCCACCCAACAACACAACTAACCTACCGTAAAAAAAAAATTTCCATTTTTGCAGATTCGTTATTTCTCTCCTCTTTCATTTTCATTGAAATTTCTTCGTCTTCTTAATCGTCTCTGAGGACGAGCGTCAACGAAGACTTCAATTCGAAACCCTAAAAAATCTAAAAACGAAAACAAATGAGCGATAGATCTTCGCTTATTTCCCCTCCTCTTGATCTAGTGATTTTTGCTGAAAAAAATACCAATTTAAGATCACAGATCAGGTAGAGAGAGAGAGAAAGAGATTGTGTGTGTTAGAGAGAGAAAGAGGAAGTGATAAATCAATGGCTCGGGGTAGCAGATCTTCATCATTATCATCATCAAATCGATGGAGATATCTGCATCCTTCGTATTATTTGAAGCGCCCGAAACGGTTGGCTCTTCTCTTCATCGCATTTGTTTGTGTTAGCTTTTTCGTTTGGGATCGACAAACCCTCACCAGAGAACACGAGGTATCTACTTCAGATCTCTCTCTCTCTCCCTCTCTGTAACTGTATCTCTTTCTCTCTCTAGGTAAGTAGAAGAGGAAAGAAGAACTTATCAAAAAAAAATTAGGAAGAGAAAGAAAAAGAACAATCTTTATAACTTTAAATGTTGAAACTTGTCTGGTTTGGTTTTGCCCCAATTGAACTCTGGTTATACAAATGCATTTGTTTTGAACCCTGGGTTTTGGCTGTGGAATCCCAATGACATCATGTTTCTCTCTCTCTCTCTCTCATGCTCTTTGGTTTTGTTACAATTTGAACTTTGGTCATACAAATGAATTTGTTTGATTTTTTAGGGTTTTGGTTTGAATGCCTCAATGGGGCATATGTAGGGTTATAGTCTGTTGAGTCACCCCTGAGTTTGCCCTCTTCTCATTGCTATTGAACAATTATTCATATATTTGATGTTGTTGTTACTGGTACTAATTACCTTGTTTTCCCTCCAAAACAAAATATAAATACATTGAGTCGAAGTAACGAGAAATTTTTGAAGAAACACGTACTACCCCTTTTTCCTTTTCTTGCAATATGTATTCTTTACCATTTCAAAGAGAAAGATGTAACGATAAATTTTGAAGGAATGGATATTAATGGAGGACATGACCTTTGAAAAAATTGCCCTGACGCGATTAATTTGTCCAACCTGGGTATAGTTAAGCTTCTGGTTTAGAGATTGTGATTTTGAGTAGTCACTTTACATCGACCGGAATTTGTGAATGACTCATGCTAGGATGTTCGAGATAGCTTTATATAAGTCGAATGCCAACGAGACTTGTTTTGTCTACTCTTATATTGGGTGTAAGGCACCTAAGAGTTTTTTTCCTTTTTTTACCTGTTGTAACAAAATTTTGTATTGATGTACAGGTAGAGATTACTAGGTTAAGTGAAGAAGTAACCCGGCTGAAGGATCAGGTATAGATCAGTGTATTGTACTGTTTTTTTATTTTGGAAGGTGGTTTTATTGTTTTCATATGGTTTGTGGTTTTAATAAAAGTTTTTTGCAGCTGCAAGATTTGAAGATCCAATTAGGTGATGTGGGTGAAAACATGGATTTTGGTGTCAAAACCACTGACCTTCCCAAAAAGAATGTAATGCCGGATGATCCCCTCGATGTTCAACGAAGGGAGAAAGTAAAAGAAGCTATGCTTCATGCCTGGACGTCTTATGAGAAGTATGCATGGGGTCAAGACGAACTTCAGGTTTTCTGATTCCTTTTTAACAAATTTCTGTCTTTGTATTTTCTTTGTCGTCCAATGAATACCTAAGTGACATACAACACTTCACTCTATATTATGTTTTGCATTGATGTGTTGTGAAATATTGGTCCATTGAGGTGCGGATTTTGTGAGCCCTATACCGAAAACTGCCCGCGAAGGTCTCTAATCTTCCTTAAGTTAATATGCAGGCCTAACAAGCTGACACCAGCTTGAGGGTTCTGAAATGCAATCAGATTTGTCCGTTTGATAATGGATGGATACAAAAAGATTACTTTTTTGTTGGACAATTTGCAAATGACAGCTTGCTAGTTTTTGCTTACCTGGTCTTAAGCCTTCTTTATACCTTAGTTCCTTTGCTTTTATTATGAGCTCATGAAGATCCTCCATGACAAGGATGCAACAAAATGGAAACAAGGACCTCTTTCCAACCTCTTGGACTTGCCAATTTGATATTGAATGAAATCTACTTTCGCCATATAAGATTGAACCCTTTTCTTTCGTACTTCCTAATTCATTCCTTCTTTCTCATTCAATTTGCAAGTCCATGAAGGTGGTTTTCTTAGGGACAACTCCGAGTTCCTTCCTTGTTCTTCCAACTTGAGTTGAAAAGGCGGTCACTCTGGAAGAGAAGTCGTGGTTAAAAAAGATCCCTAGTAGATGGAGAATACGACTAACATATTGATTGCTGGAGATATATAGTGAAACTTCTGGATGTGTTTTTAGCCTAAACAGATTTATCTTGTCTATTGTCTTGTGGAATGACAAACATGCTTCACATGAGAATGAGGTCAACTCTTGCATGTTCTTTTGATATTCAGTGCATGAAAACTTGGTATTTACTGATAAAAAAATAATAGGCATGGTATTTGTGATCTTTCTCTATAAATAGATGCACCTTGAGGTCCGAAGTTACTTCCCATTGGTTCATAATTCAATTCTTTTGATGTAGTCAGTCTGGTTATTAGTTGTAGAACATCATATCTGTAATGCAGCTAGTGATCCAAAATATTTTGTTTTTCTTTACATTCATCACGTATATCTTATTCTTCCTCTCATGAGTTGTGCAACTAACATGTTGAATCTTTTCCTTTTCAGCCACAAACAAAGAATGGTGTCAATAGCTTTGGTGGTCTCGGAGCAACTATAGTTGATTCTCTCGATACATTATTTATAATGGGTCTAGATGAGCAATTCCAGAGGGCCAGAGAGTGAGTTTTTCAGCATTTTACACTAAGGATGTTTCATCTGAAATACATGTGCAGTATGAAAGGCTCAACATGTCTGGGTGTCTAACATGGTATGAAGTGCTAAATACACTGCTCCCCACCCCCACCCCCACCCCCCTCAGCTCACAAAATCACCCAACTTGCTTTCCTAACTGACGTGGTCACGTGGGAGCTGAAATGCAAAGCACGTTCAAGACTTCGGCTGTCATGTCAATTGGGGAAGCAAATTGGGTGATTTTGTTGGCTTGATAGCATTACTCTTTACAATATACTATAACTCACATTTACGTATAAAATATAGAAAAAATAAAAAATGTGTTTGGATAAGTTGATGTATAATAATGATGTAAACAATATAGATATAAAGATGAAAACAAATTACTTATCGAAAAACTCCTAGAGATTCAGAACCAAGGCTACTTCCTCTGTTTCCAATCATATCACCAAGAGTTTCAGGTTCTTCTTCTTGATTGAGTTTGTGTTAAATGTGTAAGCTTATATTGGTACTTATGAGAGGAGTAAGATTAATGGGTACTGGATTATTTGAAGAGAGAGATAGAGATCTTGTCTCAATTGTACAATTTGATCTCTTCTTCTTTTTGCTTGTTTACCATCTCCTAGAAAGGGAATTAGATAGATTGACCAAGGAATCAAAATCTTCTTTGATTTTGAATTCTATTCACACTGTGTTTGCTTTTGTGACTGTTTGGCGTCACGAGACCATGAGTCCTCTTCTCGACTTATTTTTTTCGCTGGTTTAGAGAGGTCTGAGAAGAAACCCAGATCTCTTTTCTTTTTTCTCTGCTATTAGGTTTCAGTCCTTGAAACCCGCGCCAAAAAAACCCGGAAGAAAATGGTTTTCAAAAAAAGTTAAGTGGTGATGACGTGGCAACTAGACTGCACATATTTTGAGGCGCCAGCTCGGAGCCACGTCAATTGTCGACACCAACTTTGGTGTTACGCTAGCAGCTTCCCTTCTACAAAACTACAACCTCAAACCTCAAAAGTGTTGTCCACTTGTCCTTGGTTTCTATTGCTCTCTATTAGGTTTGAGGGTTTAGGGTAGGGTAAGTCTAATGGTTGTACCCCAAATCCTGTAGGAGATTGTTTAGGTCGATGGAAAGTATTTGAGTCGTGAAAAATTCCTATGATCCAATCAAGTCAAACAGTTTGACTCGGATTGACTTGTAGGAATCGAGCCATTTTCAACGCCTTCAACCTCCCTCTTTGAAATTTCTCACGACCAGGATAATCTTATATGGTTTGAGGTGTCCAGTAGACTTGCATTTTTTTTTGATATATCGGATTTAAATATTAAATATTTTTTCTAATAATAAAAATTTTCGGATATGGATTCAGACATTAAAGAATTCACTCCGTTAATATTCAATTTGATAAAAAATTGAAATCACATACATATAAAAAAAAATCATATATAATATTTAAAATCTGTATATAATATATACTGCCAGAGCCAGCATATGCCAAGTGGGGGCAACTGCCCCCACTAAAAATATGTAATTTATTTTTTGTTGTTCTATATTTATGTACGTGCATCTAAGAGGAGGGTTCAAATGCTCCAATTCAAATCTCAATTATGTGGAGCCCACATAGAGAGGACACAAGGGCTGAATTTTGGTGAACATTTTTTCTCACCATGTTGATCATCATATCAGAAAATCATCTCATTCTAAAACTTCTAACTACATAAAAAACTGGCAAATTAGTGGTAAATTTGACATCTTTAAAACATTGAAAATTCAAGATTTTGATGAACTTGTTTCAAGGGGATAGAAATTTTAGAATAGAGTAATTTTTTTATATGATAATCTAAATAGTGAGTAGATCATCTACACCAAAACTCAGATCTTTGATCATCTTCCTCTATATATGGAGCCACAAAATTTGCATTCCATATGAAAAAATTTGATTCCTTTAATATATGTATTGGAAAAAAAGCTGAAAGAAAAGTGTTTTAATGAATAAAAGTTTGTTTGAGATAGTGTCTCAGTATGTATGTAACATGTCAGTATGGCTCATATCCAACATGAAAAATCTTAAGGAAATGAAGTGTTTAGTGTATATTTATCTGTCACCTGTATCATTCTTTGTCTTTTCTTGTAATTCTTTCCTAGTTGAATTTTGTTAAATACTTGAAGTTTTATATAGCAACTTCTCAAAAAAACAAAAAGAAAGGAAAAAAGAGAGTTAATTTAGCAACTCTTATGGTTTCAAACTTTTCCTTTTCTGTTTATTGGTGAGAAGTGTCTATTTATGATTTACTTCTACATCCAGTATTATTCTCAGTGCTAGCTGATTGTTGCTTTTTTTTCAATTGTAGTTTCTAATATCTTAGATTTGGTTCCTCTTCATAATTGTATTTTAAGGTATAGTCTTAAAGTGCTACTGTTGTTTCATGATAGGTGGGTTGCGACCTCACTGCATTTCGACAAGAACTATGAGGCTAGTGTTTTCGAGACAACCATAAGGTTGCGTTATAAGGTTTAATCTTATTTTTTTTGTTCACTTAGTCCTCTCCCCTATTGGAAAGAGCCCTCTGATGGCTTATGGAAGTGGGCGAGAGATAGCTATTTGTTTCTCTATTGTTTCTTCTTACTTATTTCTCTATGTCCATTGAATTTCCAGAGTTGTAGGTGGTCTCCTTAGTGCATATGATCTTTCTGGGGACAAAGTTTTTCTAGAGAAGGCTAAAGATATCGCGGATAGGTTGTTGCCCGCGTGGGATACACCTTCAGGAATCCCCTATAACAGGATTAACTTGCAACACGGGAATGCACATAATCCGGGATGGACAGGGGTACGCTATGAACTTCTTTTGTAGAATTACATTTCCCTCTCTAGTTATTCCTATGATATTATCTAACCTATACCTGCAGATTTTGTTTCACTACTACACTCTGAAATTTATATTCAACAGGGGCTTCTTTAGTAGTGTGTTTAGGTTTGTTACTTATTCTCATCGAGATATCTTAGTTTTTCAATACTAAGGTAGTAAGGTGTACCTTAAGGCCGAGACTTTAAATAATGTGGTGCACCAATTGACTGTTTCAGCTGGTGAGGTGTTGCTTTGGTTGTGTTTATTTCAGTTTGGGTTGTACTCTTCCAGATTTGAGCATTAGATATCCATAACAAATGTTACCCACGGACTCTATATTGAGAGTTTTATGGCCTGAAAATGTTCTAGAACATGCATGGTGGTCACAACTTCTTCATTGAGTTTTTGATTATATTGAAAAGTATTGTTCCAATTAATCTCATTGATCTTTTTATGCTCTTCCGGATTTGAGTTGGAGCTATCAGATACATTTCTCTCTTAAACTTGTGGTTCAGCATGCACATAAAACTATTGCTTGTAAGTTGTAAACTGAATTTTTGATGAAGCATTTGTTGCTTAATTGATAGTTATATTTGTCCCTAGGGTGAAAGTATTCTGGCGGATTCTGGCACGGAGCAGCTAGAGTTTATTGCTTTATCTCAGAGGACTGGAGACCCCAAGTACCAGCAAAAGGTATTCCTCAGACTCCAAATGATACTTCCCGTTTGACAGAAGTATATGTATTGATTGAAGATGATGGGAGAAGCCCTGGCATACAAGTTCTAAGGATAAATAGACGTACTAGTTAAAAAGAGAACACAAAAAGCTGTAGGGATATTACCATAAATAATGGCTTCCAATCTTCCAGTGAAAATAGCAAGCAAAACTACTTTGTATCTGGGGATAGAACTCTGAAAGAATAACAAAATGTTAACCTTCTCTAGGTTCAAGCTTTATTACTGATATAGTGATATGTAGTGCTCCTTTCTTTTCTCTAAACAAAACATCCAGCTTTGTTTGCAGAAATGTTTTAAAAACTCTAATGCTCCTTTCTTTCTAAGATTTTCCAAAAACTTTCAAAGGCAACAATCTCCACTAGTTAAGAACAATAGACCATTTTAAGAAAAGTGCATGTAATGTGTCCATCCATCACTCTGTTGAAGTTTCTTTCTTGTTACAATTTAGTCAAAAGGTCGGTGATGCTTGTGAAGCAATAGCAAATATACTCTACTTTTTATTCTTGCTTGTGTAGAAGTTAAATTCCTTGAAGAAAATACTTATAATTTTTCAGAAAAAGAAAAAAGTAAAATCCTTAAAGAAAATCATAATGACTTGATCTGAGTTTATTGGTTGGCATATTGATGTTTCAGGTGGAGAATGTTATCACACAGTTGCATAAAACCTTTCCTGCTGATGGTTTACTCCCAATCTATATTAACCCCCATACAGGAACAACATCGTACTCAACTATAACCTTTGGTGCCATGGGTGATAGGTATTGAAATTTTTTGGTTTGGCTATTACTCACGTAAGCTTTTGACAAATTTGAGACTCTTGATTGGTGTCAATGATCTATTCTATGTCGTTTCTTTTACTACTCAATGGGTTAGAAATATATTTGTCTTTTAGGTAAGCTATTAATATTAACTTGAGTATGTATTCTAACACCTCATAATATATTAATTTCTGCTAGGAATCGAGTAATGTGTAACAAGCACATGTCCCAGTATGACATGATTTCCAATATATCCATCATTTCCTAAGGAATGCATGTTTTCCAGAGTGGCTCGACAATTTCGCCAAAATTTTTTCTTTCCTTGGAGGTCAAATATATCTTGACATCGAAATGTGTTACGTTGCTTCTGGCATGATTTTTAATTATTGAAGGGGTGCTTCTGGCATTTTTCTTGTGTCAGATAGCTTTTAATGAAATATACGCTTGCCTTCTTATGGGATAAAAGTGCCTTAACAAAAACCTTTCCTTATCTTATTCCTGATTGTTGCTAAATCATGAACTTGGTGATTGCAGCTTTTATGAATATCTTCTCAAAGCCTGGATACAAGGAAACAAAACAGAAGCAGTAAAGCATTATAGGTGTGTGAAGTTTTGTGTACCCTGTTTAATTTGAATATAATGTGGTAGTGTGTAACATTTATTTTTTCTTTTGATTTTGCTGGATTACCTGAAACTTGAAAGTAAATATGTTGCACATTTACTAACACAATCTTCATGCCTTGATTTTCTTAGAACAAAATGCAGGAAAATTAATTATGTTGCATTGTCACAGCTCTGTTACATTTGGAAAATGTTGTTACTAGTAAAGAGATTATAAGCGCTGAGTTTCAGCTATACTCTTTGTTTTATCATGCTTTTTGAATGTGATTGTGGGAAAAGACATATTCTTCAGCTGTATGGTGGCTTGGTCAAGATTTGCACCTCTACTGCATAAATTTCTCCCAGAGTATTAGATACATTACCAGAAGTTGGACATTTAACTTGTTAGAGCCTTCTGATTATTTTTTCATTATTCTAAGTATTATTTTAGTCATAGATAATATATGTGGTTCTAGATTCCCATTATTTTTAATTTTCATTTTTGTGTAAAACTGTAAGTTTCTCTTTTTCTCTTTGGTATTTGATCAAATTGAGCAAGGAAAAATTCAAGTTTTATGAGGTTTCGCTGCCTAAGATTTATTAATGATGAGATTCATGCCTATAATATCTGAAACAGGGAAATGTGGGAGACATCAATGAAAGGTCTTGTGAGCTTGATCCGTAAAACGACACCATCATCCTTCACTTACATCTGTGAGAAAAATGGAGATTCTCTGTCTGACAAGGTAGTCTTCGAACACTGAAAAGCCAAAAAGGTACTTATTTCCTGCCGATTATTCAAATTCGATGCTTTAAAGTGCTTTGTTTTCCAAACATATGCAGATGGATGAATTAGCATGCTTTGCTCCAGGAATGCTTGCTTTGGGATCATCTGGTTACTTCCCTGGAGACAACGAGAAATTTCTATCACTTGCAGAAGAGGTAACTCTCAAAGTTCAGTTAATATTTCATTTCAATTAATTAGGCTCAGTAAGACTCTTTTTAGGACTGTTTTGCTATGTTCAACAAGTTTCTCAACCGCGATTAAGCCAGGGCAAACCTGGTTGCACACTGTCTATGAAGAACTACTTACCTTTCATCGACGTTTTAGAGATGTTCAACATGTGTATTATGAATTGCTTCATGCATTCTGTAGTGGAGCATGTATGCTTAAGCCTTTGAGGCCTGCCTGCTGTTGATACTTGACATGCATTCTACCTTGTCTACAAGGAATTAGATCTTTGGTTCTTTCTTTAGGTCGTCCAAGTTGGGATGGGGGAGAATTTACTCTCGTTGATCATAGTGGCATTATCCCTGGCCGTGCATAGACTTCATTTTGCATCAGACAATCTTTTTTATGGTCTTTCTCTTGATGATTTTCGCCTCTAGCTCTTCAAATTGAACCATGTGATAGTATGGATGCATTTATATAAAAATGTATTTTTAACTTTATAGGATGTTGCTGTATCTATTGAAATTCATGGCTAGCACTAATAAAGAAGAAAATCAATTTATTATACTTCATATTAGATGTCTGATGTGTCAGTATGTGCTGATCTACTTGGCCAAGACTATGTTTGCTTGCAAAATGGAATGCTCTTGTAATATAGGTTAATGTTATAGCGTTTCCAGAATATTATCTCGTGAAAATGTAAATATTATTTTTTTAATTAACTAAATGTAAATATTATTATAGTGGATGCTCTAAAAGAATGCAAGTGGAAAAGTATATTTTGGCCCTGTTTAATGACTGACTAGTCTGCATTTGGCATACATTCAAGAAGGTAGAGCCCATGGCAGTTGATATAACCTTCAACATTCATCCAACTGGATAATTGAAATCAAATCGTCATGGTCATTTGAGTCGTACAAGTTTGCAATATCTGTTGCTTTTTTGCACCATCTCAGGATGATCTCCAAGGGAGACTTGAATGCTGTTGGTTTTTCTTTAAACCATTTGTTTCATCTGGTTTCAACATGCACATGTAATTGATCTAAGTGCCCTAACCAAGGGGCATTGGAGGAATGCAAGACCAATTATGATGTAATAGATCTCTGCACTAATATGGGCACTCTTACTCCTGCTTTTTTACTCATCTGTTTTAATTTTTCATTAGTCAGCTAACACTACCTCTTTCTTTGTTTCCGGTGGGGTAACATAGCTTGCTTGGACTTGTTATAACTTCTACCAGTCGACACCAACAAAGTTGGCCGGAGAGAACTATTTCTTTCATTCTGGACAGGTTTCATAGTGCCATTTTTCTGATATTATCTTAAAAGTAGAAACTATGGTTTAATGACATTGAATTTATACAAACTTGCAGGACATGAGTGTAGGTACATCATGGAACATATTGAGGCCAGAGACAGTTGAATCCCTCTTTTACCTATGGCGTCTCACCGGGAACAAGACCTACCAAGAATGGGGTTGGAACATATTCCAAGCATTTGAAAAGAACTCCCGTATAGAGTCAGGATACGTTGGATTGAAGGATGTAAGCACTTTTCAAATCCATCACTTTAGATCTCTTTTGTTTTCAAGTTGCTATCTGCTTACTATACATTGTTTTTTTTTTTTGGGTAGTAATAACTTACTATAAATTGTTGGTATTGCATTCTGATGAAAACTGAGGAAATATGGTATTGGGTGGCCCTCCATGAATAAGGTTTCTCTAATCAAATAGTTAAGATACTGCATAAACCATTCTTTGATCTACTTAATACACTGGCCCAACGACTGATGGAACCATCTATGAGAACACCTATTCTGTGTGGGCATGCATATCGTAGCAAGCTTCCCCACCCAATTGCGGACGATTCCATAGTACGTTTCTTCCAGTGAAACTTGGCAGAGTGCTCCAAAATTCCTTGGCCTGGCAAAAAACAGTGAACTCTATGATTTAGCCTTTCGAAGGGATTAGCTACCTTATTGAAATGTAATCTGCATGTTGAGATCGATGGTATCTAAGGGAAGGGTCATAGTCTTCCTTTGATATTTTTTTTCCTCAATGAAATCACCAAATTCCTTGTATATTCCTTCTTAGTGTTTCATAAAATTCTCTTTGTTTCAAGTATTCAAAGGTTGTCTGAGGATTACTTCACAAACAAACACATCCATGCCTGTACTTCTGCAATGCATATTAATATTAAATGAACCATTCTGGTCTTTGTAAATATAGTTTTCTTAATTTTAGAGCTGGTTCATTCTTATTATGAATCTTAAACTAAAACATTTGGAAAGTAGATTATGATCTGATAGAAGCTAAGTTCTAATATAAGGGCTTCCCTTTGTTGTTCACTGCTGCTGTTTTTGTGTTCAGGTTAACTCTGGTGTAAAAGACAATATGATGCAAAGCTTCTTCCTTGCTGAAACACTCAAGTATCTGTACCTTCTATTCTCACCACCCTCAGTCATCCCTTTTGACCAATGGGTATTCAACACGGAAGCCCACCCTCTGAGAATTGTGACTCGCCATGACCAACCCGAGAAATCTGGAGGAGGATTAAGTTTACAACAGAAACCACCTCGGAGATTCCGTGCCAGGAAGGAGGGTCGATTAACAGATAATTAGGTTCTAATATTTCACCGAAATTTTGGCTCTCAATTTTTTGTTTTCATTTTCTCACTCCAAGTTTTCTGGCTCTGAACCAGATTTAGAGAGTCAAAGATTAGAACAAAATTGGTTCCTGGAACTTGATTTAGACTCTGATATCTAAATCAGTTCCCATATGGAAATAATATATAGCTCTAACATATATGCTTCTTATTGGAGGACGGAGTAGGGCTTTTAGTAGTCGAGAGATAGCGATTCCAAGCTGCGGATTCGTTTCAGCTCCGGACGTGATTGGGTATGTATTATAGATTGTAGATTATTACTCTGTTATTTTTCTCTCTGAATATTCACCTGTCTTTACCATTGAGGATCTCTTCTTCTACATCTTTTGATGAATCACTACAAAATTACTTATGCAGAGAGGGAGAGAGGTAGCTTTGTGTATTTGATTTTCTTAATGAAGTTATGTTATTCAAAATTTTCACATCTTTTCTTTTCTTTTTCTATTTTTTCTTTTTTTTTTTTTTGCCCTTTTTCTATTTTCCCTTTTTGCCTTACATACATGTTAGAACTCCCAATATTTGCACTGTTTTGAATGGGTGTCTGGTAAAAGTGGCTGTATACTACACCCAAGTTATTCTTACACTCTACTTACACTCACTTGTGGGGCCTTCATGGAGAGTTGAAAAGTTTTAGAATGATTTTATTTTTTACTAGTGATCTAGGTAGTGAGGAAATAATCCTCCTCACTAAAAAGACTGTGTTTGGATCATCTCTATGTGGGCTATGGACGGATGTCAGCTGAGTGTAAGAATAACCTGTGTAAAAACAAGTAAAAATTTGGGTGTAAATATCCAGCTCCATTCCTAAATCATTGACTATTATTTATCACAAATATTGAAATTCAATACAGTTATTCTTAAATTTGCAGCTTATGTTAAACTTCTACGAATTATGCAAAGTAATTAAACAAACGAGATTTCACATAATCAATTATCAAATTAAAATCAATGGCGGGTTCAATAAAAAGTGCTTTGTATCTTGGTGTCAAACCCTGTTTGGTAACTTTTAACATAAGTTAGTTATGGGCCTAAAATTGATTATGGACTCTTTTTTTATACAGAAAAAATGCCTTATATTCAATTTTACGCCCAAAATCAATTAATTTTAAAGATTGATTATTAATTCTAATCTCTTTATACCATAGTAGAATAATGAAAAATATAGTTTAGTTCAGCATGGAAAGCCTAAGATGCACCTGGAGAAGAGTCAGAAAACTTTGAAAAATCCAAGAGGGCCCAAAAATTGGACCCAAAATGCTGTCCCAGCTGACATGGCAGCAGACCATGTTTAGCTGCCACATCAATGGGTACAGCAGTTAAGGTCCAATGTTTGGGCCCTCTAGAATTACTCTTCCATGTATGAGTATGATGATGGGTGAAGTACACTAGGCGAACATGCGAGGTGATGATGGCTAAAAGGGTCTAATATTGGGCGGCTAAGATTTTTCGATCCCGTTGATTTTTGATCAAGGAGATTCTAGTGGATGAACGGTGGATTCTTCTCCTCATGTGCATTCAATTATGTTAGAATGATGAAACTCTTTTAAATCCCTAATGATAAATAGATGGATCCTCCAATTATTTCTGTATGAGAAACAAATCATAGATAGATGAATGGATTAAGGATTTAAGTATTAGATTATTGATGTAAGCTCCCTGACCAATATATTGAATCATAATGAAGAAGAAAAAGCTATCTATTATCAGTTACTAACATGAGTCCCAGACTCCCAAATCATTAGTACATTGTGATCTAACCACATGAGGGCCAACCCTAATATTTTTGTGAAGAGAGAGATAGATAGAACTAAACCAACATTAGTCCCAGACTCCCAAATCATTAGTACATTGTGATCTAACCACATGAGGGCCAACCCTAATATGTTTGTTAAGAGTGAGAACAAAATAAAAGACAAGAATTACTGCCATAGATGATGCAAAAAAGAAATAGCAAAAAAACTTTTGCAATATTGACTTGTGTGAAGTATCATGATTCATATAACCACATGTAGTGGATCTATAATTTTAAGATAGAGGAGGGATACTTTGACCAATATCAAAATACCCAATGATTTGAAGGGCTCACATACAGATGATCCAATGGCTGAGTTTCAATAAGAATGACTTACTCACATGTAGATTGTCCACATTGAAAATCGCATCATTCTAACCTCAACCTCATAAAAATTGGGTCATTTATTGATGGGGTTTGAAGTTTTATAAATGGCTAATTTTACAAGGGAGTAATCTATATAGCGAGGACAGTGAGTAAAATTGGGTTATTTATTGATGGGGTTTGAAGTTTTAGAAAAAATTAATTTTAGAAGGGAATAATTTATTAGGCCAGGAGTTCCAATTCATACTCTTGGATCAACTTATCAAGATCACATAGCATAGTTAGGCACACATTGAATATTTTAACATTGAGTAAAGTATCTTTGCTCTTATTGATAATATTTAAAAAAGAAAAAAAGAAAAGAAAAAAGAAAAAAGAGTTCCTTTTCTTTACTATTTCAGAAAATTGTATGGCATTTTCCTAGTACTTGTTACAATCCAAGAAAATGGAAATTTCTTTGTTTTATTAGGCTATTAAGGTCTTCCAATTAGGTTAAACTTTCAATCAAGATAGGTGATTTTCTTGGAGGCAATTCTTTCATTAAATTAGTAAGTATTATTCTTTCATTAAATTAATAAGTGATTTTATAACTGCTGTACATATAAGGGTAATAACTGTAACACCAATTCACTGTTAAGCTTTATGTATTAAACAGTGATTTTTTTTTTTAACTTGTTGTAGTATGTATATATATATATAACACCTCTGTGCATCTAATATAGAAAGTACACCAAATCCATATATTACTAGCAAGCAGCTAGAGACCAAATAATGTAGTCTGTCTTTGATTGCTCCTTCATTCCACACTCATTGTGGTTGAATATAAATGTTGAATGAGATCTAGAGAGAGAAGTCTAGAGAGAGAGAGAGAGAGGGAGTCCAATAAGTGAGAGAGACAAGATAAACAGAGAAAATCTACAAGTTCAAGAAAAGAAACATTCCTTCAACCCTACCCAAAAAGGTTAAACAAAGAGAAAAGGAAAGTTACATTCCACTCATCTTTCTCATGAATTGCAATGATGGTTGGGTTGTAAGGGTGTGGGGATATGTAATAAGCTTCAAAGTTTGTAAAAAAATTAGTTGAGTTTCTTTCACTTGTCTTGTTTTAACTCATCACATCCCATGAAAACCTAAAAATAAAAAAATAATAAAAAAAAAAAAATTCTCACATTCTCTTGGTCTTGGACCCAAAGCTAATAGAAGGACAAAAGTAAAAAAAAAAAAAAGCAGAAAAAAAAAAAGAAAAGTACTCGCTCTCTTTTGATCTTTTGATAGAAGTGATGTGTTTTGTACTGGCAAAGAGAATCCATGTTTGTTGCTTGAAAAGGTGAGCCCCATACAAGAGAATTAGAGAGAGAAACAGGAGAGAGAAAGAGGTGTAAAAATGAAGGTATACATGCATATCTCTGTTAAGGGGCAGGGAGCTAGAGAGAGAGACTGAGGTGTTATGTTTTGTTCATAGTGTGTCAGCTTGATGAGGCATGCGTTCTTAACACAAAGAGTTATGTCTCTTCAAAGATTTAGGAATTTTAGGGTTTTGGTTTTTTTGCTTTTGGCGTTTTCTAACATTCCCTTCTATTCTTATTTTAGGGTGGGGCTCTCTATGTTATCTTCTTTGTCATTTCATTATTGTTTTATATCTACAATGTCACTCCATCTATTAATTATATATCAAAAAAATAATTAAACCCACTTTAGCTAAAAAAAATAATCAAAATGATCAACAAACCCACTTTGTTTAGCCAAAACCCTAAAAAAACAAATCAAATAATAATAATCCATCTTTGTTTATTAGCTCAAAAACTAGAAAAATTAAACAAACCCACTTTTCCTTTTCATCTTGTTTGGTGGTTGTGGTGGTTTATAGGTGAAAAGAAGAGAGAGACAGTAAAATTTAGAGAGAGAGAAAAAAAAAAGGCCAAGAAAGAGAGTTCACACATTATAGTGCATATCAAATTCCAAAATACATACATATCTACAAAGACACTTGAGTAAGATACGAATTGAGCTTTTTGGGATCCGATGCTTTAACCTGTGAGATTAAAAAATTTACTATTTGGTCGGACAAAGATTCATAAAAGAATGTAAAAGTTGATGGGTGTGAAGATCGATTATCTTTTCTTGGCATAAACTATATATATATATATATACGGTAATGCTTGAGTTACAGCAAATTCCTACAGAATTTGCTACCACTCAAGCATCCAACGGTCAAAGTGATTTGCATCTCCTCGTATTTCGCATCCCATCTTAAAGTGTTATGAATCTCACCGTGAAATGTGCCTGCTGTAGCAAATTCGGTAGGGATTTCGGTAGCCCTAGCACTACCGATATATATATGAGTCCGGATCCAAGTACAGTGTTATTTGTACATTTTATATGTACAGTGGCATGTGGGGCCTACATACTATTGATCTAAGGGTTGATATTTTTTGATAATGTTCTGTTCACCTTGTAGATCATCCTCACCAAAAATCAAATCATTCTAAAACTAGTAGTCCCATTAAAAATTGACTTTTTTTTTCTCATCGTTCATTGTTCACTGTTAATTTTTAATCAATTTTTCATTAATTGTTGATGAAGTTAAAAATTTTAGAATGATATAATTTTTGGTAAAGATGTTATACTCATCTTGTAGATCATTCTCACAAAAAATTAGTCATTAGTTTCTCACCATGTGGGTCCCACAACTAATGTAAAAATAACGATGTACAAATAAGGCTGTACACGGATCAGTTCTCTATATATATGGGTCAGGTTATATACTCCCTTATATAGCACCTTATATCATCCCGTTTCTGTGGGATCCACATGTAATGCATTTAAGGGCTGATTTTTTTTGCAGAATGATCTACACAGTAAAGAGAACATACTCACGTGAAATCAGCTCGTTCTGAAATTTCTAACCTCAAATCCGTCCGTTCTAAATCAAAGATCAAATAAAGAGTTGAATAGTTACTATTTTTTTAAGGACTAATTTAAGGGGGTTAGAAATTTTAGAACTAGCTGATTTTGAATATGATGATATAGTGAGGAGAACATTCTGTAAAAAAATTCAGCCCCTAGACGCATTGGATGTGGATCCCACGTACATGGACCGGATGATATAAGGGGCTATATAACCAGACCCTATAATTATATTATAACATTGTTTAATATTACATTCACTGTAAGTACCTTTTTTAACAACTTTATTAACTGCTACAAATACTTTTTGTACTGCTCATAAACATTCTTTTATGGCTATGTGTATCTCTAGAAGTACAAGTTTTATAACTCATCGGGTCGACTCCAAACTCGGCCGAGTTCATAGGCTTCTTCCATGTGGTTAATACGTTCTATTAGACCTGGCAATGAGTCAGACACTATCTAGAGTACATTGAAAAATGCTCAACTCTAATTCTGATTCGTTTTTTATATGCGTTAGTTTTTTCAACCTTCTGACTATCGTTTGATCTAGTTCGAGACATATGTACAAGGCGTTAAGGTTGAGTTTAATGGAAAAATTCAATCCTAATCTTAATTTGTTTAGATTTAGGTCAAATTATAACTTAAAGCACAAAAGAAGTAGGGTTAAAGTCGACCCACATGTTGCTATGCAGGTTCACGTTCTACCCACCCCTCTATTATTAAGATGACAAATATGTAAAAAAAAAAAAAATCTTTATGATTTGAACATTAGATTTTTTTTTTTTTCCTTTTCTTACCAGTTTGAAGAGTAAATGGTGAAGAGGGGAACTGAAATTTTTTTTTTGGGTGAGGGGAGAAATTCCCCAGCATGGTTTGTCTTTGGTGAGCTATCAAATTAAGCCCATCAATTAAAATGAATGATCTGTACGGACCTATATATGATATGATATGATATATATATATAAGATATATTGCATGTATATATTCTTATTCTTGATTGATCATTCAGACGTGTCTGATGATGTGTTGGTATCAGATTCTTTTTTGGATAAATTTTTCAATATTCTAACTATCTATATTTGTTTTTATTTTTCTAGTTAGTCATGCATGAAGAGAGAGAGAGAGAGAGTTAGAAAACCCTTAAAAGGTGGGTGCTCTATTTTTTTCTGCTAAATTTGATGAGACCTTTGAAGAGCTACCTTTCGTCCATCAATTAACAGATCATCACTTTATTCATACATGAGAATCTTTTGAGTTTAGCTAGGGTTTGCTTTTAACTGTCACAAGTAAGGAATGAAGGATTGAATTGATGGAGAATAAAAACCATGCATTTCTTGCATGTACAAAAGGAATTTTAATTTGGAACTAAAAGTATATTATATATTAACACCCTGCTTCAACCCACACAAAGCCATATAGAATGCAGTTTAGTTGATGTATTTGGATGAGAAATTAACATTTCAACCAATGGAATCTCATAACTGGGAAGAGAGATCTCTATAACCTAGCTAGCTAGAGATACAACTACTAATATTATCCTTACAAAAAAACCTAACTTTGAATCAAATTAAATTATATGTAGGTAATATTAGAAATAGTCCCACATGGGATACTCCACTCATAACTTAATATGTAATATGATCCTGGGCTACTCCACCCATAATTAATTGGTTTTGAGTTAGATGCCCACAAACTTAATATGGTATCAGGGTAGACCCACACGTGATAATCTCAAACACTACACTGCTCCACGTCACTCAAAAAGAGTTCTAAGTGTTAGGTTCAAAAGAACCTCATACGTGAGGGGGCGTGTTGAGAATAGTCCCACATAGGATATGAGAGCCTAGCAAATCCAATAGATAATAATTCTATGCTACTCCACTCATTGCCAGTTAGTTTTGAGTTAGATGCCACAAACTTATTATTTAATATCAAGGATAATGTGCTTACTCCCATGTGGAGTTTGATCACAGAGCAACGAAGGTCCAAAACATTGTCAAAGTGGCAAAGGAGGCGAAGTCAGAGGGGGTGGCCACACTAGAGACCACCAACCATCACTAGGCCCTTGGCCAGCGTCGCAGCCAGTTTTTGGATATTTCGGTGCTCGTATTTATGTTAGACTCCTAGTTTGTGAGACTGTATCTCACAGTGGTCTACAAATACCTTCGTATGATTTGATTATCGTGGATTTGTGCAGTTCTATGGTTCTTTCCGATTTTAGGTTTTCTTCGTAAATATTGTATGTTTGATGTATGCACGATTTTCTTTTTTTTTCTTGTTCTGTTTTTCGTTCGCTATTGTACTCGTAGGTTAGAGTTCCTAACACCCAAAAACTACATAAATATAATATTACTAACTCTTTTTGTTACAAGTTTGAGTTTTAAGAGCAAGTGATTATCTTAACATCGTATTAAAACGTGGAGCACAAAAATGTAGAGAGAATTAGGGGTAAGGACGGTGCTATTTGAACATTGATACCAATGTTATAATTGTAACATTGGACTGCTGGGTTCACAAGGTTGCACTTCAAGAGCTAAAATTTTGTGAAGTTGTTCTCTTCATTATTCAGATCATACTTACAAAAAATCAGCTAATTCTAAAATCTCTAACCCCATAAAAAAATTGAATCTTTTTCGCACCGTTCATTTCTCACCGTTAATTTACAATCAATTTCCGATCAATTTTTGATGGGGTTACAAGTTTTAAAATGTTATGATTTTTTGTGAGGATGATCTTCATAGTGAAGAGAACAACTTCTCAAAATTTTAGCTCTTAAAGTGTAACCATGTAAGCCCCAAAGTCAAATGTTACAATTGTAACATTTGATCTCAATGTTCAAATAACAGCTTTCTAGGGGTAATAGATCGATAACTAAGACTGCATAAATATAATATTAATAATTTTATTTATAAATTTATCACGAAGGTTTTAATTCCTTCCCAGTTAAAAGAGATCAAACCTATACTTCAAACATTTAAAATTATTAAATCAAGATGGATCTTTAAGCCTTTCTACAATCCAATGGGAACCCATCATTCTCATCTATGCCACAGTACAATGCATTATGCATATTAATTACCAAATATAATCAGATCATGATTCATGATTAACTGCATAACTAGATCTGAAATATTGGTGCATGTGTTGGTTTTATAGAGCCTTGTGCATGCATGCATGTTCTTCTCATTAATTAATGGTTTAAAAAACTAGTATTTCTTCCCAACCCAATGCATGAATCTTTAGGGTTATTAGCAATGCATATATACAAGTGTAATATATACTTGATACAATTGATTAATTAATTGCATGAAGTATATATAGATGTGTTTTAATCACTCTTAAAAAAAAATAGATGTGTTTTAATGTGTGTTAAAAGGGTTGGATTAACATTTGTTGAAGTTTGGAGATATATGGGTTCATCTCATCACTGCACCACCCCACCATCATATATAGACATCAGCAAAACAAGCTAGCTAGAGAGATAAAGTGAAGAGAAAGAAGAGATCTAGAGAGAGAAAGAATTAAGAAAGAATAAAGAAAAAGAAAAGGGATGGGATTACATGGGGATCGGAGAAGAAAACTAGTGGCAGTAATGATGACACATGACTTGGGGTGGTGTGTCATCGTTTTGCATGCACGATATATACATAGAGAGAAAGAGAAAGAAAAGATCTTTAACAAACCCTAAACCTTTTCTTTTCTGATCATATCATTCTTCTTTCTTTTCTTTCTTTTTTCTTTCTTTAATTGTTTGCTTTTATATATGGGGTCCTACATCTCATCAGCCTCCTTCCTTCCTTTGGTCTTAGAATTCAGCAACCAACAAAATTAAGCTCTCTTTCTCTCTCTAGACCATACTCACTGTAATAAATTGATATCTCCCTCTCTCTAAGACTCCATCCGTAGCTTGAAAGCCTATATATTGAGGAGCTAGCTAGGTTTGGTAAAAAGGAAGGAAAATCACGGAAACCCATAAAATAAAAAAGCCAAAAAAGTAAAAAGTAAAAAAACCAAGTAATAATTTTGTACTCTAAAGTGTTATTGATTCGAGAATTTTTGGGAAATTATTCAAATTTATATATGAAAAATTCTGTAAAATATCCGGGCAAATAATCGAAGTTCGATAAAAATGCAGTTCAGCAATAATTCGAGTATAGTTCGGATGATTCTTCTAAAAATTAACTTAAAAATTCAGATATATGTACAAATATTATGTCTAGAATATTATATCTTATGATAAAAAAATATTATATCTTATCATAAACTACAATACTAACAGTACCGCATTCAACAAGTTTCCAACTGAAATTATACTCAATTAACAAAATCTAAAAGTAAGAGTATGTGAAACCAATTAGAGATATAAACTAATTTCTTATATCATCCGATCAAAAATTATAACTAAGTATTGATAAATAACTACAAATGCAATGTGTTAACTGTGAGAATAAAAAAGAACATAAAAATAAGAGCAACATACATCAAAATAGAGTACTTACAAATGCAATGTGTTAAATGTTAACATACATAGTAAAAGAATACATTCAATAATCTCAATATAACAATAACTAAAATTTTAAATAATTCAAAAAAAAATTAAAAGAATTATTCGAAGATTCAGTTCGGATTTGGGAATTATTCGCGAATAATTCGGGGACTGTTAGAGATACACGAATTATTCCGACTCATTGAATAGTTCGATTCGGCTTTGATACATTCGGTTCGCGAATTATTTGCGAACTTACTAACTATGGTTAGGAGTTGTTATGCAACTCGAGCGATACAACTCAGAACGTGACACAATGTTGGAACACAGATCTAAAGTAGAACCATTAGGGCAAGTCTAGTTAGATATACAAAAATAGATCTCTTAGTGTCCAATCCTAGAGGTGAAGAGGTGCATTTTATCACGGTAAAATAGTGGCAAAATAGGTTTAGTCCCACATCGGTTGGATAAAGGGGATCTTCGGGTTGATACGGGTTTGGATCAACTCTACCTAACATGCTAGTCTTTTGAGTTGGAAGTCATTGAGCGCCGTTCGGCTCTTCACTAAAGATCCAAAATGATGGGCCATATTAACCCATCAACTCATACTCATTAAGTTGACTCTGAAATCGACCTGGTCATGGTTGAATCGCGATTGAGTAGTTACTTATTATTTCCTTTTGTGGGTGGTTTAGGAGTACTGTTAATGGATACCCATTTACCCAAAATCAAATTGAAATCAGAACCTATTATCTAATAATAGAATTTGTAAATCCCAATCGCCAAAATTAATAGAACCATTTATGATTTATTTGGAAGGGGGATTCCAAGGTAGGGATTCAGTGGGGACCAGAGATTCATATTTTCCTGGTCTGTTTGGCTGCCTAGAATCCCTAGAAACTTATTTCCCAGGGAAATATTTTCCAGCAAATCCCTATTTTGGAGTCCCACCTCCCCCCTTTAGAATTTGTTGAAATTCTAAACTAAGGATTCACTATGTATTCACCCAACTCAATGCAGATTACACCCCACAAAAGTAAAACAACAAAATAGAGATTTTCCTTAGATTTAATATGGCAGCCAAACAAACCAAAGGATTAAGCTTCCAATGATTCATGAATCCATGGATTCTTTTATGGTTGCCAAACAAATCAAAAGATTCATGTTTCTAGGGATTCATGTTTCCAAGGACTCATGTTTTCCAAGGAAAACATGAATTCTACATCCAAACACACTATTAATCAATTTATTCTGAGAACTAGAGCCTCATATAGAACCGGACCAATTCAATTACAAAAACATTGCAAAATTATAATTTGTGAATGTGGACCACGCCTTCTTTTATTTTTTTTGTTCTTTTTTAAGGTAAATATACGATTTGAAACTCACAACAAATGCAAGATAGACAATATAGGCGGAAACTAGCCCTAGCTGGTAGAACCGGGACCTAGAAGTAAGAGGTCTTTTCATTCACTATTAATTGAAGAAAAATATATTTGTACTATTCGAACCCACTACTTTCACGGAGAAAGCCAACACTTCCACCTATTCGAGCAAGTGATCTTCCGCTAGACCACACCTTATTGTGCCACTATTGTTGTGAGTTTACATAAAGATGATCCAAGGGCTAATTTATAGTAAGAATGTCATCACCATGTAAATCATCATATCCGAAATCATTCATCATAAAGATGACCCATCTACTATTATATACAAGGCTTATTCATCGAGCCAACTACAGTGTATAAAGTTGCATGATGAGATTTTTTTTTTAACTCCTTTTGAAAAAAATACTGACTGTGTCCTATAACATTATTTATTTATCTACACTTAATTTACACTTTCCAGTGGGGTCGTATAGAGTTGATTCAAGGGCTGATTTTTTGAAGATGATCTCCTCAATGTTCAAGATCACATCAGCCTATACATCGTTACTAAGTAGGCCCACCTAATACACATTTTATTCATACACTTTAGTTACACTTGTTTGTGTGCGCCCATGTAAAAACTGAGTTTTTTTTTGTAGTGACGATCTTAGGTGGTGGTGTGGGGGGAGGATTTGCCAAATTACACTCGTGTAGCGCGTGTGAGGGTACAAAGTGATTTTGTTGATTAAGGTTTAGAATTTGTGAAGGGGTTAACCAAATAATGTGTCAAAGTAAGTTTGTTGGAGGAAAGCTAACTCATGTACACACGCGTGTGAGAGGACAAAGTAAATTTATTTATTTACACTTGCCCATGGAGTTATATGGAGTTGATCCAATAGCTAATTTTTTTTTAAGATGATATCCTCAACGTCTATATAGAGATGTTAAGTGGGCCGTGCCGTGCCGGCACGGCACGAGGCACGGCTGGCACGATTAATAACCGTGACGTGTCGTGCCGTGCCATGAACATAAATCAGTGGGCACGGCACGGCACATTGGCACGGCACGCTCCAAGCCGTGCCGTGCCGTGCCAGCACGTCGTGCCTACCGTGCCATTAGTCGTGCCATTAGCTGTGTCTAATCGTGCCATTAACGTGTTAGTAACTGTGCTAGCAACTGTGCCACCATCAACCGTGCCTAACCGTGCCATTAGCGTGCTCAATCGTGCCATTAGCGTGCCTAATCGTGCCATAACTGTGCCATTAGCATGCCAATTCGTGCCTAACCGTGCCTAATCGTGTCAATTGCCATTTTTTATGCCAAATGACATTTGCATTTATCAAATGTTGTTTTGCATATGCAAAATGAAATTTGCATGTATCAAATGTTATTTTGCTAATGCCAAATGACATTTGCATGTGTCAAATGTCTTTTGCATGTGTCAAATGTTATTTTACATGTGTCTAATCGTGTAATCGTGTCGTGACATGTGTCTAATCGTGTAATCGTGCACGATTGCATGTGTCTACATGTGTTATTTTACATGGGTCAAAAAAAAAAACAGAAAACAAAAAATAGCCTTTACTGATAATCGTGCCTAATCGTGCCGTGCCGCCCGTTGGCACGCCTAACGGCTATAAACGTGCCGACCGTTGGCACGTCTAACGGCTATAATCGTGCCTAATCGTGCCATTTGTCGTGCCTAATCGTGCCATTTAACGTGCCGTGCTCGTGCCATTGGCGTGCCGTGCCGTGCTCGTGCTAGTGGGCCGTGTGGCTTGGCACGGCACGGCACGGTTACCTTAGTCGTGCCGGCACGGCACGATTAGGCCTCGTGTCGTGCCGTGCCGTGCCTGTTTTTGCCGTGCCGCGCCGTGCCGGCACGGCACATTTAACACCTCTACGTCTATAGATCACATCAACCTATACATTGTCACCAAGTGAACCTACATAATACCCATTTTATTTTTATGCTTTACTTACACCTATTTGTGCGCTTAGAGATGATTCAAGAGCAGATTTTATTTATAGTGATGAACATAGGTGGTGGTTTGGGGGTAGGTTTGCCAAATCACAAAGTAAGTTTGTTAGGGAATTTATGGTTTAAAATTTATGAAAAAAGTTAACTAAATAACATGCTGCATAAATTTGCTAACTTACATGGGCGTTTGAAGGGACAAAATAAGTTTGTTGGGAAAAGCTAACCCACATACGGTACACGTAATAGTGGAAACATTGGTGCAACAAGCACAATATCACTCCTTTTTAATACCCAACCCGACCTGATCGAAGTGAAGCCACGTGTAGGGCTAGTAATTGATCTTAATTTACTTTTAAACTTTTTCTTATTAACAGACTTAACAGTAAGAAGTTAAGAAAATAAAAGAGAGAAATTTGTCGTGTAACAAAAAATAAATAAAACGTTGAAAGAAGAAAAAAGACAGCTTTTTCACTTACTGTAAAAGTTTTTTGGAGGGTCTGTTTGGATTTTGGCATTTTCTCCCGTGAGAACCGTTGCTAATTTTTAGGGCTTTCTTTTTCATTTTTCTTCTTTTCTTTTTGCTTTTTTTTTTCTTTTTGTTTTTTGAGTAAAAAAAATTAAAAAAAAAAATTTTGACTCGCATTTCGAGGAAGTGAGAATGTCTAGTAGCAGCACAGCCCAAAAGAAAGAAAGAAAGAAAAGAAAAGCCAAAAAAAAAAAGAGAGAGAGAGAGATTGAAGAGCATATCATATGATGTCGGAACATTTATTGTATAAAGTTGCACGCTTTCGTTTTTACCCCCCTCATCTCTCTCCCTTGCACTTTTGAGTCAAAGGTGAGACACTGACCAACTCTGACCCCACTTCATCTGGGCCCACCCATCCCCTCATTGTGGGTCCAACATTCCCCTCTCTCTCTCTCTCTTTTCTACCTTTTCTTCTTTTTTTTTTTCCTTAATATTCTCTTCTTTTCCCCAAAAAAAAAAATAAAACACAGCCAAAAACCTATCTTCCATATAAGCACTTAATTTTCAGTGCTGCTATTTGGACCTCCCGTTTTACAAACTAGATGCCCGACACTTATGAAGCATGGTGGGTCCCATTGCCACATAAGTTAGAGACCTCTAAATACTTTTGGGAGGAAAAAGTTGTAGGTCCCATCATGCCATATAAGCATCTGCCATGAGGTTTTGTAAAAGCATCGGTCCAAAAAGCTTTGTTGCTTATTTCCCTTATTAAAACCATCCACAATGTTACTTGTGGAAGAGGGTTGTATATAAGGTATATATAGACAATCTTCATGGGACCCACAAAACATACCCACAATGGAGGGTTGTGTATATTTAGATATAAAATTATAATAAACTATTAAATTGAAATTAAAAATCTACCTAAAATTGGACTTTTGAGTTTGGGCGGACTCTTAGAGTCCGTCCAACACCAGGCGTAATTTCAAAGCTCGCTTGGTGTTAGACGGACTCTCAAAGTCCGCCTACACATTGAAGAAATTTTCTTTTTTGCTTTTTTTTAATTTATTTTGGGTCAAACGGACTTTCAGTGTCCTTTTAACAAGCGTTCTCTCGAATGCTGCTTGGCTATATTTGTAAAAAAGTTTACAAGTTGTGTAAAATGGCACAACTCTCTCTCCTCCTAATGTAAAAATACATTTTTAAACAATCCACTACGAATTGAATTTTAGACAATTTAGTTAAATATAGTCTGCATTGTGGATGCTCTAAACATGTGTTAATTTTAGATGTGTGGTGTAGTTATCCATAATGCAATAGCCAGTTCGCCACCAAACTTATTTGGTCAAATTTTGGTACAAATTTTTTAAATTATGAGTTATTTTAAAAAATATTGAAGGGCTATGAACAATTTAGAAACATTCGATTACTATATATCTTTTTTAGAATTCTAGTAGGATTGGAAGACCGTAATTATTATATAAAGAGCTGTAGTAGATGAATTATTCAGGTGGGATACTCTTCTCATCATGTAGATCATCATATCTGAAAAGTCAATCCCATTTTAAAACCTCTCTTAACCAACCTCCCCTCGCGCTCAAATCAACTCTAATAAACTTTTCAAATTTTATTTTACTCTTGATTTATGATGAACTTTTGTTGGGGTTAAAAGTTTTAAAACGAGTTAATTTTTTTATATGATCTAAATGGTAAAAATAAAATCTTTATCCCTTTAATCATCTCCATGTGGATTATACAATAAGTGAGATTTCCATTCGGTCGGATAAGGATGGGCTTTTTTTTTCCTTATAGAATGGGTAGGAGCTGCCAATAACCACTCGAGTGGTTTGAGGCATCCCTAATTTCTAGTAAAAAATTTAAAAATGGATCCTGAAAAATAGAAAATTCATGATTAAAATGTGTTTTGCTCTAGTGGAGAATCCCTAAAAATGGGTAAAGAAACAAAAAAAAAAAAAATTAGTTGAGATATGTTATGTTCCTTTGTTTAAGGAGAAAAAATAGAAAAAGTGGGAGAGAGAAATAGTTTTTCTAATATTTAAGAATTAAACTCATCCTATGATACCCTCCACTAAGGATCCCTAAAATGGTAGATTGAGATCCATTTTTAGGGGTTAAGAGTTCCCACTAGAGTATAAAAACTGCTTGATCAAGCAGTTTTCATGCTCCCACTAGAAATACCCTTAGAGAGCTAAGTTGGGGGTTCAAACCTCACTAAATGCACTCACTCTTCTATTATGGATAGCGTAGAAGGAGCTTCTTACCTCTATATTTATCCTTAGAGTCGAATTTAACCTAGACGTCTATCCCGAATTCCATTTAGCACAGGTATGGCGAGCCTCAAATTGTATTACCAATCCAAAAAAAAAAAAAAAAGGGTTGGAACTCAGGTGAGTCTGATTGGGTGAGTTCGAATGTCACTTTTTTTTTAAGCTCCCGAGTGCTTAGCCAAAGGATCTTAAAGTAGTTCATTCATGTAGACTATTACCCTGTTTCAAGACTGCAACTAGAACCAGATTATGAGTACGTCATCATACTTGATATGGAACAGACCACACTGCAGGCCTGTTAAAACACTGGTTCCTGATTCCTGAACACAATGTCCGCCTTAAAGCGACTTTTCATTTTCAAACAAAACTTTCAACTTAATTACCCTAGGGTTAATTTTAACCTACCTACAATGGACTTTCACTTAATTAACAATAACCAAACCCATTATTATTAGGGTTAATTTTAACCTGCCTAGAGGCCCTATCCGTCCGCTTACATTATTAAAAGTACATTGAGTATTCATCGGCACTTGGAATTTAAATAGAGATGATTCAATGGTTGGTTTTAAGTTATGATGTTCTCCTCATCATATAGATCATCCTCATAAAAAATCAGCTAATTCTAAAATTTGGAACCGCATCGCCAAGTGAGTAGTATCAACAGTAAAATAAATAGCTCAACTACCGTTGTTTTTTTACTTTTTTATTATTTTCAATCATGGGATGATGCGGTTATAAGTTCTAGAATATACTAATTTTTTGCAAGGATAATCAATATAGTGAGCAGAACATCATCATCCAATATCATTCTTTAGATCAACTTTATGTAGGTCTCTAATGTATAAATTACGATATAAGATTAACAATGTATTTTGGTCACTCTCTATTATAAAACCCTAATGGGTTTGGTTATTAGGTAAATCTCTTAGTTCAAACCTTTTTACTTCCCAAGTACTTGTAAATTAGTTTAAAAGAAGTCATTATAACTTGTAGAGTAAATTTCACCTTTTTTTTTTTGTTTTTATTGGCCTTGATGAATTAATAAAAGAGGGTATGAATGTCACAATCAATAGCTTTGTGTGCCTTTTATTTTTTTCCACTTTGTTGAAAATCTGTATGGAAGTATGTTGGCAAATGTGTTATTGACCCCCAAAAGACTACTACACATTTCATTCACAAAATCCAAAACATATCTATGCATAAAGGGATACCTTTCTTCTTACTAGAGTAACCTAATTCATTAATTTCACAACTTAAATTTGAATTGAAAATAAATCTTCCCACATATTAAGTTTCAAATTAAGCTTTTTTTTTCCCCTTTTTTTTCTTCTTTTTCTTGGGGTGTTTTTTAGTTTATTAAAGCTATTAATAAGATTCTTAATTATACCCTCTAATAGAATTTGGAGAGTTGTACACTGGGGGGTGGACCCAAAATTTTAAGGTTGATGGGTCAAAACATAACAGTAGTTTAGAGGTTCATTTTTAAGGTGTAACTCAGATAATTTTTAATTTACTTATAGCCTGTCTTGTTGTTTACTTCATTTTCTCCTTATTCTTACACCATGTTCATACTATTATATGGGTTCACATGAATATGATTCAAGAGCTGATTTTTTGTAGGTTGATCTTCTAATCGCATAGAAAATTCATACTAAAAATTTCTTATTTCTAAAATTTCTAAACCATTAAAAATTTTATGAGTATGATCTAAATAGTACCGTATACGCCATAATAAATGGGGTAGATCTAAAACTAGCTAGGTTACTTTCTTTATGTATTACTCCATTCCATCTTCTTTTCTCTCAACTTAACATATTTTATTGTTCATTGATCACAATTGATCATATGAATGATTTCAATTACATGGATTGTAAAAACAAAAAGTGATATCACTTAAATCTTAACTTTATTACATTAAAATACCCTATCAAGCGCGTTTCACTTAAAGACAAACTTATAGAATCTAGCAATACTGTATAAACAAACATCCTAAAATCTCTTCATAATCTTCATAATCTCTATCTCCTCTCACTCTCAGTCTTTAGAAATTAAATTATATTCTAAATCATATACAATCTTAATTTGATTGCACAAATTCTATGTCACACTACAAAATTCATAAGACAAATATTTTTAATTTTTTTATTTGTTTTCTCAAATTTTGTATTTTTAGAGGAATAATCTGTGCAAACAAAATTATTAAGAGCCTCTCCAATGCAACTGTACGTAGTCAGCTCAAATGCATTGTGCCATGAAGGAAGCTCATCGAATTAATCTAAAAAAAACCTTCTCTAATGTAAATGTGTTCAGTCAATGTGAAGCTAATGTGATATACATGTTGATGGGAAGACGTTTTCTAACTCATCCTCTTGTTTTATAGGTTCAACTAGAGAATGCCTTCCCATCCTAATCAATAAATCATATAAAATATATATAATTCTTTATCTTTTTTAGTAAATTTCATTAAAAATCTCATTTTTTCTTTCTTTCTTTTTTACAAATAAAAAATATAGAACATTTAATTATTTAACATATATAGGCAAAGCAAACAAGGGGACCACATTTGCTTTGGAGACTCTCTATTTCTCTTCAATATAAATTATGAAGATTTTATCAGCACGTAGAAAGTAAATTTCAAGAGGATGTCTTGAAAACTATGCCACATAGAAAGCTGAGCACATTTGCATTAGAAATGCTCCAACCCTAAATTGATCAATAACTTTAAACCTTATTAAAAATTGAGTTGAGTAATTTGAAGGTTGATTCCTACTATTGAAGATAATCTCCTAGCTAGCTAGCTAGCTTTGAGATCAGGATAAAGAACAAATTGTAAAACTAGGAAAAGATGAATATAACTTTTTTGTTTCTCAAAATCCAAGTAACACTTTGAAGCTAGCATTTGAATTTTGCTTTACCAAGGCTCTCAAGCACTCCTCTAGCTTTTCATATATATTACTTAGCTTTAACCAATTCTTTTGGCTCCCCCATATTAACCTACCTATATATAAAAAAAAACGCAAAAAAAGAGGGAAAAAAAACCCTAGCTATATCTTTTTACCTTTCAAACTGATGCTATTCTTGCAAGTCACTCTAATTTTTTACAAATTCTGAAGCCTATCTTTTGCTGCTTTTTAGTGACCAAAAGTTTTGAATGATAGTTCTTCCATCACCCTTTTTTCTAACTCTTACTGAAATTGATGCTTTTTAGAGGGATTTAATGAGTGAGTTATATGATCGATCCTGTGCATGTATATGCCGGGCCAGGGATGATACAGGAACCGGATTCAAATGGTTCCGGTTCCACAAATTTTAGTATAGGAACTACTAAGAACCCGAACATTAGTTTTATAACTTTTTTTTTTCCGAAATTATTACACAAAATATAACATGACACAAACAACTATTACTAAGTACAAATTAAGACTATGTTTGGATGATGGGAATTGGAATCACATTCAAACATCTTATACACCATACAATTAAAATGCGGTACAAATAAAACGCTCATTCCAAACACGCCCTAACTTATCTAGGAAAAAACGTTTTTCAGGAACCATTTTCCTAGTCTTGTTAAGTACTTAGTACGGTTTTGATGATCTGCCTTTTTGCAGTGACGACCAACATTCAGCCTTTTTACTCATCACACCTTTCATTCCCTAAATAGCGTCTAACATTAATTACTTACTCCCACCCACCCCTGACCTCCATCCCATAAATTAAGCCAACCAAGAACCTGGACTTTTGCCATTTTGCCCTTATAGTAATGATGTGAAAGGTCAATTTTGCCCTAATTTAAGGGCTAAAAATGTCTTTCTATTGGTACTTAGTTTCTTAATTTTATCACAACCTTACTGAAACCACTTTTTAAATTTTTTTTTGAAAAAATGCACCTTATTTAATTATAATTCTTTAAAGAATAAATTATTCTTAATTTATTATAAATGTCTACTAATTAAAATTTCAAAATAATGAAAAGTATGAATTGGTAGAAATTCACTTGCTTTTGTATTAAGAATAATACTATTGTACAAAAAGACTTACAAGAAGTTTGTATGGTTCAAATGAATACAATTTAAATGCTAATTTTTTGTGATAATGATCTAAATGGTGGACTTTATGTCCTCACAAAAAATTCAGTCTATTTTAAAACTTCTAGTTCAATTAAGAGTTGATTAGAAAACGATTGTTATTTAAACAGAATTGATTTCCTCACCTTTGATTTTTAATCAACTTTTAGTAGAATTAAAAATTTCAAAATGAGTTGATTTTTTGTGAGAATATGATGAGATCTACTGTGTAGATCACCATCATCAAAACTCAACCCTTAGATTGTATCTATCTTGCTCCTTGTACCATTGTACAAGTTAGAAGTAGCATTACTCATGTATTAACTATTAACTATTAAATCCAACAAATAAAACTCAAATAGGTAATAAAATGCCAAAATTAAACAGTAGAATTTGATTCTAATTGGGATAGAGAGAGGAGAGAGAAAGAGGTAGAGAGAGAGAGAGAGTCTGAATTCTGAAAAGGAGCCAATAATGTTGTGTAGGGATAGTAGACAGAGGTTTACTTTTTGGGTACTTGGAAGAATAAAATGCTGTCTCTCTACGAGGATTGGCGTGGTGTGTCCTTCTCCCTCCCGCCCTTTTTTCTATCAAAAACAAAATACTCATTATTTATTAATTAATTAATGTATATTTATTTTTGTTTAATAAATATTAATTAAAAAAGGTAAATAAACCGGAAAAAGGATAAAAAGAAAAAAAATCACTTTTTTTAAATTTTTTCTCTCTCCTCTTTCTCTCTCTTACTCCCTCTCTTTTGCATCTTTTTTCCTCTTTCTCTTTTATTTTTAAACGGTAATGCTTGAGTTACAGCAAATTCCTACAGAATTTGCTACCACTCAAGCATCCAACGGTCAAACTGATTTGCATCTCTTCGTATTTCGCATCCCATTCTAAAGTGTTATGAATCTCACCGTGAAATGTGCCTGCTGTAGGATTTTCGGTAGGGATTTCGGTAGCCCTAGCACTACCGATTTTTAAAATAATCTGCTAGCTTTGTCTGTTTATTCAAAGGCTGATGTGGAAAAAGAGGGAAGCTCACTGAGTGAATTTAAATTGTGGGTCCCACTTATGAACCCTTTTCATGAAGACCCATTTTCATCAAAATAGCAAAACATAAAGGAAAGTACAAATATTTTCATTAATACTATTATTTCTTACTTATTTAAGTAAAAAATGGGTCTCCTTGTATTTTCAAACAAATTAACCATGTAGAGTACAACTATTACAGATACCTCCTTAGAGGACAAAGGATTTTAATTAGAGTTTACTCCCTTGACCTTTGACTTTTGTTATGCTCTCACATTTTTTTTAGTGATTTATTGATTAAATTTCCCTTTTTTGTCCTTTTCACATATGATTTTGGATCTATCTAAAATATGCAGCCTCACTTTCACCAATTTGACAATCATCAGTTATCTTTAGACTTTGTCTATACTATATAGTATTGTATTGTGGTATGGTCAAGGGATGCAATTCTAATTGTTATTAGTCCAGGGGTGCATGTATAAATTTCTATACAAATGAGGGGGTGAATTAAGAAAAGAAAGAAATTTTTTTGTCATGTTTGTTAGTAAAGACATGAACTGAAAGCAGTGTAAGATGGAAATCTGTTTGGCAGCCTTTTAGTGAAATTATATCAGAAAATTTTCAACATTAATTACACAGTTAAATATTTTATTTTTTTCTTTCATGAATTAATCTAAATATTTTTTGATATTCAAGAAACATAAGCTGGTGATATATCTTTTTTTTTTTTTAATAGAGTACCCTTTTAGAGGAACCGTACCCTTGTGACTGTGTTTAATAAAGGGGTGGTTCAGTGTAGAGAGAGAAACTCATGAAGTGGAAATAAAAAGCAAACGACCTTAACAGCTACTCTGCTTACAAAAGAAGAAGAAGAAGAAGTAGTAGAACAACAAAGATTTAAAGAAGGTAGTCTGTTTTCTTTAAAGCTAGCTCTCTCTCTCTCTCTCTCTCTCTCCCTCTCTACAACTCTTTCTCTATCTAACTTCTTTCTTTTAAATCTATCTCATCATTTCAGGTAATCTAAGCTGTGGGTGCTAATTTTGGTTTTTGTTAAACAAAGAGAAAAACCCATCTTTGAGTAAGAGTGAAGAAGAGAAGAAACTCAAGTAGAAGAAGAAGCAAAGAGAAGGTTTTCTTTTGGTTTCATCATAAAAAAGAGTTTTGGTGGTGGGGGGTGTTTGTAGGTGAAGAAGAAGAGAGAGAAAGTAGTTTTTGATTTTCAAGGAGACTGAGGGTTTTTTGTTTTATCACAAGAGGGGGTGTTGGGGGTGGGTTTTTGGCTAAGTAATGCGTGCAGGAGCTTTTACATTGCAGCAGACCCTCACATCAGAGGCTGCTTCAGTCCTCAAACACTCACTAGGTTTAGCAAAAAGGAGGGGTCATGCTCAAATAACCCCTCTTCATGTTGCTGCAACTTTACTCAGTTCAAGATCAAGTCTCTTAAGAAGAGCTTGTTTAAAATCTCACCCACATTCAACTTCACATCCTCTTCAATGCAGAGCTCTTGAACTCTGTTTCAATGTAGCTCTTAACAGACTTCCAACAACACCAGGTCCTCTCCTCCATGGCCAGCCTTCTCTCTCTAATGCTCTCATTGCAGCACTCAAAAGAGCTCAAGCTCATCAAAGAAGAGGTTGTATTGAACAGCAACAACAACAACCTCTTTTAGCCATTAAAGTAGAATTAGAACAGCTTATTATATCCATCTTAGATGATCCTAGTGTTAGTAGGGTTATGAGGGAAGCTGGGTTTTCTAGTACTTCTGTTAAGAACAACCTAGAAGATTCATCATCTTCACCTTCTTCTGTTTTTCAATGTTATAGCAACTCTACTGGGTTTCAACCTCCTCTGACTGAAACTCATAGAGATATCATCAACCACAACAGTTTTTGGCAAACCCATTTCTTGAATTGCTCTTCTGATCAAAACCCACTTCTTTTTTCAACTCCTAAGAAGCATTTAAGTACTACTGTAACTCATTTCACAGATTCAGCAAGTGAGAGAGAGCAAGATTTGAGGTTGGTTTTGGAGGTTCTGTTGAGGAAAAATAAGAGGAGGAATACAGTGGTTGTTGGGGACTGTTTGGCAACAACTGAAGGTTTGGTTGCAGAGTTAATGGGTAGGGTAGAGAGAGGTGAGGTTCCTGATGAGTTAAGATCAGCCCATTTTATCAAATTTCAGTTCTCTTCAGCTTCTTTAAGGTTTATGAAGAGAGATGAGGTGGAGATGAAGGTTGCAGAATTGAGAAGTAAAGTGGGTTCTTTTGCGTCAGGAGGCGGAGCTATTATTTATGTAGGAGATCTAAAATGGGCTGTTGAAAATGAAAGTGGTGGATTTTCATCAGTTGGAGATCAAATCTCTGGTTACAGTCCAGCTGAACATTTAGTTGCAGAGATAGGGAGATTAATCTCAGATTTTAGCTCTTCAAACAGTAAAGTATGGTTAATGGCTACTGCAAATTATCAGACTTATATGAAGTGTCAGATTAAACAACCTCCTCTTGAGATTCAATGGGCTCTTCAAGCTGTTTCTGTTCCTTCAGGTGGTCTTGGTTTAAGCCTCCATGGTTCAAGGTGAGTTAAAACCTAAAACCATCTTTTTCTTCTTTACTGATATATCCACAGTCTACTAGTGACAGTTTTTATCATGGAAAAAAACAAAACCCACTCTCTATTTTTAGTTCTTCTTTTAAGCTTTGTTTTGTTTTGTGTTCTGAACTTACATGGTTTGAGAGAATAGGAAACACCACTTTAGAAAAGTAGGTTTGGTGAGGCAGATATACAGCACTGTCCTTTTCTTACTTCTTTGCTTTGTCAGGTTTAATAGCCTTACTTAGCTTCTGAATGTTAAAGATGTCCATTATCAGAAACAAAAAACAAAAAATTTCTATTTCTTATAATTAGATGGAGAAGATGAAATTATTATGATTTTGATGGGATCTTTTTGTTTTTTGAATTTAATCTTTTTTTAAGCAGGGGACCAACCTGCATTTATGTCAAACCCAAGCCTGATTTTGTCTGCATTACAAGTACCAGATTAAACTTTTGAAAATCTTGACTATTATTATAATATTTGGAATAAAAATTTGGGTTCAGACTTCAGAGGATCTTGATATTTGTTTCAATTAGTAAATCAAGTAGAGCATTAAAGAAGAAATCTATTACTAGTTACTTCTGTTATCAAAAAAAATTCTAGGACTAACAAAAAAAAGAAAGACATGAATTTAGTATTGTATTTGCATTATTTGATTTTATTGGCTTCATGTTTTTGCAGTGGCCTCCACTCAAGGATGAACATCTCACAAAACCCACCTTATCAGATGCTAGAAACTAAGCCTTTTGCTGCCATGGAAGATCCAGATAAGCTCACTTGTTGTGCTGAATGTACCTCCAATTTTGAAAGAGATGCAGGTTTTTTCATATCAGGCCAGCAAAAACCTTCATTTTTCCTTAGCTCTTCTAATATCAAAGAAATGGACAAGGGTTCAACCCATTTGCCTTACTGGTTGCAACCTCAGCGACCTGATTCTCATCACAAGGTAAGAAAGAAAAGGCCTTTGAACTGATCCAAAAAAGAACAAGAAAAACATAATCTCTTCTTTTTGTTTATGTTTATCTATATAACAAAAGTTCTTATAAATTCATCTCCCTAAATTTCAGGATGATTTGGTGGAATTGAGGAGAAAATGGAACAGATTGTGCCACAGTTTGCACCATCCAAGGCCAAATCATATCAAATCGAGTTCTTCGTTGTTCAACAACTGCGCGTCCTCTTATCCTTGGTGGACTAGTACTGGATCCAATTTGAACCAAAACATCACTTACCCTGACTCAAATTCAATCTCCTTCACAGAATCTACATC
Source organism: Macleaya cordata (assembly GCA_002174775.1). Taxonomy (NCBI): domain Eukaryota; kingdom Viridiplantae; phylum Streptophyta; class Magnoliopsida; order Ranunculales; family Papaveraceae; genus Macleaya; species Macleaya cordata. The sequence goes on along the minus strand of MVGT01002477.1, from coordinate 196,861 downwards.
AAAACCCAACCAAAATTCGAATTCTGTGGCTCAATTCGGAACCCGTCAGCCCTGTTCTATCGATTTTGGTTTTGGTACTGATGGAACTCCAAAGCAAAATCCATCAGAACCAAGACTAGATTCTCTTAGAAATACAGAAAACAAGGAATTGAAGATCACACTTGCTCTTGGTAACTCAATGTTCTCCGATCAGAAGAAGGAAACCGCAAAAGAGCAACAAGATTTATGTAAGCTCTTGCAAGAAAATGTCCCTTGGCAAACCAAAACCGTTCTTTCAATCGCAGAAGCTTTACTCAGCCCTAGATCAACCAAGAAAAATGGGAATTGGTTAATGATCCAAGGGACGGATTTGATCGGAAAAAAACGGTTGGCATGTGCAATTTCTGAGACATTTTCTGGGTCTTCTTATCACCTTGTCAAAATGAACATGAGAAGAGAAAATGAGGCCAACCCAAATTGCAGAAATATCATGGAAGCATTGAAAACCCATGAAAAATGCGTCATTTTGATCGAAGAAATCGATTTCGCCGATGCCCAGTTTGCTAAGTTCCTCACAGATGGCTTCCAAAATAGCCGATTTGAAGACCATAATGGAAGAGGAATCAGTTTGGCTGGGGCTACATTTGTGATTATTTCAAGTACTACAGGCCAGGAAGACAGCATCGTCTCCATGAAATTACTGGTTGAAGATCAAACAAGTCCTAATCTGGGACAAACTGACTCAAATCCTAAACGAAAAGCAGAGTCAGATCTTTCTAACAAGAGGAAGAATCAAAGAACAAGTGGAAAAGAAGATGAGAAGGGAGTAACCACAAAGGTATTTTCGAGGCAATCAAGCTCGAATACCCTTGATCTAAATGTCCTAGCCGAGGAGGAGGAGGAAGACGGTAATGAAGAAAAAACCGGAGAATTCACTCCGGTTCCTAGTGATCTCACTCAAGAAACAGTGGTGGATTGCAAAAAGCCACATGAATTGTTTGAATCCATCGGAAACCTGTTCATTTTGGATAGAAATTCAGCTTTTTCTGACGAGATGACTGGGAATTTCATGTCGAAAATCAAAAGGGTTTTCGAAGAGGTGTTTGGGTATGAAAAGAGAGGGGTTTTCTCTGTTGATCAGGAGGTTTTAGAGGAGATGGTTTTTGGTTCCGGTTCTTTTCTAGCTAGCTTGTTTGAAAAATGGCTGAAAGACGTTTTTCAAACAAGTTTGCTAACGGTCAAAAAGGGCGGGAATTTGGGAACTGTTAGGCTTTCTTCTTTTGGGGGTAAAAGGTATAGTGTTTTGGAGGTTGGGTATATGGGTTCAAATCTTCCCACAAACATTCAAGTTGAATTTAAGGATTGTGAGTAAAGGGCTTCCTGTAAAAATGAAATGACCAAAATGCCCTTGTGTAATCTATCTTATTTTCTTATCAGGTGGTCCTTTTCTTTCCTATTCTTAATTGGTTTTCTATTTCAAACTAGTATTTCTATTTTTCTATGATTATATTTTTGGTACAGGTTATGATCCTCAAATACATTTCAAAAACACTAAAGCTATTTTCACACAAAAGGTTTGACCCAAAGTCTCACACAAAATTTTATAGGATCCACATTGATACAATCCGATGGCTAATTTTTTGTGAGGATGTTCTACTTGTCATGTAGATCATCCTCAAAAAAAATCATCCTATTCTAAAATTTCTAACCTCATCATAAGTTGATTGAAAATTAATGAACGGTGAATACAATTGACAACTTTTGATTAGGTTAAATATTTTAGAATATGATAATTTTTTATGAGGATGATCTACATGATGAATAGAACATCTTCACAAAATAGGACAGTGCTAGCGTGACACCAAGTTTTGGTGTCGACACCAGCACTGTCCGGCCCAAAACAAGGGCCTAGGGACCACATCAGGGGCTCATTTGTTGGAACCATGTTCTCCTCATCATGTAGATCATCTCAACAAAAAATCAGTCCATTCTAAAACTTCTAACCGGATCAAACATTGAACTCTATTTATCACCGTTTATTTTCTTACCGTTGATTTCTAATCGATTTCTAGCCAATGTTTGATTGGGTTAGAAGTTTTAGAATGGATTAATTTTTTGTTGAGATGATCTACATGATGAGGAGAATATAGTCCCAAAAAATCAGCCCCTGATGTGGGCCCTAGGCCCTTGTTTTGGGCCAAAAGCAGCTGGTGTCGACACCAAAACTGGTGTCACGCTAGCACGGTCCCACAAAATATTAGCCCTCAGATTGTATCAATGTGGATCCCACAAAATTTTATGTGAGACTTTGGGTCAAACTATTGGGTGAAAGTAGCATTGCTCTTCCAAAAATACCCAGCTACCCTTAAACTCAAACTTCAGCTGGATTAAGATAAAATAAGTTGGCCTTAGATAAGATCAGTGTTATTTAGTATTATTATTTTAGGAAATGATTTTATGAGCCCGAACTTAAAAAAAGTTTTAATCTTGACCCATACATAGCTGTTGGATGTATTGGCAATTACCTCCTTGTACTAACAAGGTGAACATCCAACAACTGTTTATCAGTCATGCTTAAATTTTTTTTGAAAGCTTTGGTTTGTGAAATAGGACTATTATTTTTTGAAAGATAGATTTGTTTTTAATGAGATGTAATTTGATACTAACAATATTTGAACCTAAGTCTATATAATTAACAATAATAAACTTTGTTAACTAAGTTAGTCGTCACTTGCCAAGATGATTAGTCTTATTGACCTAAATATTTGTGACAAGTGGTAAATGATTATAAGGATGTTTTTAATTTTTTAACCATGGGGTACATGGATATTTCCTTGTTATAAAAGGGTAGTTTAGTCTTCTCAAAAAGGGTATTTTATTCAGTTAAACCAAATCCACCTAGATTAGTTGATTTTAAGGTGGCCCTATGTTTCCATTTTAGGTTCTTAAAAAACCTAAAGAATGAATAGTAGTGCTTCTCCAACCCATTGTGGGGGCAATACTCAAGAGCATCTGCAACTTTTTCCTGTTTTTTTTTTCTTTATTTTTTTTTCTTTTTTAATTTTTATACTAGATTTTTTTTCCCTTTTTTTCCCCTTACTAAGGGCATCTACTGCTCAAAGAGTTCATTATGCAAAAATATGCCAAAAAAAGAATATGAAAAATATCACTTATTAACTAATGAAAATTTGGAGGAGTGGTCAAGAGTGTTCAATTCTCCTATCCTCCTAATTCCAAATATATGATTTGCACGTTTTGTATATCTTGAGAAGAATAGTCCTATCAAATCAAATAATGTGGGGTATGTTTACAACCCTAAAAAATACAAAGAAGGGAACATTGCTTTAGATCTTTATATAATTTCATATAGTTAAAATACTTAAATCTAATCAATAATTCAAACTCCTCTACCCCAAAAGAGATATGTTGTGAGGAATCTAAGGTACCTATATATGTTTTATAGTCTATTCTTTCAAATTAGTAACCTAGATACAAGAGGCCTTTAAAAATAGGTATTTGATAGCTTAACATATTCTCTTTTAAGTGGCAACTCTAAGATAAAGCTCCTAGTCATAAAACAGGTTATAATTTGACAAAATACTAAATCAAAAGGTTTAAAATCTCGTTTGAATCGAATGTTTTCAATTAGTTGAAATATCTAAGATATTCGAATCGAATCATTTCAATATATTCCGAGAAAAAAAAATAACAAAATTTGTATCTTGGAAAAGGATTCATGTACAAATATTCAAAACAAGATTAGGTACGGTTATTCAATTTTAAAAATAAATAAATATTTGTGTCAAAAGCATGTGCATATGCTAACATGTATTAGAGGCACGAAAAAGAATTTGTCATGATCAGTACAAGCCTTAGAGCATCTCCAATGCAATGTGGATGTGGTAAAATAAGACTGCCACATAGGAAAAATACACATATTTCTATAAAAAAACTCTTCAAATGCTAATGTGAACATACAATTTTAAGTTGAGTTGGCAATGAAATGGAATGCTATATATTGGTGGAATGGAAAGACACTAGTGTGAAAAACGAGGACATTGTGAAGTTGAATGTCTAATTCTATCAAATTCTAGACATTCAACTTCACAATGTCCTCGTTTTTCACATCCATTCCACCAATAGTATTCCATTCCACTGCCAACTCAGTTTAAAAGTGTGCCTTCACATTAATATTTGAGGAGTTTTTTTTTTAGAAATGTGTATTTTTCCTATGTGGCAGTCTTATTTTACCACATCCACATTGCATTGGAGATGCTCTTAGTAACGTAGTTGTAGACATTCTAAGCAACTACAAATTTGACCCAAGTCTTAAAATGCTAAAAAAAATAAAAATTATTATTGGTTGTCAAATTGTAATGATAAAAGGAAACCCTGGATTGTAATGATCCAAATAAAAGGGTTTAAAAGTTAAGCAAGATTAAAGAAGATAATCAAGGTGGGAAATTTTTAGGGTTTATGGGGGACGTGGAACTCACTCATAACCAAAGACTAATTACTTTCTCTAGCTTTTATATGTTTATCTTTCCCACCACTTATCTACTCTTTTGACTTAGACCAAAAATCAAAGACCATTCATATGTGTTGTGAGTCATTTTTAACCCTAAAAAAAAGAAGTAATGATAAGGCTCTCCACATACACACAACTAATAGTCATTAATCATACTTTTTAGCTCAATCAAACTTGGTCTTTTTTAAAAGAAAAAATAAAAACTAAGTATTGATGATTACTTTGTCTTGAAAACACATCAAAAGATGAGAAATAATTGAATCCAACGGCGGTTGTGGGGTCTATTTTCTTATATAAAAATTAAAAAATAAAATAAAATAAAATAAATATTATCATGTATGCAAAATGTGATAATAATTGTTTTAAAAGGAACCCCTAAGTTCCTAAGTGAATAAAAAACAGAAAGTCTATGATAAGGGGAATGATGATATCTATGATACATTTATGAAATCATTTGGACCGTCCGATCAATTCGGCTAAAAAAACAAAAAAAAAATTCTAATAAAAAAATCTGCGTTAGCAATCATTCGTTTAAGTTATGCATTTATTTTTTCTTTTCTGAGAATGGGTATTAAAATAAAATTGATGAATTATTTGGGCATAGTCATTTATTTGGGAAATATTCCAAGATTATTTTAGGTCAATTTTTTATTTTTTTAAAAATAATTATAATCATGTATCTTCATCATTCCCGTATTTTATCTCCGAACTTTTGACAATCCATTATAATATTAGACTTTTTTTTTTTTGCCTAGTTGCTAGTAAGAACTATGATTGACCTTAATTATCAGGTGATAAGAAACTGATCAAGCCTCAGTAAGGTTTACTTTTCGTGAGTGGGGAAAAAAAATATTAGGGGAACTTTTCAAGTAGGGTAAGTTTGAATTGCAAAACCCTCAAACACACACTAATGCTTGATTAAATTATTGTGAAAATCCAAGAGATGGGTGGTTTAACACTTTTCACCAAACCAATAAAAAAAAGATAACTAAAAACAACAACAAATAATAAAAATAAAAAAAGTTGAATTAAAAGCTCTAATCTTATGGGTCATCTTTGTTTAAATGTTAAAAAAATTAAATTCTCCAAACATGAGAAAATTGGAAACAAATTTTTTGTATATATAAGAATGATTTTCAACTTTATGGACGGCTTTAGAGTGAGAGTGGCTATTGGCTATGCATAGGTAAGCTTTTACTTTAATATAGAAGGGAAAAAATATATAAAAAATATCATATCAAGTGTAGGTAAAATAGGAAGGATCTAAAAAAATATGGTGACAAAAAAGAGTTCCACCATATTTGTTTGACTAAAAAGAAAGATCCAAAAAAGAAAAAGATTGAATAAGATTGAGAGCAAAAGCAGATTTTTGAAACTTCATTTAGATCATAACTAATGGAGCTAAAACAAACTAATAGCATCTAATATGAATCTGGTAAAATAAGATTGGTAAAATAAGATTGCCATGTAGGAGAAATACACATTTCTCACAAAAAAAAAACTCCTCAAATACTAATGTGAGGATACACTTTTAAACTAAGTTGGCAGTGGAATGGACGTGAAAAATAAAGACATTGTGAAGTTGAATGTCTAGAATTTGAAAGAATTAGAAATTCAACTTCACAATGTCCTCGTTTTTCATGCTAGTGTCTTTCCATTCTACCAATGGCATTCTATTCCATTGCAAACTCAACTTAAAATTGTATCTTCACATTAGCATTTGAGGAGTTTTTTTTGGAAAAAATATGTATTTTTTCTATGTGGCTGTCTTATTTTACCACATCCACATTGCATTGGAGATGCTCCAAAACTAATAAACAATAAACATTGTAAACTGAAGAATAAAAGTGAAAATTAAAGAATAAAATGATACCTAATGACTCGAGTGATTATTTGTTTTAACAAAAGACAGATTTTATCTATTTACAGTAATAATAACTAGGTACTTTGTTTTACCTAGGTCCCTACTTCCATCCAAAGATCCTAACTAGACCGGACAAAATCAATCTTAACTCGCCAACCGGGCCCTAACCCAACCTTAATAACCCGACCCTAACTCGACCCGCCAATTAAATGGGTCGAGCTAGGGTTGGGGTTTTTCAACCCGTCAAAAAAAGGGTTGATTTGTATAACCCGATAGCCAACCCGCCAATCCGCCTAAACAAGCATTAATTAGGATTTTGATAAAATCATTTTGATTCCAGAGATTCTTTCTCTATATAAAATCTTATTTAAATCTTTATTAAAGCTCCATTTTAATTCTATTTGTTCTCTCTTAATTAAAACCTATTTCTTCTCCATCTTAATTAAAACTCAATTAATAAAAATTAAAACAATAAAAAAGATTAATATAATTAGAATTATTAGAGTTAGAGTTAAGGTTATCGGAGTTAGGACTAGGGTTGGAGAAATTGACGTGTTTAATAAATGGGCTAGGGTTAAGGTTAAGGCTTCCTAGCTCGAAAACCCGCAAACCCTATCCCTAATAACCCTCACCCTAGCCTGTTGCCAGGTCTAATCATATCTTCCTAAACCACCAATCTAAATTGTATACTGGATTTACGGATCAAAAAAATTGAATATTGGATTTCATTAAAAAAATAAAAGAAAAAAAAAATGTATATTGGATTAGATCCAATGACACCACTTATCTAAGGGAGATTTTAAAAGCGCCTATCAAAATCTTATTGGCAGACCCAATTGTAGGCACCCCACAAAATGCATTTGTTGTTAAGGAGGCCCTAACCTTGTTGGCACCCTTCAATTTCAGTCAAACACATTTGACCTTCCCACTGAATTTTTTCATCTTTGTTTTGGAGAACTAAATTGACTCTGTAACACCGATTTTATTTGATCTTTTTGGAGGCTCAGTAGAATGCAAATCTAAATTGACCAAAACTGACTTAAGGTTTTAAACTCAAAATGCCTACGTAAATCGGCCAAAACTGGTTAACTTAAAGAAGAAAAAAACAATTTTTGAAGTCAAAGTAAATTGACCAAGTCTAATCTAACCAAACGGGACCTGCCAGTTACACTTTGGGGGGCGCCTTTAAAATTTCTCCTTATCCTACCACAACAGCAACACCGCTATGTGAGGCCCATATGGTATAGACTAAGGCACTATATAGATCATCTTCACAAAAATTCACGTTGTTCTAAAACTATTAATTGCATGACATTCTAATCTGAGTTTTGGTGAAGATGATTGTCCTCACAAAAAATCACACGTAGATCCTACAAGGTGGTGTTACTAAAAAAAAGTGGTGTCATCGGATCCCTCTTGTATATTTTTTCACATGCAGGAGAAAAAATATGACAAATAGTCCAAGGAGATATCTCAGCTCACCTGCTCACTGAAGCTTAGGAAGTTATGATAACCTTTAATGGCTCAAAAGAAAATCATCTCATGTCTTCTTCTTCTTTGCAATTTTTATAAACTCAGTTAACGTTTCCAAGAATAGATTCATACCCTCTTTTACTCCAACAAAATAACATAAAAAGGCAGTCGGAAAAGATTCGCGGGAAAGACTTGCATCTTCATTTTAGGATCATCTCAAATTTATATTGATATTACACAACATACAAAATTATGAAAGACAAGAAGAAACAGGGGAAAAAGAAAAGAAAAGCAAATTAACCTATATTAACTGTTAAAGAATGATCAATAAAACAGGGGGAATAAAAAGAAAGAAAACACACACTAAACTGGTGAAGTAAATCAAGAGAGAGCTAGTGTACAAACAATGGCATTGATTCATTTATCAACTGATGGCGTAGACGTATCTCCGGCCCAAGACCCAACTTCATTAAAATTTGTCAAGAGGGCCAAGTCTGATGTAAAACGACCCAGCGAACATGACTAACAGATAAGCGGTTAGCCAGGGTGTTTTCTGACCAAATCCCATTGTTTAGGCCTCGGAAAGGGCAATTTTACTATTTTATGAAAGTTTTTTTTTTGGTATTTTCTTTCTCTAGAAAACTTTTTCTTTTTCTTTTTTTTTTTTCAGATTTCTTCTTTTATTTAGTAGTTTCCAGTTTTGTGTTTTTTTTAGTATTTTTCGAGTTTTAGGAGTCTTGCTTGTGTATCAAGTAGTTTCCTTTCAGTTCTTGTTTAGTTAGTCTATTTATAGTCGAGTGATGATGCTATGAAGATAGTTCTGATTGAATTAGTAAGTGAAGAGTTTTCTTCTCAATTTGTTCTTGGTTTTGTTTATTTTGATTTACACCCTGCATCAACATTCCAATGGCTGATTTACTATGACTCTACATTTCAATGTCTAAATGCTGACTTATGGAACAAGAAATATTACAAAGTGTGGAAGGTGCACAGGCGAAGATTATTTCACAACTCACCAGGGAAGAAACGTGTTGGTGTTGTTGAAGAAGCTTCCGTTGGTGTCGTTTGAGAAGCTTCTAAAGGCTGATGAGAAGGTTCTATCACATTTTTCAGTCTATTAAGATCAAACAAAGGCTTGAGTCTCCTTTCAACTTCATTGCTTTGTAGTTCCATCTCCTCGAGTATCATAGACAGAGCAGACTTGCAAGAACCCATGTTCCTAAATGCGAGGGTCCATAAAGGGCAAAGTGGATAGATATAACCATTTCAAATGCTTTATCATCTATTATATGCTGAAAGAGAAAGACATAACGGAAGAAATATCAAAATACTATCTACAACAATGATGTATATCGATACAAAAAGCCAACCAATTGTGCAACTTGATAATATGATGAGAAACTCGAAAGGAAGGAGAGGCCTCGGTGGACCTCTCTACCATTGAAACGAGTTATTGAAACAATAGATTTCATCATATTCAGAGCCTTATCCAGTCTATTTGGGATCGGAAAAATAAAACAATTGGCTCAAGAAAGCAATAGATTATGCACAAGAAAAAATTAAGATTTTGAACAAATAAATTACGAACAATCAATCATATATATAACTAAAACTTGTCAAATTCTGAACTTTGTATATTTTCATCTCTCTTCTCTTAGCATGCATGAAGCACTCGAATTCTCATTCAATGTCAAAACATGTAACTACTAACAGAAATAGTTGAAACCAAAATTTCCAGGTCTGACAGAAACAAGAAAAGACTGTCCATTTCTTGAGAAACATAACGACCGCAAAAAGGCCTCAGCAGCCTCTCTATTATAAATAAATAAATAAATAAAAATCTCGACAGAGGAGACTTCTAGCTTTATCCAAACTATTTAGTACGGAAGACATATACAGATTAGTCTAAAGAAGGCTTTTAAATATTGACAATTACCCTTCTGTTAAAGTATCCAAAACAAGTCATAGGTTAAATACTACAATACAGTTCTGTTCTATTCGTTTTTCAGAAATAAAATTCGTTTTTTCTTCAATGGGTAATGAAATTCTTATATCAGTTTTCTATTGGAAAAAACCAAATAACTTAATATTTTATCTCATTTAATCACCCAGTCTGATTAGATGAACTTCACCACCAGTTCTAAGAACCTTGCTTTGCATCTGCATATATCACAGAAAATGGTTTCTAAGGAGCAATGTAATTGTCAAGAAGTCAAGAACCAAAAGTGTGTAAAAGTTTCAAGGAGTTACAAACATAGTCACCAAAATCCCCTGCATCAGGTACCCATGTTGCGATCCTAAATCAGTTCAATTCGTTTTCAATTGCTTTAAGTAGGAGAACACCATAAACCCACAAGCTGTTAATAATTTGAACTTCTTATAAGCAACAAAATCAGCAATATCTCTATGAGGAAATAAAATACGGCAACGAGGAAGATAAAGAAAAACAAAACAAGTAGGGCAATGCCAGGATTTGACATCCAAATGTCCCTTTTGTTCAAGTGAAATGCATGTGCACATAACCATATTGGAAGATAAACACCAAGGATCCCACACAAAATTGAAATAGATTAAATAACCAAATTGATTAAGCTAACATACATTAGAACCAAGAGGGTGATAAAGTTTCACTTTCATGGAGATAATTGAGAAGCAGAAGAAGTTTATAAATATAGTCATCAAAGTCCCCTTGCATCAGGTATGCAGCTCTTATAAGTGCCCATTGTTGTGATCCTAAATCAGTTCATTTTGTTTTCAAGTGATTTAAGAAGTAGGAGAGCTAGCATCAAAAACCACAAGCCTGTTGTTAATAATCTGAACTTTCTATAAGCAGCAAAATCAGTTATCTCTTTGAGGAAATAAAATACTCAAAAACAAACAAAACAAGCAACAAGTTAAAGAAAAACAAAATAAAAAAAACAAAACAAAACAAAACTAGGGCAATGCCAGGATTTGACATCCAAATGTTCCTTTTGTTCAAGTGAAGTGCATGAACACAAAATCATTTTTGGAAGATAAACACCAAAGATCCTGTACAAGATTGAAATAGAATAAATAAATAACCAACTTGATAAAACTAACTAACATACATTAGAGCCAGCCAAAGGGTGCTGCTGCAACACAGACCACTCCACATTGAGTTCTTCTAAGATGAGGTAGTTATTCTGCAAGGTCAAGGATAACCCACCCTGATGTTCTCCTGGAGATTGCAAAAAAAAAAAAAAAAAAGGAAAATTGACATTATTTTCCCCTCTCAAATGCAATTCTACAAGTCACTGCATCAACTGCATATGGCAGCCAATGTCAGTGTAGTGTTATTCTTACGAGATTTCTCTAAGAATTACAACTCAATACCATTTTCCTATTCAGTATTTAACAGGAATTAAACAAGCATTGAAGTAAAACTTATAATAGAAGAGACTAGAGAGTAAGCTGGGATAAAACCTAGGGTTTTCCTTCACCCTCATCAAGGTTACACAGAGGAGAATCCACTTCACCATGGGATCATATGTTATTTTCAATTCCCATTGGATTTACTCAGTGAAGTGCCCAGGATTGGAAGAACCAGGAAATCAAAACACAAGAAACATTCGTAACACCATGGGTTTTTCTCTGCTTGGTATACTGCAAATATTTGCATGTATTCTTAACACTTTTTTCTTTATTTTATTTGCGGGTGCTTGGAGAGATTATATGCTTGCAAATAATTCCCTTGCATTTGCAATGCCCCCACCAGGGGTGGGTATTGGTCGTTGTCCGACCTAATTTAAACCATCCACAACCGATCCAAATTAGGTCGGTTTTTTACTTTTACATCTATTACCAATTTGAACTCTAATTGGATCGATCGTCATCCAAATCGAATCCGTTTGGATCGGAATGGATGGTCGGTTTTGATTGATGATTTTTTTTTTTCTTCCAATGTTGTTCACAAGTTATAATATTCGTTTATGATTAGAAACTTAAAAGTGGAACATGCATCCATTCTAGAAAAATATATTTTTTTATAATTATCTTCAATACTTACAAACAACCTACACCTTTTTTTTTTTTTTAAATAAAAATGATAGGATTATTAGATACAAATATATATATCCACTAAGGCCACCATTTAGAGATAAGAGGAATGAGAGTGGAAAAAGAGGACTAGGGTTTCGTGAAGAATGTGGCTTAAAATTTTTGGTGTTTAGGTCTTTTGTATTTTTTTCTATTTAGTTTTTATGTTTTTAAAAAAATAAAAGATGTTAGATTTAAACATTATAATTATAAATAATATAAAAATACCAAATATTTATTAAAATAATAATAGGATTTTGGCCAAAAACCCCAACTTGAAAAATATTTTAGGATTTATCCCAACAAATATTTTCTTTTAGTCTAAGGCCCTAGGGGTTTCAGTGTGTGTAATTTATTGACAGAGGGTTTCAGTCAGTTACCCATGGGCCTTAGACTAAATGAAAACGTTTGTTGGGCTAAATCTTAAAATACGTTTCAAGTAGGGGGTTTTGGCTAATTTTTCCAAATAATATATACACATATATTATTCGGTTGGTTCAGTTTAATTAGTTTTTTAAATGACACATCCAATAACCAATCCAATCCGGTCGGTTTGTAGGAATTTAAAACCAAGCCAATCCAACTAGCCAATTGGATCGGTTAAAATCCGGTTGGATTAGTTCGGATCGGATTGGATTGGTCGATTCAGCCAACATTTACCCACCCCTAGTTCCCACATCTATGAAAGCATGGACACGCTGCCCACTTCACTTGGGGCAGCATGTCCGTGTCAGACACGTGTCCGACGTCAATACTCGTCGGATACATGTGTTTAACGTGTCAGACGCAACACATATGTGTCCTACTTAACATTTAATATGGACGCTTAGAGAACATTTTTTGGACTCACATGTGACCAAAATTTAAAAAGGGTTTTTTTTAGGACAGTCCCTCGTACAATTAGCAATTAGGGATCAGTCCCCGTTTTTTCAAAAACCTGATATAGGTCCCTTTTTGGATGGAAACCGTCTGCTCCCCGTTTTATGGTGCACGCAGACAAAACACGTGCACCAGTTGACGAAAATGCCCTCGCGTGGTGTACACGTGAGGGACTTTGGTTTGTTTTTTTAATAAAAACCTATGCTAGAAAAGGTGGCACCACCTTTTCATAAAAACATACGCATGCAAATAACCAAGGTGGAGACACCCCAACATGCTATTTAAATATTGGTTCATTGTCTCCTTGTCCCCCACCAATATGGAATCATCCCTTGTTTCTAGTAAGGTATTGGTTTGTTTGGTTTAAACTTTAAAAACCCTTTTTTGCCTAGTTTTCCAGAGGAAGAACTTGATTGTTTGACTGACCCTAATGCGATGGATCCCAACATTGATGAGTAACCTGTTGAGGAAGATCAATATCACAGTGGTTATTCTTCTAGCAGTGATTACGACTATGACCCTGAGATGGATATGTTGTATGATTCTGTGTCAGTTGGCACAGAATTAGTTGATGATGATAGTGTTGAAGTAGATGGTGCATCTCCTGATGAGGCCACAGAAACAGCTCATGTTGATCATCAACCCCCTTCTACTGAGTTTTCTGGTATTGGTGAATGTACTGATGATTTGTATGATCATGATGAGTCTATGGTGCAGAGTAACACTGAAGGACCATTTGATAATATGGTTGTTGGCATGGTGTGGCAAAGCAAATATCATTGTAGAAGGTTCTTGAGAAGATATGCTGTTAGAAGAAGGTTTGAGATTACTTTTGTGAAGAATGACAATAAGAGGGTTCGAGCAAAGTGTATGGATGGATGTCCATGGTTCTTCTTTGCCAGCAAGATGAGGGGAGAAAATTGTTTCAGGTTGAACACTTTTGTTGATAAACATCAGTGTGATCATCTATCGAAGACAAGTAACAGGATGGTTAATTGCAGGTTTGTGGCTGAGGAGTTGGAAGATGCTATAAGGGCACACAAACAGAGGAGTTATAAGCCATTACATATTATAGATGAGTTCTGGAAGGAGTTCACTGTTGATATCAGTTACTGGGTTGCTTGGAGAGCAAGATCAGTTGCACTGGAGAGGATCTATGGCAATTATGACAAGGCATACACATTGGTCCCTGAGTTGTGTAGACAGATGATCTTGGCCAATCCTAGGTCTGTGGCAACATTCTCTAGATCAGATGTTGACAATAC
>MVGT01002477.1:151508-181730 GCA_002174775.1 Macleaya cordata | reverse complement strand
GAGTCCAAAAGAACCAAAATAAAAGTACGACAAAAAATTGAGTACTGATTATATTCACACATTGTTGACAACTATGTTGGGCTTTAATAAAACCTTTGCCGAATGTATTTTTATTCTAGCAAAAAATATCAGTATATTAGTATATTTTATGTTTTCACTCATAATAAAATCATCAAAGCAATTACAAACATCAAATCAAATAATGAAAAATTAAAATACTAAACAAAAAAAACAAAAATATTTCCATAATAAAATCATCAAAGCAATTACATACAAATCAATCAAATAAATTATATCATTCCATATTTTATCTGCATCTACATTCACAAAAAGACTACCCAAATAATTGAATAAGTACACTAAAAAGTCACAAAAAATTACAAAAGAGAATACAAAATTATCAAATAACAAAAAATATTTTCATGATTCATCCTCTATCTCAATCCTCGGCGTGCACATAATTACGATGGTGGGAATGCAAAATAATAATTTTAATGAGAGGAAGAGACTCGAGAGAGGAAGATACATGAAGACGTTTTGGGAATATAGGGTTTTTATAGCTTTTAGAGAGAGGTGATGCACCTATTTTCAAATTTGAAATTTTGAATGATTTTAGGGATTGTGAGAGAGGAGATTGTGAGGTGGGATAGGAAGAGAGATTTTAGGGATTATGTGTGAGAGGAACCGATTAATTTTTTTTGGGTATTTTAGGGTTTAGTCCCTAGTTGATAATTGAAACTGAGTTTCATCCCTCCATAATCCAAAGAGCTGATGTTAGTCCCTTTTTGGATGGAAAAACACGAATCCCAGTTAAATGTTGCACATTTTCTAAACATGTGTGGTTTCTGGACAAAACTACCCCTCACGTGTTTAACACGTGAAGAACTTAAGTAAAATCAATTATATATGCCGAAAATACCCCTCTCTATCTAACGGCTAGGGTATTGCAATGTGATCGACGATCATAACTATCACAGTTAAGCTACAAATATGATCGTTATCTTCTTCTTCAAATCCTATAAATAGGGTTCATAGCTGAAGTTAAAATTGCCAAGTTTGAACCTTTATATTTCTTGTTGAAAAGCCTAAAATTTCTCTAACAAAGGGTAAAAATCAGATTCTTCTTCCTCAACTCCCAGTATTGTTCATCTTGTTTTAAAATGGGAGGTGGTGAATCAAGTATTTGCACTAAGGTATGTTAGGACGTGAAAATCAGAGATAACTCACTCTTTTTAGCATTTCATGTCAATCTAGTTGGTTATTGCATGGCTTCAATCTTTATCAATGGAGGAGGATGAACCGAAAAGGGATGTAATTCAAATTAATGTATTTATAGAAGGGATTTAATACTAATTTAATTTTATATTTTCTAATCTGTTTTAACAAATTAAGCATTTGTAGAAGGTGGTGAATAATCAAGCATTTTCACTAAGGTATATTAAGATGTGAAAATCAAAGATAACTCACTCTTTTTAGCATTTTATATCAGACTAGTTGGTTAGTGGCTTCAATCTTTATCAATGGAGGAGGATAAACAAAAAAGGGATGTAACTCAAATTAATGTATTTACAGAAGGGATTAAAGACTAATTTAATTTTCTATTTACCAAATTATTTTGACAAATTTTCTAATATGTAACCATCATAAGCAAACTATCCTTCAACTTACCTAGGAGAAGCTTCCTCTGCTGTCAGAGAGATCTCTGCGGAATTACCTTGAGATGAAGATCTGAGCCCACACTCTTCTTATACACCTTATGAACTTAGTCAAAGCCCTCTCTTTTTTCTCTCTAGTATATACTCTAAGCTTTCAAATCAACACGAATCAGAAAACCTAGAACTAGGGTTTCCACTTCGATAGGGTTTAGATGAACCCTGTTTTCCTTCAAGCAGATAAAGTTGGCTCAAGTTGTCTCTTCAACTGCTTTGATTAAACGTAATCTTCCTTTCAACTTAACACACGCCGTCGATCGCATTGCAAGACCTCAGCCATTGGATAGATGGGGGCATTTTGGGTTCAAAGATATAAGGTTAATTAGGTCCCTCACATGGTAACATGTGAGGGGTAATTTGGTCCAGTAGACACATGTGTTTCCAAAACGTGTACCATTTAACAGTTTCCATCTAAAAAGGGACTAACGTCATCTTTTTAGATTATAGAGGGATGAAACCCAGTTTCGATTATCAACTAGGGACTAAACCCTAAAATACCCTTTTTTTTTCCTTTTTTCTTTCCTTCTTTTAAAATGTAGCAATCCCACTAATTGCCTTTGTTGTCAAAATTGTGGGAAGTTGGAGATTTTGGTAGTTTTTAAAGATATAGAAATGAGAATATTGTGGGATTGATAGTGAGATAGAGATGAGAGAATCATGGGATTGTGATCCGTTTAGGAAGTTTTGAAGAGTATGGGAGAAAATCGTGGAGGAGAAAGTGGTGGATGGAGAAAAGACTTAAATACCCTTTTTGATAGGGTTTACAAAGGGTAATTGATGACAATTTCATCCTTCAAAATCAACTTAGACTATGTTAAAAAATTATTTTTTAAAGGGTAAAAAAGTAAAAAGCCTCAAAAAAGTGAATTGGATTAATATAATAGTATAGATAGTATAGATTTTAATGCATGAACTTTATCTTAAATGAGAGGGGTTATTGCGTCCCATCGAAACTATGGTTTGCCGACTCGGCCGAGTCGCGCCTGACTCGGCCAACTCGGAGCGGACTCGGCCGGAACTTAGCTAACTTTTCATAACCAAACTCAACCCACATTGGACTCGACTTGACTCGGTCGACTCGGCTATGACTCAGACGACTCTCTCGACTCGACTGGGATGACTCGGCGGAGTCATGACACTAAAGAACTTTTGAGTCTCTGAACTCTAAAATGTACAGTACTATACCGAACTACTTTTCTTCCTTTCTTTTAAATCTAATTTCTCCATTCTTGTATCATCTTCATCTTCTAAGTCTTTATCTTTTCAAATTCATCTATAATCTAATTTCACCTTTTTCAATCTTCTTTCAAATTATTGTGAATTGGAGTATTAAACATAGCAGTTACTGAAATTTTGAAGAATTGAACGTTGAGGGAGAAAACGAACTGAAGAGTATTAATTATTCCCATATTAGTTATCACTTTTTGCAAATTTTAAATTTGTAAGGTTGGCTTTCCTTTTTCTGTTATAAGAGTTATTGTCTCATTTTAATTAGTTAAGGTTGACCTTGTATATATTTGGTAATAAATTTTGATTGAATATATTTGGTAAGGTATGTGTATCCATTTGGTAGTTGCTGACATGTGAAGATATACAAAAATCTTAAGAGATTTACAGAATTCAAAAACGTTGTCTTATGGATTATATGGAAAGTGTTGTGTGCATTGAAAGTAGATACAATTGTAGATTTAAGTGTGGAAAGTGCATAGGTGTCAAATGTTTATGGAAAGTGTATAATGGTGATTAATATATAAACAAGAAAGAAAGAAAGTGTATAATGGTGATCCAGTGTGCTGACTCGGCTGACTCAGTCATTGCCGAGTTGGCCACTAAGTCCGAGTCGGCTAACCATTATCGAAACCCTCATTTCGTCGAGCCCACATAGAGATAATTCGGGGATAATTTTTAGAGAGGATGTTCCCCTCATCGCTTATATCTCATATTCGAAAATCAGTTCGTTCTAGAACTTTTGACCTCGTCAAACCAACCCTTAGAAAATTTAGTATATTTTTTATTTTTTACAATTAATTTTTGATAGACTTTTGATGAAATTAGAAATTTTAGAAGGAGCGTTCATTTATAGATATAAATCATATAATGATTTCTTTTTTAAATTAATTAAACGAAACCATCTTTTGGTGGCTTTTTACATAAAACACCCTAACATCTAAAAATAGTCATGGAAAAAATAGGGATATCGCATATATAAATACTTTGGCTTAGTGGTTGTGCATTTTCGTATGCTCGTAGATATTAGTGGTTTTTCTACGTTTGTGGTGGCGACTCTTTTGTGAAATTGGCGGCGTCTCTTTCTATGCGCTTCTCACAAATCGATTGGTAGTAGCCCAATGGTGTGTCATTTGCCAATGGCTGCCGACATCGTGATCTTTTTCTTGTAAAAAAAACCCCACACTAGAATCTCTTCGCTCTCTCTTTCCCTTCCTCTCTTCAAAACATCCTCGATCCCCCAGTAGTCACTTTCCATCCGTCTCTCGGATACAGAGAAAGCACGGAAGCAGGTATTTTCCTCCCTTTCTCTAACTTTATGTAACCCTAACCCTTATTCTCTATATTTATATATATGCAGATGGATTTTCAAATAAAATAAACCTTCTACTGTTTGTTTTTAGGGTCAAGATTTCTGATGGTTCTATCTTTTTTATGTGATTGATCTTTGTTATGTAGGGTCGTGATTAGATAATTTAGCAGCATCGTTGAAATGGTGCTACCCTTTTAACAACCATCAACTGTTTGTTAAAATTCCTGATAGAGTTTATTTGATTCCCTCTTACTCTAACTTAAAAAAAAAACAACTATAGATGAACTTCTACTCTTTGTTAAAATTACAAAGAGTTTTTAATTCCCTCTCATTCTCTCTAACTACAAACAGTTTTCGAAAACACAAAAAAAATGTTGTGTTTAAAGAAATATTATTCACACCAAATTCATAAATTTAGCAGTTATGTCATTTTTGACACACACATTAGTTGATTTACAAAAAAATTACTGACTAAAATCTCTACTTCTTAAAACTTACTAAAATCTGAACTAGGGTTTCTTCTGGGATTTTGTTTTTCAGTTATTCTTATTGGGTTTGGGTTTGGGTTTGGGTTTGTTTTCCTATAAAAACAGGACAGTTGGGTGAGGGGACTCCATTTACAACAACAACAACAACATCCATAAACAAAACCACAGAAATTAACAAGAGATGCCAGAGAAGATGATGAAAAATTGTAGCAATTATGATGATATTTCAGCCTTAATTGGTGATGGAATAATGTGTGACATACTTAGCAGACTTCCGGTGAAGTCGCTCATGTGTTGCAAGCGCGTATGCAAACATTGGCAGTACTTAATTCAGCAAGATCAGCACTTGATTAATTTACAACTTACCCGATCGAAAACACATCCGTTTCTCATCATCAGCATTGCTAAGGACAATGAAATCAATTTCTTCTCCACAAATGACTTGTTTGAAGGTGGAGCAGCTGTTCACTGGTTAAGGACTCCGTGGAGTAAACCCATGCTGAAATCTGTGAATGGTTTGCTCTGTGTTGTTGATATGGAAGACGACTCTATTCGAATATTCAATCCCAGCACTCGAGAAATAACACCCTCCATCAAAACAACAATTAAGATCGATGAAGAAGAAGAAGAAAAACAGGGTGTTAGGGTTCAGCAGATTCCAAAGTTTGGGTTTGGATGCGATGTTTATGGCAAGGAATACAAAGTGATTTGCGTGTGGGAGATACACAGATCAACAGCGGAGTATTTACCTATAGGGGTTGAAAGGGTTTGCGAGGTTTTGACTGTAGGCGACAATACATGGAGAAGGATCAATGGCGTTGTCTCGCCCTACAACATCCAAGGAAATCCTGTTAATGTTAATGGTGCTATATTTTGGATGAATGATGGGCCTCTCGAGTGGGAGGCTCCAGATTGCAATGCCGTAGTTGCATTCGATGTTGGAACGGAGAAGTTTTCATTGATCACAATCCCTAATTTCATTCTTGGTGAACCCCAATCTTTATTGTCGGGTAGGTTTGTTGATTTATTGGAAGTAGATGGACGTATTGCTCTGTTACATAGAAGAACAAGTGATGGCAAAGTCAATCTGTGGATAAATGATGGATTTGAGGTTACCGGCACCGCTGCTACTAGTGGCCAGAATGTGATTGTTTATAATAGTAATTGGATTGAAGAGACTATATCAATGCCTTTTGATTGGGATGAAAATTTGAATCCTACTTTTCGACCCATTGCAGGGACAGACAAGATCATTATTAAACCCATAGAATTCAATGCTGATTCGCCGAGACATTCTGTCTCTCTTTATTATTATGACCGAAAAAAGAAGACTTCCAGGAAGGTTGAAATCACCGGGATCTACTCATTGATGAATTACCCCTTTCGTTACACCGTTAATATTTTCGTGGAAAGCCTTTTGCCTGTTCAGAAGCAGCAACAACAACAACACACTCAGCTTCCGTTAGGAAATTGAAACAGCTTTCTTAATTAGTGTGTATGTTTTCTTTAGCCTTGAGTTAGATAATTTTTTTTTAAGTACTGTTTCTATCAATAATAGTATTTCAATGCAGATCGATATAAGTATTTAGACCATCATTATATTCCAGTTTAAATCTATAATTTCATTAATAGAATCAATGTTTTGATCTCACTGTATGTATGGGGACTCACTGTATTATTATGTCATGTTTTCAATATATACCTCACCCAGGGAAGAGAATTGTAAAAACTTGGTCAGCAAGTTAGTTGTCACTTATCACTTGTCATGGTAGAAGAATGACACTCTTGTAAAATGCACTTTCTAAGAAGCTTAGATGAATTTTTCATGGTCTGTGCAGTAGGGGTGTCAATGGGTTGGTTCCAGATCGGACCTTTAAGCTATCTAGAACCTAAATCGGTTAATATGAGGTTGTTCCAGTACCTAGCGGTTCTGGTTCCACAACTAGCAATCCTAGAACCGGAACTGCTAGGAACCGGGAGATCCGTCGGGTACCCAGTACCTATTTTAGTGATTGCCACTCTTTTTGTTACTCTAATGCCATTTTGAGTCCAATAGTACATAAACAATAGTTGCAGTAATGGTGAAGGGTGAAATGAATAGATGAGAGAGAATTAGAGTGCGGAAATACTATTTCACTATTGCAACTGGGAAGCTTTTCTTAGTTTTGGAATCAATAACCATCTTCACAGATTGCAGATGAGTGAACACTAGCTACAAGAAAAAAGGCCTTATACCACACGTAGAAGATAACAAACTTTTATTCAAAATCTGGCCTATTTTTACTTTTCTTTCTTTAAATAAGATGTTATCTAAAAAATTGTGCTCTCGCTCTACGCTCTGGCTACCATTTTTTCTTTCTCGCTCGACTCTCTGACTACTTAACTTCAAATCATTTTTTTCTTTCTCACTCTACGTTCTGGTTACTAAGGTTCAAACTATTCTATTCTTTCTAATTAGTAACTATTCTCTTTTAAGTGGCAAGTCTTCTTATCAATAAAGCTCCTGGTGGCATAAAATAATTGATTAAGGTTTAAAATCTCATTTCAATCGAAACATGTCAATAGATTCCAAAGTAAAATAAGCAACATTTTATGTTCTTCTCTTAACTTTTGATCCACAAATCAATTTTTTACAAAACTTGGACTAGAAAATGATTATTGTGGAGATATTTAAAACGAGATTAGATACGATTACCAAATTCTGAAAAGAAAAATAAATCAATATTTGTGTTCATGCGCAACAATGCACAAGTTGTGGCCTACGTTTTTAATGGGGTTAAAAGTTTAAATACGATCTAACTTTTTGTAAAGATGGTCTACATGGAAAAAAATCTTCCTTACCAGTGTTATATGAGCCCTACGAGGTGATATCACCAAAAAGTGTCATTAATTCCCTAAAGAAAAACATGACAAATAGTCCAAGAAAATCTCTGCAGCTCACCTGCTCACAGAAGCTCTGGATAACCTTCGATGGCTCTGCAAACAAACTTTTTTTTTTTTTGTAGGGGAAAACTGATTCTATCATTATGCAAGTCTTGTTCTTCTCAGCTATATCTACAAAGCCAAGGTAATGATTCCAAGAAAATAGATACATACCATCCTTTACTCGAAAAACAACAACGAAGGAAGTCGAAAAGAATCGCGAAAAAGACTTGTATCTTCATTTGGATCATCTCAAATATACATTGATATTACAAAACATACAAAATTATCAAAGAAAAGGGCCCAAGAAAGAAAAGAAAAAGAAAAAAAAGAGAGGCTATATTAACTGTTAAAGAATGATCAATAAAACAGGGGGAATAAAAAGAAAGGAAACACACACACACACTCAACTGGAGAGCTAGTATACAAAGAATGGCATTGAATCATTTATCGATCCAACGACTGATTTACTACTTCTACATTTATGTGCTTCTAAATGCTGCCTTATGGAACAAGAGATATACAGAGGGTGGAAAGTGCACCCGTGAAGCAAACTATTATTTCACAACTCACCAGGGAAGACGAGCCTACTAAGAACAAATTGGTGTTGTTGAAGAAGCTTCCGTTGGTGTTGTTGGAGAAGCTTCCGGAGGCAGATGAGAAGGTTCTATCTCATCTCTGGGTCTATTTAGATCAAACAAAGGCTTCAGTCTCCTTTCAACTTCATTGCTTTGTAGATCCATCTCCTCAGGTATCTATCTCATCTCTGGATCTATTTAGATCAAACAAAGGCCTCAGTCTCCTTTCAACTTCGTTGCTTTGTAGATCCATCTCCTCGAGTATCATAGACAGAGCAGACTTGCAAGAACCCTCGTCCCTAAACGCGAGGGTCCATCTCCCATCAATCAAAGCTTTTGTCTTTGATTTTCCGAAGGCATCCGATTTGGAAGGGTCCATAAAGGGTAAAGTGGACGGACGGATGCGTATGTGTAACCATTTCAAATGCTTATCATCTATTCTGGGCTGAAAGAGAAAGGCGGGTTACAGTAAATACCAGAAGAAATATCAAAATACTATCTACAAAAAATGATTTGATACAAAAAGCCAACCAATTGTGCAACTTGATAATATAATGAGAAACTCGAAAGGAAGGAGAGGCCTCGGTGAACCTCTCTACAATTGAATCAATAGAATTCATCATATTCAGAGTATTATCCAGTCTATCAGGGGTCGCTAACGTGAAACAATTGCTAAAGAAAGCAATAGAACATGCACATAAAAATTAAGATTCTGAACAAACAGATTACAATAATCAACCATGTATATTATTAAAACTTGTCAAATTCTGAACTTTTTATATTTTCGTCTCTCATCTCTTAGCATGCATGAAGCACTCAAAACTCTCATTCAGAAACGGTTAAAACCAAAATTTACAGAGCTGCCAGAACCAAGAAAAGACTGCCCATTTTTTCAGAAACATAACTACAGCGGAGAGGCTTCAGCGCCCTCTCTACTACAGAAAGAAGTTCTTGACAGAAGAGATCTCAAGCTTTATCCAAACTATTTAGTACAAAAGACGTAACAAAATTAGATTAAAGAAGGCTTTTAAATGTTGAAAATTGTTCTTCTTTTAAAATATCCTAAACAGGTCGAATGCAACTACATTAATAGAGCTTGTTCTATTTGTTTTTCAGAACCAAATAACTTACTATTTTTATCTCTTTAATCACCAGTTTGATTGGATGAACTTCACCAGTTGTATCAAACTCTTGCTTTGCATATGCATTTGTCACAGAAAATAGTTTTAAGGAACAATGCAATTATCAAGAACCAAGAGGGTGATAAAAGTTTCATGGAGATAATTGAGAAGCAGAAGTAGTTTACAAATATAGTCATCCAAGTCCCTTGCATCAGGTATTCAGCTCTTATAAGTGCCCCTTGGTGTGATCCTAAATCAGTTCATTTTGTTTTCAAGTGCTTTAAGAAGTAGGAGAGCATCATAAACCACAAGCCTGCTAATAATCTGAACTTTCTTTAAGCGACAAAATCAGTTATCTCTTTTGAGGAAATAAAATACGGCAACAAGTTAAAGAAAACAAAAAACAAAACAAGGACGATGCCAGGACTTGACATCCAAATGTCCCTTTTGTTCAAGTGAAGTGCATGAGCACATAATCATTTTGGAAGATGAACACCAAAGATCCCATTGAAATAGAATAAATAAATAGCCAATTTGATAAAACTAACATACATTAGAGCCAGCCAAGGGTGCCGCAACACGGAGCACTCCACGTTGATTTCTAAGGGGTAGTTCTTCTGCAAGGAGAACCCACCCTGATGTTCCCCTGGAGATTGCCAAAAAGGAAAAGTGACGTTCTTTTCCCCTCTCAAATGCAATTCTACAAGGCACTGCATCAACTGCATATGGCAGCCAATGTCAGTTGTTTATAGGATATCCTCTAAGAATTACAACTAATGCCATTATCTATTCAGTATTTAACAGGACTAAACAAGCATTGAAGTAAAACTGACCTATGCTTATCTCAGTGCCAGGCTTTGGATCTAAGACATCCAGGCCAGCAGTTTTTGATCGGGTATTTAGAGGGAGATCAGTTGGAAAGTAGATTGGGGGTTGTTCAGGTAAAGCCTTTCCGGAGGAGAAAATTTGAAGTTGATGACGTAGTACAAACACCTGAATATGAAAGAGGATGACAGAAGTTGGTTACTGAAATATAGAGAACAAAGAACTACATGTGCATGTATAGAAGAGAGTAAGCTGAGACAAAACCTTGACCATCTCGTACATTCTTTCACCAGCAGAGAAAGATGATTCACCTGGAAAAAATTAAAGGTGTATTAGATACATACATAGAAAATACAATTAAAATTCAAGAAGCTAAATAGGCAAGTGATCAAACCTTCCAAAGAGCATTTTGCTGGCGGTAAGAGTATGCACTTGGGTTCTTTCTGAGGGGAAGAAGCCTCAATTGCTACATTAAGAAATTAGGTTAGTTCAGGCACACCTAACCACATGAAAAAGTACTTTCAATTATCAGAAAATGAAATGAGTACCTTTTTTGCACTTCTTCCACTCATCAGTAAGGATTGATGTAAGTAAATCAGGCCAAACCCCTCTAACTTCCTGGAGAAGGCCATTGGTGCAGTTTTTGTACGCATCCTGTGCAGTGTGCATGAAGAACATACAATGTCATTCCAAATCATATCACTTCAACTCGAAGAACAGAAGTATTTTCATAGCACGGGTATAAAGATTACGCCCAACTACTTCATCACGTGCTTTTAAAAAAACATAAATACGGCACGTACTACCATATAAATTTGGTACGCAAATTATGCTTAGTCTTGCAGTGGTAAGAACCGCAGCTTTTAAGCTAATATTGGGTACAAAATTTTGAGCAATGTTGTGTATATCAACAGATTTTGCACATGAAAATTAAGAAATACCAACACAGACAACACCTCATCAGCAAAACTCGGTGTATATCAGCACTCTTGACACATCAAAAACCCTTCTTAGCTTGCTCTATTTTTCTTAATACAAGTTCATATCACTACTAACCAAAGAAAAGTAAAAAAAGAAAAACAATGTTTACCCCTGCAGTGTATTATAGTATAAGTGTTCAAGAAAGCAAACAGTTATATACTTATATCAATGAAGTCATAAAATGCTCCTGAATTTGAATTCAAGAAACAAGGCTCACTGGCTCAGTATCAATATTTCTAGATTCTGTACAGCATCTATTGATAAAGATGAAAAGGAGAATTTGAGTATTTACTAGTTGATAACGTGATATCTTAAAAGTCTGTTAATGTGAATATCATGTTAATAGGCTAAAAAAAATCAAAACTTGACTACTTAGTGAACCTTATCAAAATCAATTTTGATGTGTACAAATTCGGAATATCCAAATATAACACAAGATACAATATCTTCTTCAACAATTTTTGCTCTCGGTTCTATTTCTTTTCAGGTAACGCTCTTACCTTGAGCAATTTAAGATGATGACTGTTAAATTCTGCCTCACTATATGGAAGTAGCTGACGTAAAAGCCAACCACCATCCCACAATGTCTCCGCAGAGATATTTGACCGGCAGAAGAGACCAACCAATGCATCGAGCACCTACAAAAGAAAAATATCCATCATCATAAGTTCACAATATAATAGAAGGTATCCAATTTATTTTTACTAATTATTTCCTTTTTGTCACTCTAATGTCTGCATTAACCATAAAAGAAAAATATTAATATGGACTGCAAAATGAGTGGCACAGAACAAGGAAAGAATGCCTAATCTACATGCCATCTCATCCGAAATATTTTATAGAAAGGAAATATAGCTTACTCTGGAAGAGATCCTAAATAAGGAACTATATACAGGAGCAAAATGCTACAATATCCCAGACCAGGATTAATGTTAATTAGGATTAGATGCTCCATTTTTATTTTTATTTTGATGAAATTAGATGCTCCATTTTTATTTTTATTTTGATGAAATTAGATGCTCCATTTAATTGTGCATCTTGACAAGATATGACGTGGATAAGCTTAGAAGTATAGATTAGGATAACATGATAAGTACATAATATAGGATTCATTTCATGTAAAGACAGTGCATATTATAACTTCAGTTAATTAAGAGTTTTTCTCTATTCGTCTGATCCTCTTGAGGTAGGAATTCATCGAATGACATGGATTCACCAAGCCCAGTACAGCTCAATCCTTGGTGATCCTGCATCAATTTATCGGTTGAGTCTTGCACAAATACCCTAGTCGACCCTGCATAACTTGGAATCTATTATCAATGTTAGAAAATAGCAACAAACTAAGATTAAGTGGCAAATAGGACCTGGAATCTATGTACTCGAGGGCTTACACCCAACTCGCTGCAAGAACACGACCATCCATACTGATCCTGAAAAACAACATGAAATAGGGACAAGTAATTAAAATGTTAACAATGTAATATAATAATATTGCATTATCAACTATACAAATAAAACTAAAAGGAAGTTCCGAAGCCAATAAAACTTTAAGAAAATACATTTGAACCAAGCGATATTTACAAAAAAGAAAGTTACTTCTCAACAGGTGAAACCAAAAGAAGACCATTAAAACCGGCAAAGCATGATAATCACAGCACTTTTTAACTTTGTTTGAAATTGAAGGATTCTTATATGGGGGGAATAAAAGAAAAGAAGATTTTGGTCTACCTTACTTTCTTCATTTAATCCCTTATATCAATAACTCAATCAAAATGCAAGTATGTCCAAGAAGGTTTGTTACAGGATCTATTATTATTACCAAAATCAATATTATGCCCATAACTTTTGGTTCATAATACCTCTTCACCTCTCTCTTTCCCTCTTCCTCTCCAGTCAAGAGAACCAAAATTTGGGGTTGATCTCAATTCAATTCAGTAATCAGCTCAATATATGAAAGGATCTTGTTGAGTTGCTACCATGCAACGGTGAAAATTTGAGCTACAAATATTCACAGTTGCGAATAATTCATGGATGCAAGAATTTGCAGAACGCATATTACCCCACCCCCCATATAGAGCCTAAGACACAGAAAAAGTAGATAAACTAGGCCCTCTCAGAATTCTTTTATAGTTTTATGACACATTTTCGAGTGGTGGTGGGTGGGCGTGCGTTGTATATGTGTCTGGGGTGGGGGTTTGCATCTCCACCTACCCGAAAAACCTGGAAATGTTTATTCAATGATTTTTTACCAGGAAACATTTCCCAAGGTAACCTAGGGTCAGGACCATGCATGAACTCTGAAACGAATATGAGATGACGGAAAACCAGCAAACACCACCCAGGTCCCTAACCACTGTGAAAATCACAATAGAATTTATTTGCAGCACTCACTAAGATAGTGAATGTAGTTTTTTATCAAACATAACAAGGACACAAAACATACCCCAGAGAGAGAGGTAGAGAGACCTGTCTAAATGATGATTAATTGAAGAAAGATACCTTGATATTTTGGAGATAGCTATCAATTACGCTATTAACACCTTCTTCCGACACGCCACTCTCTGAAGAAAAAAGCTGCTCCTCATCTGGACCCTCTCCAACCAAAGCTTGCTTCATACACAAAATATTTCAGTTCAATAACACAACATCATGAAGTAACTGTTCGAGTAGAACCACACCTATAAAATCAATCTTCTATAATTTATACAGAATGGATCCTTAAAACTTAGCATTAAATGGAGAACAATAGATAGTTCAGTAGAAAAGCATCAAACTGAAAATTGACACCAAGAACCGGAATGAATGCAGTTTTAATTCAGTAAAATGGATTAAACAACACAAGGTACTAATAGTTGCGATATCCAAACTTGTCAATAGAAGCTACAATTAAAATTGCTTTTCAAATATTCTTCTTCATTCTGCTGAACCTCTCCATTTGCATAAGAAAGAAGAAAATTTCAATGGAGTCAATTTACTTGAGCTGTCTACTTACAAGTAACAACTACGACTCTACGAGACTTGCACGAAATACAGAAATTAAAGAAATTAAACACAACTAACCTCTATAATAAATTCAAACACAAGGGAAAAGTAAAAATTACAAGATAAAAACTCAATACGCCTTTGACAGCTCAAATGGGGATCAAGCCAGTCGTAATTTTGGAATAACTTTTCTTCCTTTAGAAGAGTTTAAATAATAGATACAAAAAATAACAATTAAGTTCTGGCACAAACTAAATGAAAAACATTACTCATCAAGGACCTCCCGGAAACTAAATGAACAAAAAAAAAACCCCAATTAGTGAACTCTGAAAAGGGTTGATTAAGTAAAACTTCAACAGCAGATCACTCCCACCATTCAAAGCCACAAGACAAAGTGATTTCCACATGAGAGGGCAAAAACTTGTGAAGGTTGAAGTGCTACATTCATTCCTTCGTATTTTTATTAAATTAAGTATTTATCAACTGTAAATATTTGAAGCTTCATGAAGATGCAGAAGAGACAATCTAAGTTCAGGAAGCGTAAAACCTTGACATTTGATAATAAAATCCAGCACAGCAATACAGAAACAACATATATAATACAGAAACGACAGTACACATTTTTAAATGCAAGTAGGAAGACAACATTTTAAACCTGAAATGGGAGTCAAAAACACGGAAACAACCTACCAGCAGTAGTTTCTTATGCTGTTTTCTTTGGGGAAGAATTCCAAGAGCGTCTAGCACTGACTCATCCAGCTCTACAAAACAGAATGGAACTGTAAGAGAAGACATTAAAAATGACAGGCAAATCAGAACTAAATTCAGTAATTTCAGTAATATTACCCTTTGTTTGCAACAAAGTAGCCAGCACATTTAAAGAACCCAAAACTTGTATTTCATCCCCATTAACAATGTATGAGAGCAATACCTCCCTACATAAATATTTCAGCACGTCAGTGTCCCAATACCCTTGGAGAAGATAGACAACATTAAAGAAGGAATAACTAATTCAATAGCTAACTAAGTGGTGATTCATTAAATAGGAGAAAAGGGAAGAATAAAAAATAAAAATAAAGAAGTAGAATAGAAATTACTTCCAGTCAACTGACGATAACTATGGTTCAAAATCTCAGAATGTTTGACCAGAATGAGGCCATCACAGTTTATATTGGTAGTGTTTGTGTATTGTTAGAATGTTTTGTAATATAATCGATAAAATGTCTCGGTTTCTCATCTAGCCAAATGGTCAAAACATGATTTTAAACCCTTGCTAATAATAGCATCTCTGTACTTATTTGGTTTTGGGCTTTTGGAGATTATTTAGTACATTTCAATATGAAACTTCTAAACCGAAGTGTTGAGTGTTGACAGCAAGTTTAGGATTCATGAGTTCAACAGCTACTGTAGTTTATTATAGAAAAATTGATAAACTCACTGACCCAGGAGTCCAGGATACTAGTTATTTTTAGACATCGAAGGTTCAAGCTTCCAATGCGTAGGTTACAAAAAAGTAAAAAGAGGAAAAACAAGGAAAATCTGAAGTTCAAAGTGAAAAGCAATGTCATATTTACCTCAAAGCCAGATGCGGACCATTACAGTTATGTTGCAGTGAAAAGTCTTCTGCTGAATGCATTGGAGATGAACTAGATGAACTCGGTACAGTAACTCTTAAAAGTCGAGTATTTGCCTTTGTATCAAGAGCATCATTGTCCAGACAATGGTTTTCATGGGTGAAACTGTGATCAGATATATTGCCATTAGGTTTAGCTTCGGACTTTGGAATGAAATCCTCCAGCAAATAGAGCAAAGCCACAGCAATTGTATTTGCCAAATTCTTGGTCTTAAGGATGCGCAAGATGCAACAAAGTAAATACAGTGAAGTAGTAGCACCAATTTGTGTTCCCTGGAGTTGCAAGTTACAAAACATTAAAAGAGATACATATATATATATAGGACAAAGAAAGTAAATAATGCAGAAAAGAAACACTAGAACTCTTACATTAGTAGGCTCCATCCTCAAAGAAGGAAAAAGTAATGGAAATATCAAAAGCTGCAAAATATTCTCTGTTATCAATCTTCCAAGATTGGGAATGCCAGAAGATATAACATCACTAAAATAATATAGGTTGTCTTCAATTTCATCTACAGCAGAAAGAATGCAAGAGGTTGATTCTGGGCAAGGGTTCCTGCTCAGAAACCAAATAATATACGTTAGGGAGATAATTACGATACCAACCTGATACTTATATCCCTACTATCTAGACGAAAAAAGAAAAAAAAATGCAAACTTAAATTGATGTACATGCAAATTAGTATTCACTGTCCACTTAAACTTCTGATTCCTTACTTTGCAGATTCAGAGACCCACTCATCCAAGGTTATGCACTGCTTCCGAAAGTATGTAACCAAATTCGAAAAATAATCTGCCAGAGGTGTACTGGTGACATATCTATTCACACATTCGTCTCCAACTG
Organism: Macleaya cordata; assembly: GCA_002174775.1. NCBI lineage: Eukaryota > Viridiplantae > Streptophyta > Magnoliopsida > Ranunculales > Papaveraceae > Macleaya > Macleaya cordata. The sequence goes on along the minus strand of MVGT01002477.1, from coordinate 165,105 downwards.
AAAATGAGAAACATGGAAATAAAAGAAAAACAGAATTAAGTACAACACAACTGCAATTTAAATTAAAATGAAATAAAAGAGATAGGAAAGAAAGCCTCCAACTTACCGTGGTAGACATTGAGTGTCAAAGCACGTACAGCAATGCGTACCATGCTTTCCTCGTGGAAAGCAAACTGTATTGCCTCAATGTACAACGGAAAGGAAACTACTTCATCCTGAAGCATAACAAAGATGAATTTTCCTTATATACACACACAAACAAAAAATAAAAATTACAAGAGGCTAAACCTAAGCAAGGAAAGCATGCAAAGGACCACCTAGTTGAAGCATTTTCTCTTTTAGATCTTCAAATACAAGCAAAAACATATGGCAAATCTAAATATCCATTACAAACTGATAGTCACAACCATAGTTAGCATATTCGCGAATAAATACGTTTGCAAGTGAATCGACTTAATCGACCGAATTAATAAAGAAGACGGGTAAAATTCAGAATTCGTCACTCTCACAGAATTAAACACGAATTCTATAAAAGAAGTAAAAACAGTAAAAAAAATTTGGCCCAAACTTTTTGACTTTTCTTTTTCGTTTAGAGAAACGAGAAATAGTTGAGTCATTTTAAACTGTTTTATACTGCAATGATGAGATCAGCCTTATAATAAAAAATATTTTTTTCATACTTTTTCTAACATTAACTAAACCTCTTCAACGGTGCTCCATAAGGAGGTTCCGTCTATGGAACTCCCCCAAGTGGTGTACCACCTCTTCAACGGTGCTCCATAAGGAGGTTCCTTCTATAGAACTCTCTCAAGTGGTATACCTTTAAGGCGATTTTTAATACGAATTCTTCCCTAACTAACATGAATTTAGATGTCACCATCTTCTTCCCGTGTTGCGGATAAGTGGCCGAATTTTTTACTCTACAAAACGAATTATACACGAAAATTTTACCATATACCAAATTGCTAACTATGGTCACAACACCGTCAACAAACTTCACTAACAGATAGCATGTCGTTGATACCCCTTCATTGTTATTAACAATGTCTTATCGCAATTATTTAGTAGATTCTCTACAACAAATGATTTTTTATCATTAATTTGAGTAGCCTAGTGCGTGTTTCGACAACAAATGATTTTTTTTCAAGACTTTGAGGTATAAGGAAAATACAGTCCTATCGACCAAAAAGAAAACTAGTAGCCAGGAATATTTCTTTGCAGCGAATATACTGACAAGTTACTAATATTCTTTATGATGTAAAAAATATTAAGATTGGTGCTTATCAGAAAATTAGTTACACTGCAAGAATGAGTAGATTTCTTCTTTAACATGGACAATTGATCAATTTCAATAAGATAATCAAAACAGAGTTTGTATGACATTAATATTTCAACGCCGATTTACAACTAGCAATTAGTTGATATTAACTGAATTTTGTAAAGTCAGTCAAGTATTCAGGTTCAAAAATGTCAGACGGGGTAATAAGAAAGTGGAGGCTTTGAGTGTTTTCATTTAGCAGAGAAGGATAAGTTCTAATCTTTTTCTAACAGTTTTAAAATCAGATGATCGTCTTAGTTCATCATATGGCATTTCAGACATATCAAAGATGATATTTAGAACTTTTCTTCACATGTCAGAAATTTATCTGTCATGATTATACACATAATCATTTTCAACTTTTCACCTTCAGTATTTAAGATCACTAAGCATGTGTGATGTGTCTTTCCCTTTCTTTTCCTTTTTTGGTCATGCAACGTATCGAATCATGTCTGACATATTAATACATAATTATGTCCAACATGTAAAATTTAAAAAGATGGTGTCCTTGTTACAAAAAAAAAAAAGCATGATACTGGATGTGTGTATCCAACGCGGCAAATTTCTAAATGATGTATCCTTTATTAAACTTTTAAAAAATTTAAAAAAGGAGTCGGATCTGAACAATCAGTATCATGCAAGTTTTTATATCGATAAATGCTTATCAAGTAAGTTGCAATCGCGCAACATTCCAGACGTAGGTGTTACATAGATAAAGTAATGCCTCTGTAAAGAAAAAGGGATCTGAAAGACTGAAACTAGTATGATACAGTTTATTAAACAAAATATGTTAACCAACATACATTTTGAGTCTTCAAAAGCAGAGAAATTGTACTTTTATTCAGCTTCCCGCTTATTGCCCTGAGATCAAGGCAAATGTGATTAAGATTACATACATCAAGAAAAATAATATTTTCTGAAAAGGATAGAGAAGAGGAAACAGAATTATAAGACTTTAAAAACAAAATAAAAAACAAAACAAAAGCAAAAAGCAAAAAGAAAAGAAAAGAAACAATAGCAATTTACAAACCTTAAAAAGGATATGTAGTAAGACAGTAGCTCTTCATTACGGAAGTCAAAGGGATATGTTATAAGGTAGTTAATGTGTTCATTGCTGAAAATGTAATCTGCAACACAAAAGGACCATGAGAACCATCCATACCATTTTGAATTAAAAGAAGGCCTCAAGAACCTGCATAAAGTAGGACCACACTACTATTATTGACTTACAGATTGCATGTTCACTTTTAAGATTCTGGATCATAATGCTCATAGTCTGTAGTAACTGAAGAGCTACACCCACAGTTCTACTAACTTTTAGTATACGTGCAAACTCCCCCATAACCTGCTTCTCCATGAAAAAACTGCAAAAGATCCTCAATTTCATAAAAGAATATTACAACTGGAAGAGAATATCAAAAGAACACCAGGTATTGAGAAGTTCTCACTCAAAAAAGGTTGGATCATGTTGGTCACCATACGTAACTATCTCGGCAATCGATCTCAGAGCCTCAATTACAAGATCCTACGGAACAAGAAGAAAATGAGAACTTCTATTACAAAAGCAAATTTCACTTAACTAAGACTAGACCGAGAAATCATTTACCTGGTTAACTTCATTGACAATTTGAAATTTCTGCAGCTGATCAGTTAAAAATCTGGCATCCAAATAAACTATAATTAACCCAAATAACTAGAAGTGAAAGCAAAGTATTCCTTGAAAAGTGAAATATATAAATGCTCCCGAGAATTCCTGGGAAAATAGAAATGGATAAGAAGCAGATGATGGTCATATCAATTCCCGTACGGATAATATTTACTTTTTAGAATAGGTCCGAACCTTTTCTTTTCGAAATTTCCTTGTTTACCTTTGCTAAAAGGCTGTAAAAACAACATGGCTTCTGACACAACCCATGAGCAACACAAAATTTATATTTCCTGCTCCATTGCCTGATACTTCTATATTTCTTTGGGTACGTTTTCCTTTCATCCAGAATAATCTCAGTTAAATACGCTTTACCTCCATTTGTGAAGTACACACCCTTGAATAATATATCCTAGTAAGAAAGAAATATGGGCAGGATTTACAATCCTCCATCTTGTTGCATTCTATGTCTCTAAAGACATCATTTTCAGCAGTTATCAACTTCTCTTGTAAGGAAGAGTCGTGTGCAACTATTTTGTGCCTTAGGGATGAGGATGAAGGTTGATTTCACGTTGTCTTCCTCAACTCAAATGAACTTGTAAAGACAAAAGAGTCTCTCTTGTTTTATCCGATGCAACGTAGAAAAGTCATAAAAGGGGATTTTGAGGACACCCTAACGAGACTGAAGCAGGTTAACATAAAACATAGTATCTTCTTTCTACAATATTCCGTCTGGAAAATCCATAAATTGTTTATTTTTATTTTTATTTTTATAAGTGCCATAAATTGTTTAATAATGAGTGCTATTTGCATTTATACAGAAAAAGTACAAGAATCAAAGAGGAAGAAATCTTCCTCTGTGCACAAGGTCTCCAAATAATTAACATTTGAAAGAATATAATCCTCTGTTTACAAGTACCTCAAGGGCTTAGATTTGGAGATTTCGTCTTCAAATGGAACCATGTTGCTGAAAATTTGTTCCTTCAAATTTCTGCTGTTTCAATTTCTTTTCTTTCTGGTCTCTTAATTATGTATAATGGGCCTGCCTTAGGGATGTTGTACTGTTGGGTTTCTCTTTTGTTTCATTAATTAAAAATTTATTTCTAAAGATCGAAAGAATTGCAAATTATTATAAGGAATCAAATGCTTTGAGAAGACCCTGAAGGATATCCTTAAGTTCCACTTCTGTTGAATCTACCTTTCTTATTAGGTCCACAAAAGAGCTTTGAGGCTCTCAGTTTTCTCTAGGTTTTTTAGGGTTGAATTTGCTATTCTTTATGTTTCTTACCAATTTATTGCTGTTTTTTTTTTACCAAATGTTTCAGTAAGTTTCTGATGGTACAACGGAAGTCTTAGTAGAAAAAAGAAGAAGGATGCGGAGATCCTCAGAAGATACACAAAGAGATGAATTAAGGTTCCCGAAATAGAAGAATCAACATATGCAGGGAGAAGAAGAAAATGTGGGAGAAGTAGATAGGGTTTCAAAACCTCCTCAATTAATCTATAATATGTCTACAACTGAAATTATGGAACAGTACGAGATTTTAAACCAGGCTACTACCAATGATCTCCACCAAGTCCGAGGAGAGGCAAACCTCAAGCTAAAGAAGAAAACAAAACCAAAAATCTCTTGTAATACTTGGAATAAGAATAAACATAATAGTTACTTTCTTCATGATCCTTGCACATGATGCATCCCATGGGAATAACTTGCCTATTATTGGATAATATGGTCCACAGTGAGGATTTTCTACAACGCTATAGCTTACAAGTATGCCTCAACCATTGGGAAAATAAACCTTCTTAACTAGCAATTTTCTCCGAAAAATACATTTTTTGTGATTTCCAATGAAGTGGCATGGCCGTAAACTTCATAAGGAATTCAACGGAAATTTCACCTACGGAACCACATGGTTGAGGTGATGTTCTACAGAGATGAAAATATCCTCTACCCAGTTAAGACGAGAATGTATTCCAATATTTCTCAACGTAAAAGCTTCGACCAAAATATTGTAATCCAAGCAATCTCGTTTGTTGCTCCTATAGTGTAGAACAAAGATCGACTTTGTACCATTATCTCCTAGAAAAAATTCACTTTTGCCACTTCCAACCTTAAACCAGTGCTTTCAATAAACTAGCTCAAACACTTCAATACCCCGAACTTCCATCTGTAAAGAGTAAGGATTTTTCAACCATCCCAGGTACGATTGCTACAAAGCCCTGATTTTCCTCGCAAATCTCCAAAGCCTTTCCACAAATTGGTATTATGGTCATTTCCTTCAATATCTACACATTCACAACATTAAACCTTTTTGTTTAGCCAACCATATCCGAGCATACCAAGTTCAATTTCTTTTATCTTTTTGGATCCTACACCCAACCAAAGGCAGTCCCTTTGAATCTTATCAATTTTGTTGGCAGCAAACCTCAAGATGACAAAAATAGATAAATCATCCAACGGATACTTATAACAACAACTCCTACGAAAATAATTATCTTCCTTCAGTATACACTAAAAACCTAAAAGCATATAATTTTTCAACCATGTAATTCCTTGCATTTAAAACTTGCAAGCGCCTAATTCCCTAAAATGCTCCACCAAGAGGCCACTGAAACATCCTAGATTAGAAAGCATCAACACAGAAACCCTGAAATCATGTGTTGTACGTGTGAATGTGTGTCCATACATAATCTCCAGAATGTGTTCAATGATACTTCAACCATGGATTCTGTCATCCATGGACACTAAAGATCCTACATGTTCCCCCCATAATACATCATCAGAATGCCCTACCAGTGCTGCCTAAATAGCAATATACCATACAGCTTTAACCAAGTATAATTAACTAACCCCCTCTTTTTTTGTCCAATGTATATAATTAACTGACTCTTGAAGATATCTAAAATGTTAGATAAATATGTCTCCCTTGTTAGACCCGCATAATTATGTGATATACATTGTGTTGCCTCAGTTCTATCTTTTAGAGTAAGTTGTTCTTAACATGCATTCAAGCAGGGAATTCAACGGGGTCATGGGTTCAACTTCCAGCGTTAACCCTAAAGCAAACAAAAAAAAAAAGTTTTTGGGATAATTCCCATGCGCAAACATGTAAGGGGAGAGTGAGATGAATGTGGTCCACCCCCATTAGACCCGCATAATTAATTTGTGGCGCCTCTCTCTAACAGTTGCAGCTTTTAGAGCAAGTGTGGTTGTTAAAAGTCTATCTCCAGCCTCCATCATGACTTTACGAACCCTAAAATTTCCACTTTCAGACATTCTAGGGTTTACAAAACAAACTCCCATCCCATGGACGTCAACTCACAATAACATTCGGTATTCACTATTTTCTCATTTCCCACCTAAAAACTAAAATTTCAATCTAATACAAGTTAACTGTTACGAATGATCAATAACAAGATCAAACCATCACATAATTCACCAAAATTTTGACCTAATTCATAAAATACAAAAGTACAAAACCCTAACTAAAAAAAAAAGGAGAGAAAGAAAAAAAAAACGAACCTGAGTTCTTCAAGGGAGAATCGATTTCTGGATTTCCAGAAAGAAAACCACATGTTTTAACAATCAGATCTGTAAAATAATCATGGCCGATCCCATAAAACGCCCTAAAAAACCACGATTTCAAGCTTCAAAGTCTGTAATTTTTTCTTCTGCCCAGATGTAGATTGAGAGAGATTTCGAAAATATTGAAATCAAAATCAGATAAAGATCAGATTTTGTTGTTCATCAAAATTGATTTCAACATTTATTGCAAACACAAATAATATAATTCTAGAACTTCTCGTTAATTCCATTTTTATGAAAGAAAGAAAAAAGGTTTTTGTTTCTTCTCTCTTCTGTCTCTCTCTCTCTCTTCTGCAACCTGTTCGGTTTCTTGCCGCTAACTGGAACAGAATACTTTTTATTTTCTCTCTCTAGACTCCATTCGCTCTCACCATCTCTTTGCTGGACTTAATTGACCAAAATTCAGCTGTACTAGAGAATTCCTAGCCGTCGGATTAGATTACCCCACCCCTTAAGTCAAGTTTAGTTTATGAAATAAAGGCATGATTAAAAAAAAAAGTTCGACAATTTTAAGACAAGATTTTTATAGGTTGCAAATGGAGATAACCCAAAAATGTTATTATGATTACCTCACCAAATACATCATTTCTTATAAAAGCACCATGGCAAATTTTGGTTTTGAACTAGGGATATTTATTTGACGGCTCATAAATGATGAAATTTTTTATGAGATAAAGAAGTTTTAAAATGATGTGATTGTTTTGTGAATATGATATATGCTCTGATAAGGTTACCTTAGCAAAAAATAACATTTAGATCATTTTCATGTAAACTCTATAAATAGAGATGGCAAAAATCTTCACAAGACAAGTACCTATGGAATCTGCTACTAGTAGAGCGGGATGGGGAAAAATTAGGGCCCATTTGGTTCGCAATTGGAAAACTTGTTTTCAAAAACTAATTTACACCTAAATTAACTACATTTTGTATCACATCTAAAACTATTTTTTTGACTTTACTATAAATTTCTAAATGATTTCATTGAAAATAAAGAAAACAATATTTTTTTATTTTATAAAATCATACATGATTTTATTAGAAATCCTAAAACAGTTTTGGATGTAATACAAAATGCATATTTGTTTAGGTGTAAATTAGTTTTTGAAAACAAAATTTTCAATCGCGAACCAAACGGGCCCTTATATACCCAAAGGGGGAAGAGGGATCACATTTCCCACCCCGCCTCCTTTAGTGAATTCATATAATTATATATAAAATTATTTATATATTTATTTAAATAATGATATATATAATTATTTTAATAATATAATTATATTTTACTTTTAAAAAATATTATTTTATGTGATTTTTTTTAATAAGCAAAGTGAGGTAGGAATGGGACCCGTAGAGAACCGGGCGCCCATAAGAGATTCACTATCCCAACCAACTAATGTGGGGATGACCCATTTTTTTCTATCCCTGGGTCACAAAAATCTTTCTTAAAATTGTCTACAAAACCTTACTTGATCCGTAACTCCTTAATCTGATGGTTGAAAATAGACAATCAGGGTTATTATATTGTGGGCCCGTTGATAGGTGGTCCAATGATTATATGATCTGTGGTCAAAATTTATGTGCCACGTTGCATTTTAGGCAGACAGATATTCGATTCTTTATACCTTTGGGTATGCCTAACCTTTTTACCTATAAAAAAGAAAGAGGGAATGAATGATTGGAAGAGGTGGCTAAATAAACGTATGAAAATAGGCAAGTGACTCAGTGAGGTCTGGTACTTTTATATAATAATAAAAAATTAAAAATGTTTTAATCAGGTAAATAAAAAAATGAATTTTGAACCCACAACAGTACAACATTGTGAAACCATCCGGAGGATGGCTAAGTGGTCAAGACACTCACCTCACAAAATGGAGGTCGAGTGATCGATCCTCCTAATGGCCACTCCCACAATAAGATTTTAACCGATTGTGTGTGGATAGGGAGGTCTGCTCACACCCCAGGGACTATTCTCTAAGAGACCCGGATACCCTAGATCTCAAAAAAAAAAAAAAAAAAAAAGTACAACATTGTCATAGTGAAGAAGTGCCAACCAATTATGCTAACACAATTGTTAATAGTTTACATTTGATAATTGCGGTTCCATTTGGTTTGTTATCAATATACGAATAATTATTTTTATATATAGCTCGTATGAATTGTGAGACTACTTAGCTTTTCTGTGTTAAAAAAAAAAAAGAACTCAGAGTTCTTATGGTTTGTGATCTAAAAACTAGTTTTTAAAAACTAATTTATGGCTAAATTAATCAATAGCTTATATAAGATCCAAAACTATTTTCAAACTCAAATACAAAATAAGATTTTAAAAAACACTAAGATGTTATTTTTTGGTATTTTCAATGAAAACATATAGGATTAATTTTACAGGAATATTCAAAAAAATATTTGAATATGATACGGCAAGATGTATTAGATTAGATGAAAATTAGTTTTGAAAAGTGGTTTTCGGATCGTGAACCACACGGGCCCTTAAAGCCAGTCTAATAGGAACCTCAAATTTTAAGACACCATTGAAAAGCTGGGGAAAGCAAGTCTAGTGGGGTTCCGCATAATTTTAAGATCTCAATAGAATTTATATCTGTTGATGGACAGTCCGACGAAAGGAATGAACTTTAGCATACCCCAAATTTGATGAAGTTTTTGAAGGAATTGAGGGTTAATGGTGTCCACTGGAAGCCCACTCCTCGAAATGGGGGGGTGCGTTTTTCAGGTTCACATGCCATTAGAGCATCTCCAACGCTAATATGAATGTGGTAAAATAAGACTGTGGCGTAGGAGAAATAGACATTCTCTTTAAAAAACCTTATCCAATGCTAATGTGAAGAAAATGTTGATGTGGCGGTAGTTATTATAGACATTCATCTTCACAATGTTTACGGTCCACATCAGCAATTTTTATTTTCTCTAAAATTTTTAGTTACTTTTTAAACAAAATAAATTTTACCAATTCAAAAATTAAGTGTCACATAAGTTAAAAAGTGATCCCACGACATTGGCATTGGAGATGCATTTTTTTCAACAATGTCTACTGTGAATATTTTATTACCTCGTAGATTAGACATTGTCTTATAAGATATGCCACGTAGATAAGACATTGTCTTATAAGATATTTGCATTGGAGATGCTATTAGTTTTTGGATTATTTTCCATGCAGAAAATAAGCTGAGACAAAATTGATTTGGACTACTTTATTTAGGCCGAGCCCACATCTGTTCTTATAATTTGGGCCATAAAGACGGGCCTTTACATCCATGCCCGATGTTAAGTTGGGCTTGACCTTTGGCCTGATGGAGTTAAAATTCAGGTTGGACTTGAGCTAACCTCATACATGATCCAACCCGCCCAGTTGCACCCCTACGATACAAGGGCAGATGCTTTGTTCCCAAACTGTTCTCTTGCTAATTTCGCCTTATAATGACTGATATTTGTTGAGAATGTTCTCTGTACTTTAGAAATTATTCTCACGAAAAATTTGATGATTCTAAAACTCTTAACGTCATCAATATTTAATTAAAAAAATAATAGTTAAAAATTAATTTTATCTCGGATGATGTAGAGTAGATGTTTCATTCAACTTTCTATAGGGTTGGAAGTCTTAAAATTAGCTGATTTTTTGTAAAAATAATTTTTAAATTAAGGAAAATATTTTAAACAAATATCGACCATAATCATTTCCACGTGAATCTTACAAGACAATGTGAAAATTAGTAAATAAACGAAGAGGGGGCAAGAGATTTGGGAACAGAGGATCTGCTCTCCTACTATAGATGTGGTCTACAAAATCACTTTCGCAGTGATTTTCGTGATCACGTTTGGTTCATGAACCTTTACTAATTTTATAATTTTTTTTTGAATCTCATCACAGTTACTGACCTTAATTAAAGGATTAATAAACTTGATACTTTTAAAAACAGTTTTATTACAAATAAAAATTAATATTTTGTCATCAATCATCATATTTTCAACGTCCCGTGTTACGACCTACCTCTAAAACTCCATGTATAAACAAAAATTTCAACCAAAGTTTGTTGGGGTCTGTTTGGGTTGGGAGTGTTGATTTTACAGGTGAAAATGAAGGGTTGGGAATTAGTTTTTGTAAGAAAGGGAATAACCACGTTTTTAATTGTCATTGTTTGGCAAGAGTGGAGAAAAATCGGTGAGAAAAAGAGGTAAAAGGTTTTTTTAGTTTCTTTAAAAAATTAAATTGTTTTTTGAAAAAAAAAAAATCAGAGAAAGAGGGGACGGATATGGTTTTGGAGATTTTTTTTTGTGCCGAGAGAAACATAGAGAAAGAGGAAGAAGAGGAATATAAGACCAAAAAAAAAATATATATAACATAACAAAAATGCTGATGTGGCCAAATAATTAAGGTGAGAATGAGTTTTCACAGGGGAGGTAAGATTGTGGTTTCTTCTGCGGGCGTGTGTAGACTCCCTTGGGAGTACGTTTTCTTGGGGATATGGGCAACCCAAACGCCAAAATTTCAGATTTCCAAGTCATTCGAGAACTCCCACCCTCAAATACCGCGACCCAAACATACCCTTAAATATTAAAATATCCTTTTAGTTATAAAAATAAATATTTTTTTTTTATTAGGTACTTTATTGTGTTATTTAAAAATATTTTTTATTGGGTACTTTATTTACAAGAAATCTTAAAATATAGATAAAGGTAATTCTGTAAAAATAATTTTTAAATTAAGGAGAATATTTTTTTTACTGCTATATTGATTCTGTACCTTAGAGATTATTCTCAACAAAAAAATTAGTCAATTTTAAAACTCTTAATGTAATCAATATTACATTAAAAAATCAATTATTAAAAAATTATTTTATAATCGGATGTTGTCATCTTCAAAGTCACACTCGAGGCGATTTTTATGATCACGTTTGATTCATGAACCTTTACTAATTCTAGAATTTTTTGTGAATCTGATCACAATTACTGCCCTTAATTAAAGAATTAAATAAGAAAAAATTAGTCAAAAATCCTTACTTAAAACATATTTTAGGATTTAGCCTAACAAACGTTTTCTTTTAGTCTAAGGTCTCTGGATAACTAACTGAAACTCCTCTCCGAAGAGGATTTCAGTCTGTATAAAAGAGGGTTTCAATCTGTAAATTACACATACTAAAACCCTCTTCGGAGAGGGTTTCAGTTAGTTACCCAAGAACCTTAGACTAAAATTAAATGATTGTTGGGCTAAATCCTAAAATACGTTTTAAGTAGGGGTTTTTGGCCAAAAACCTAATTAAATAAACTCATTGATTTTAAAACAGTTTATTACAAATAAAAAATAATATTTTGTCATCAATCATCATATTTTCAAAGTCACGTGTTACGACCTACCTCTAAACCAAAATACAAATGTACAAACAAAAATTTCAACACAGAGTTAGTTAAACATTATAAACTATGCTCTTAGTTGCAAAAATAGACCTGGTAAACTGATTCGTGATCAGCCAATCCTATCCTAACCAACTCGCCAAACCCTATCCTAACTCGACTTGCTGCTAAACATTTGTTGTTAGCTAGAGTTAAATGTTAATAGGTTTTTTAAATAAGTCAAATACATTTGATTTGGTTGTGATATTCCTTAACAACAACCTTTAACATCACCAAGTAACTTTTAATTTAGGTGGCCCTTATTAGTTTCTATGCTGTAGATATCACGAACCTTAATTTGTCGTCGAATTAAAAGCAATTTCAACGAACTTCCTCTTCCTTATTTTATTTTAATTTTTTGTTTAGATTAAGATCCTAAACAATTTATACAAAAACACGTTAAACACATTTGAGAGACTAATTAATAAGACCTAGAGTCTCTCTTTTTTCTTTCTTTTTTTTTTTCAAAAAAAATTCCTTTGACTTATTGACATTTATTAAAAAACGTGGTCGTTAGTTACGTAACATTTTCAAGAGATGGAATAGGATATTTCCACGAACTTTCTCAAAATCAAATTCCACTGAAAAGAGATGGCAGTTCCACGTGGAAAACTGATAACCTTTTGTAGTACTCTTTTATTTTTCAAGAAATAAAAACAACGACAAGGCTTGTCCTCCTTATTCCCTATCCAGGCGACAGATGGATAGAGCAGAATTTTCCAAAAATAAATAAATTAATAAATAAAATGATCCTAATTTTATTACCCAATAATTCATTCAATTCAAGAAAAAATAAATTTAAATTATTAAATAATGTAAAATTATTTATAATTTATTATTAGTTTATTACTATTATTATTTGTGGTGAATGGTTACTTTTAGTTAGAAAACTAACGCTCTTGGAAGTGTCTTTGTATGTGGTAGCGGCTTATGTATGTTTGTAGATGTTAGTAGTTTCTTTTCGTTCGTAATGCGACTCTTATGTATGATCTTGACATTGACTTTGCGCTTCTCAAACACCTATTGCTAATGGTTAATAGTGACACTACTTATTAATTTATTTATCTTTTTAATATATTAATTTTCTTTTCTTTGTATTTGGGGTGTTTGGCTAATATATAGATGGGATTTTTTGACTTTAGTCCCCCTTTAATGTTTCAATTAGGGGTTAGTCCCTTTTTACACAGAAATTAGACCTTGATCCCTTTTTCGTTAAGAATTTGTTAAGTGGTGCACATGCGTCAAACACGTGTGGTAATTTGACATTACTACCCCTCACGTGTATCACATGTGATTTATTTAAGTGGTACTTATTTTATTACCCAAAATACCCCTCTTGTCATTAATTGGTCTTAAGTGGGTTCCGCCGGTCACTACTGCTCAATCGGAGGCCACCTAAAAAAAATTCAGATTATTATTATTTCTTTTTTTCTTGATTCCCACCTCCCCCACCCTTCCACCATTGTCCCACCACCATCACCACAACCCTTTCTCTCTCTAAACTCATTTCTCTCTCTAAGAAAGTGTTTAATTTTTACCTGCAAATGAGATTAGGGATGAAATCAGTGAGTCTTTCATAATCAGTTAAAGCATTTCAAACGGAATCGATATCAGCAAAAACCAAAACAGTAGCCCTAATTTTTTTTTT
>MVGT01002477.1:108361-143156 GCA_002174775.1 Macleaya cordata | reverse complement strand
CTACCCCATTTTGTTGGGGAGTAATGGGTGCTGAAAATTCATGCTTTATGCCATTTTGATCACAAAAGTCTTCAACTTTTGAGTCTTTGAATTCGGTGCCTCGATCACTCCTAATCCGTTTGATTTTATATTCTTGCTCATTTTGAATTCTCTGGCATATAATAAAAAACTCATCAAAGGTGTCAGATTTTTCTCTAAGAAAAGCAATCCAAGTATATCTTGAAAAATCATCTACCATTACAAGTATATATCGTTTTCCATTTGCCAATGTGCTCATATGGAATTGATCCAAGGGCTGACTTTTTTTACGATGATCTACTTAACGTCTAGATCACATCAACATATACACTGTCATCAGTGGGCCCACCTGCATCTTATTTTTTTCAATAATAACGTGCCGCATAATTTATCAATTCACACGTGCGTAGCGCGTGTGAAAGAGTAAATTGAGTTTATCGTGCGCAAAGCGCGTACGAGTTTAATGAACGCGCGAAGCGCGTTTAGACATCACGCGTGTAGCGCGTGATAGATAGCCAACTCACACGCGCGAAGTGAGTGGGGGGGCTCGTCTCCTATAAGATTGGCAGTTCATATTGAAGAGTAATGTTACTCAGCCCGTTAGAAACTTCCCTCTTGGCCTTAACAACTTCATATGTTAGTTGAGATGTTATTGCTTCAATTGGAAAAAAAAAAGATTTCGGCGGGATGAGTAGCATTTTTCTCATTAAATATACGAAAAATTAATACTATTAATTCGGCAGTAATATTTCGTATGCGAATTTTTTTGTTTTGCAATTTTTCATACTCCATTTTTTTTTTACTTAGTTTAAGAAGAAAGAAAAAAAAACCCCATAAACGAATTCGATTTCATCACTTTTGTGTGTGGTTGGGGGTGATTTTGTTAGGGTTTTGATTTGTGGGTGTGGGAGAACCATGCAACTTGCATTGAATTTTTGTAGTACAAAAACTTTAAAATGGTGGAAAACTTTTGTGAGTCCCACAACAGAAAAAGCTGTTTTTTTTTATTTTATGACTTGAAAAAGAAACCTAAGTGGATTAGGTCCCCACTTTCATTTGAAATTTTGAAGAATCATAAAGATTGGAACAAGAATTAGTTCTGTCCAAAACTTGGACATTATTAATCTTCAATTTGGACATTAGGGTTCAGAAAGGTTATCCCCTTTGTTGTCCTGTCTTTTACCCTAAATGGTTGGATGGGGTGAGCCTTATAACTAGGGCATGATGAAATGTCTCAAACTCAATTAGGATAAAAATGAGATATTAGGTTCTCTTTTAAGTAATGCCAAAGACCCAAAAGGTTGATCCTAAATGCACTTAAAAGGAACATTGCAGCTGTTGCACTAAATTCTAGTTACCACAACACTAGTGTCAGCATATAGGGTCAATTTTTTTAAATCTCCGAGCATTTTCTTTATGTATATTTAGATTCGACTTTTTTTGCATCGCATCGTATCGTTTTCAAATTTGGGTTCGTTCAGTACTTCAAATCATAACAATAGATACCACATTCGATAAAAACACAGAACGTTGTCACAATCGAATCCGATTCTAACCAATTCTTGCGTATATGGTTCTCATTCTCCCACATTTAATTTCTATGATATTGAAATTATCTGTATTGATAGCATTGGTTCCGATACTCAAATATGTGAAACCGAAAATAAGAGAACTGGTTCCAATTTGATTCGGTTCCCAGGTATAAACCCTTATATCTAAATATAGATATGAGGCTTTATAAAGGTAATACATTTGTTCCCTTTTGATCACGACACAAGAGGTGACGGATAACCTTATACGAAATTTTAACGTTTACCCTAAATAAGTGGGACAACAACGGAACCGTATAACCCTAGCACTATTTAGAAAATGGTTCCTATGGACAAAATATTATTTGTATCATACACCAAACGAATCATTGTAAACACAAGAACTAGGTACAATTTTTCACCAACAAAAGATTGTTCAAGATTTACCCTTTTTAAAATTTAAAATTCTGTATGATTTAATGTCTTATTTTTTATGAAGATGTCCACTTCAACATTTAGATCATCATATCCGAAAAATTGGCCTATTCAGGTCATTCCAATTATTCTACCCCAATAAAAAATTTATCGAAAATCAAGAGTCTTAAAAAAAGACTAAAATTTATCAATTTTTAGTGATTTGATTTGAGGGTGTTAAAAATTTTAGAATGAGGTAATTTTTAAATGTGTTAATCAACATGGTGAGAAAAACATCTCCACGAAAATCAACCCTTAAATCTTCTCTACATGATCCTACAAAAAAATATGTTGCAATAGTCTTGCAATAAGGTATGTTATAATATCCCTCGTAATAAATTACCTTGTAGAATGTGGATAAGTATTGAAATTTGAAACTCTTCAACTTCAAAAAGTACTGTGTATCTGTCGTGTGCCAAAATTTGAGATCCATAAGAGATACTGCTTTTTGTTTCCATATATTTTTTGGACCACAGGAAAAGATCAAATGCAGTTGTACATGATGATGAAATAAATGTCATTTATTACGTACAACCCATCGAAAATTAAAATCTGTGGGCAACAAAACTCAAACAAATAAAGTGAGAAGGAATAGGAATAGCTAATCTTTTTTTTTTGGGCAACCTCCTGCGCTACTATATGGCTCTGTTTGTTAAGCAGGAAAAATTCACATCTGCAGTTATTCCTGCAGTTATTCCCACTCAAAAGCTGCTTAGTATGGTATTTCTCTGCTAGTTAGAATATCTATGACCTTGTTTGTCTATGCAAACTACCACTACCACAGCTTTGATAATTTACATTCTGTAAATTTTTCCTGCATACCAAATAGGACCTATATGAGATCTGTAATTCAATGATACAATTAAAAAATATCCTTAAGTTAAAAAATGTGTTTAGAACCAGAGCATAGCCTGAAGCTCGAATGCAAAATTTCGAAGACCGAGCATTACCATTTTACACGATTCCGATTATTAAGATTTTACCTACTAAACTAGAAGGCACTTTATAAAACAATTAAACTGCAAATTTTGTTAACATGGCCTTCTATAACATTAAATTGCAAATTAGGCTTAGCTTTTAAGATTATCCAAATGAATTAATTTTTTATTAAAATATTATATCTACTATTTAATACAAAATTAAAATTAAAATTAATTAATCAAAAATTTGATAGTATAAATGAATAATTGACATTTAAAATTAACCTAATTTTTGGTACTCATCATCTAAAAATAGCCTTAAAAAAGAGCTCTAAAACCTAGGAACCTAGCTTAATACCCCACCTAAAAATAGTCTTAAAAAAAAGAGAGCTGTTGTTTGGCCCGACCAAATGACAAACCAAATGACAAACCAAATTCTTATGTGGCATGGTAGATCCCACTGCCACATAAGTTGAAAACCCTCTCATAACACTTTTAAGAGGGAAAAAGTGGTAGGTCCCACCCTACAACATAAGGATTTGGCATTTAGTTTGGCATTTGGTCGGGCTAAAAAGCTTTATTGAAAAAAAAGAAAAAGAAAAAATTTGTACAACCATGATTTATGTGCTGGATATTCAGGAAACACATGCACATCAAGGGGGGACCAAAAGTGAAGTTATCACTATTGGAAGTACGTACGGTCAGGATCACAGAAAAACAGTACAAAATGTTAGTGATAGTACAACTCAACAGTGAAAGATAATTCTAGGGTGGGGCCAACTGGGCCCACTAACGCACTGACCAAACGATCAATTTATTCAACGGTTCAGATGATATCCGTACGATATAGTAAAGGTGTACATCTGATCTACAACATTTATTTTTGGGTCCCTCTTTCAAGTGAAGGAAAGCTGTAAGTGTAAAAAGACAAATATGTCCTCACCTGACAACGCAAGGACACAAACAGTTGGAATCAAAGAGACCATTTGTACCGGGCCTGCTGATATTTCAGCCCAACTATTAGTTAGTTACATGGAACCGACGGTATATATTTCATTAAAAAAAAAGGCAATTTTGTATTGTCGGCACTATAAAACCGACAATTATTGGTCTGAAATATAAAAACTCCGACCGATCGTTGGATCAAAACTACCTGAATAATGATAAGATAAGCTATATGCTGATAAGATAAGCTATATGCTAAGGACTACAGTAACTTCTCTACACCTTAAATGAACGAGTGCCACGTGGAACACTTGATCATCATCATGATCATCAACACCGTTCATTCCAGCGAAGAGTCGACTTTGTTAACGGATCTAGCGAATGCAAGAACATCATCAGGTTTCTGGGCCCCACCACCTCCCTTCTCTAGGTCTTCTCCTTTGGTGATGATCGACTCTTGAATCAACATCTTAGCCGTTGGATTCAAAGACGATGATGATGATGTACGGTCATGATTATCATCATAATCGTGTCTCTGATTTTGCTGCTCTTGATTCTTCTCCACTTCCTTTCTCTCTTTGTTTGCTTCCATTGGGTTTTTTTTTCCTTCTTTCCACAGTTTTTGCTTCAGTTTTGATCTTGTATTAAATGAAGTGAGAGTCAGAAGTTAATCCTTATCACAAACACGTGTCACTAAGAGACAACTCCACGTCAATGCCAACCGACACGAAATACTGCCTACTGCTATGAGACAGACACTTGGCAGTATGTATTGGGAACTAACTATTAATCCATTTCTTGGTCTTTATCAACAAACAAAAAAAAAAACATTCATTTTAAGCGGACACTTGTCTCCTCCTTGTATGATTTTTGTTGGGAAGCGCTGCTATTTGGACGGATCGACTTGTAAAATGAATGCCCAACGTTTATGTGGCATGGTAGGTTCCACTGCCACATAAGTTAGAAACTCCCTCGTAACATTTTTAACGGGAAAAGTAGTGGGTCCCACCTTGCTACATAGGTATCTGGCACCAATTTTGTAAACTGGTCGATCTAAGAAGCTAAACTGATTATTTAATTAGAGCAGTTTTGGTGGCCTTACTATATTACTATTACTGTGATATTTTTGGGTTACAATAGCTTGTGGAGCCTACATTCTGAAGAACTAAGAGATGATTTTTTTGTAAGGATCATCAACATGGTGAGGACACTGAGGAGAACATCCTAAAAAAAAAATCAGCTCATTCTAAAATTGGCAATCCAGTCATCCAATTTTTTAAAACTAAGGTTATTGAATCCTTCATTTCTACCATTAAATTGTATCAATGGATGATGGAGTTACAAATTTTAAAATTGGCTGATTTTTTATGAGAATAATGGGCATATTGAGGAGAACATACTTACAAAAAATTGATTCATCTGTATGTGGACCCCACAAGATATAGTAACAGTAATGGTAATATAGTGGTGGTACCGGGGGTCGTGTTGTATCCCTTGTCGGTGTCTTTTTGCTTGTGTTATAAAGGGAAAACTACTGCAAGGGCTAAATCCTAACATGGCGATGTAAAGCCCTCCCCACCATGAAGGTACAATTTGAACATCAAGATCTAGTGTTACAATTATAAAATTAGATTGTGGAGCCCACATGGTTATACTCCAAGAGCTGAAATTTAGTAAAGTTGTTCTCCTTATCATGTACATCGTCTTCACAAAAAAAATCAACGCATTTTAAAACTTCTATCCCTGATAAAAAATTTCTCTTTTCTTCACTGTTAATTTTCAATCAACCTCCGATCAATTTTTGATGGGATTATAAGTTTTAGAATTTGCTGATTTTTTGATAGAAAGATGTACATAGTAGAGTCAACAACCTCACCAAATTTTAGCTCTTGACGGGAATCATATGGGCCCCACAGTCCTGTAGAGTTGTCTTTATACAAGAAGGATCACTTCATCAAAGTCCTTTGTACTGCAATGGATATCGTTTAACATATGCGAGAGGTTGGCTTTGTTTTCCCCATGTCAATGTCAATGTTTGTGCTTCTAGATCTCATTGTATTATTGTGTTATAAAACCGGCTTCTAGATTTTATTTTTGATCTCATGAGGTGATCCGATTCTCTTTTAGCACCCGACTAATCCTCATGAACTGGCTACGGATCACAACCGCCACCAAGTCAAAGAAACTAATCAAATACTATAATTTCTGACATGTGATTGACCACCTGGGGGAGTTGAACCCTCGACGTCCTATGTGTGAGGTGGCCACTTGAGAATTAGGAATAAAATGTACAAGAACTGATCAGAATCAAAACAAACTAAGAACTAGAACCAAAATATCTCGAAGGGAACCAATATGATTATATGAGTACCAGAAAGGGAAACCAATAGGGATCAGATTTGATACAAAACCAGGCCGGGCTTTAGTCGGGCTGGATATTACTCGGTCGAGGCTCTGGCTGGGTCTCAAAACCTAACAACCCGCCCGAGCCTGAACCCCCCCGAAACCTAACTGGTCAACTTCTATTCTGCATGTTGGAAGGTTCGTCCGGATGTATTTTTTAGTTTCACCTAAAATCCATTTCTCCTTTTTCAGTTTTATGACGGTCGATGACGAACATTGCTACAGACTACTAAAGAGCAAGAGACGAAGAAAGAGTGTGAAAAGCAACCACCACCAGCAGCACCGCTGCCAAAAGAACCATCAGCACCACTACCTCACGGCCTCCACCTCTCTCTCTGGTTAGGACTAAGGAGTGGTAAGAGTGGAGGTGAAGGTGGAGGTAGTATGGGGTGTAAACGAAAAATCAAAAACCCTAATAAAAACGCCTTCCTGAAAATACGCTGTTTCAGGATTGTATACGAGAAACCATCTCCAAAACAGAGAGACAGTCAATTGACTACACGGTACACCAAAAGCATTTTCACAAGGTTTTTTTTTGAATTCCTTGTTTAAAAGTGGAAAACTGTTTTCAGACTGCATGTAAATGGTCCAAGAGACTTCGGTTAGCAAATCAAAAGAGACAATTCAAATCATGTTCAACACTTCAACCCAAAATAATCCAAGGAGCAGAACATAAACAGGGCCAATAGAGAACAAAACATTTTTACCAGTTCAAATCAACATTTCACTCTGGGAACGAAAGTGGAAGCAGGAGCGTCGGAGCGGCCGATTAAAAAATATTCTTAGTTCTAAAATACCTTCGGAGCAGGAGCATCGGACGGGAGCGCGAGGTTCCAAAGCGGGAGCCGCACCCCTATACCAAGGTTTACCCTATACCTAAGGTTTCGGTTACTAAGATCCAGAGCACATCATCCTTTTTCAATCTCAAATCATATAGAATTAAAAGTAAAACGGAAACTAATCACAAGCGCACATTACGAAAAGTTAAATTTGTTCCTTGCAGAAAGATTGCTGTGTAAACATGGACAAAACCAAAACCTAAGCACCTTAACAAATCGCATAAGATGGGTGAGCAAGTGAAAGCTGAATGACGATGTGAGCCGCAACTTGTACCAGTATCACAACCAAAAGCTCAATAAAGACAATTAGCATAATCAACGTATGGTACCAATGCAAATAAAATTCTATAAATCATAAATCTTGGGTGGGTTTCAAAACTTGAAAACTGAAAAAAATTGGCCATAACTTTCATGTCTTTAGCTACAAAAACAAAGTTTGTAATAGGAACTAACATTCTCTTAATCTACTAGCAAGAAGAAGAAGCAGAGAGAACCTCAAGATCTAAATAAAAAGCAACTCCGGCGGCGTCTCTAGTTCATCCTCCTGATGAGCTCGTTGATGTAATCTTCACGGTTTCCAGCGTCACCTCCTTCAACATAGTGATTCCTCTTCTTCTTTAGGCCACCCAATGGTGCCTTCAACTTGAAGGGCCATAGGAAGTTGTTTGCCTGCTTGAAGTGGGGTCCAACAGTCAGGATCTCGTGCACAAGGTCTTCTACGCATATGATGCCATACTTCCCCAAGGCCTGCAATCACGTGAACCATATTAGAAATCAACACTGCACATAACTGAATACAATCGAACTTAAAATTATGCGCATCCTATCAAACCTGTTCAACAATAGAATTGTCGGTCAAAGCAGTTCTCTGCTTGTTCAGCTTCCCATAACCCCTCTTGTAGATCAATTCCTTAACACTCTTTAGATTGGGATATCTGAAACATGAGATACCTAAAATTAGGAAGGGGACTGATAATAAACATGATACACTAACAAATTCTAATTACAGGGGTGAGATACATACCCATAGGTGACATAAGGCTCCACTCTCTGCAACATGTTCATTGTTGCTTTGTTGACTTTCAGAAATACACCATTAAATATCTGCAGTGAGATAAAAGCATTAAGAAGGGCACTTCTATTTTGTTTTTTCACTGTTCTGAGACAGAGAAGATGATTCCTTACAAAAAACACAGAAATTACTGTTCATCTCAAACCTTACAAAATCCAAATTCCATTGATGGTCTCTTGGAGGAAATTGTACAGACATAATAATCGGACACGTAATCCTTGTCCAAAAGGGTTATGACATATAGTATATATATATATAAACTAGGATGCAAGATTTATCTATTTTTGTACTCTGAAAATAATTTCTTAGGCCCCCAATATCGGCCAATAGTTTATGAATCAAGTTTAAACTTGATCTTCAATAGATGGTTATGGTGTCCAGGACTTCGGCGATAGTAGCCTGCCACCTTACCCAGATGGAGGGAAACCAACTGGATGGAATAATAGAACAATTTTTATGACGCCAAAATGTATAATTATAGCATAAGCATCAATACATGATACTATTCCAAGAATTAGTATAAGCATTACCTGTCTTAAACGCAAGAGCTGCAATATCTTCCTGCTTTTTGGGTCCATAGCATTGATACTGTAATAACCAAACAAAAAAACATAATAAACACCAAAGTAAACTTCACAAAAACAAGAAGTATAAAAAAATACAAAAATGTACGTACCCCCTGATTCTAATAATAAAAAGCAGCTTAGCTTCTGGGTTAACATAAAACCCTCCTTTCAACTTCGCCTCACGCTTCAGATGAATCAGCTCCTTTTGCTAAACAAATGAAAACCCAGATCATCAATTTATGTGAAACAAAGTCCAAAAAAAATATAGATTTGAATTGTTGCAGATCACATAAAAACAATGATAAATTTCTATTACCTGCTCATCATATTCCTGTGCGTACTGCTTAGCTCTGTTGAAAATAAGCTTCCTGTTCTCGGCACTCTTCTTCTTAGCAGCTTCCAGTGCTTGCTTCTTTGCTAGCTCCCATTCTTCACTCCTCTTCCTCTTCTTCAAGACTGACTCCGGAACAACGGGCCCTCCCTTCACTTCTTCAGCCATCTCTTCTCTGTAAATCATCCATCCGTTAAACAACAAAAACAAAAAGAGGAAGAAAAGTAATTTACATAAGCTGTTCCTTCATGACATTCATGTCCGATTCTGTAGACCCACGTTTATCATAGGAAAGTCACCACAAAAATGGATCTACAAAATCAAACTGGTTATGTTCACTGTCTTTGTAGTCCATCAATATATCTATGCAGAAGTACAAAAAAAACTCTTAAGAATCACGCACAAAAATAGCAATTCATAGCCAAAAAGTAAAAACCCTATCTCTACTGTGAATTGAAGTTTCTAGCCATTTCATGCATATTATTCTATAGATTGTTTCAAGCTAAACCCTATATTTTTTTGCCCAAAGCCTATTTATCTGATAAAAAAGGAGACTTTTAACAAACATCAATTAAAACAGAGCTTCACAGATCATCAAAAAGAAACCTTGAAAACAATAGATTCATAACAAAACCAAAAAAAAAAGTAATATCCATGAGCTGTTTCATTCACGGTTTTCTAAATAGAAATGTATGTAGCACCCAAACAATAATCTTAAGAATCTGGCCATAAAATAGAGATCCAAAGAGACCATATGATAGCCAAAAACACTTTTTCTAACAGGACTTCAAATTTCTGAATATTTCAAACCCATTGCTCTCTATATCATTTTCAAGCTGAACCCTAGATTTATTTGAATATCAGTCCTCTCGACGAAATGACGTTATATAGTGAGAACCAAAACAAAACAGAACTTCTAGAAACCTTAATGTGAATTGAACTTTCAACCCATTTCATGTCAATTACTCTGTAAATCGTTTCAAGCTAAACCCTAGATTTCACCTGAAGCCTAGTTCTCTAATGAAAAAGCCAATTTTTTGTGAGAACCAACTCAAACAGAACTACTGGAAATTTTAGAGTAATCTGCATAGAGCACTAGCTTAAGCCGAACAAATCTCACAAAACATCTTATAAAAAAACCCTAGAATAGCAAAATAGATAGAAGGAAACAAAACTGTAAGTAACATGCTTACGATAACGATCTAGGTTTTCCTGAGTGAGATTAAACAGAGCTTTAACAGATCAAAAGACTAAATGTTAAGAGTATATTGATGGAAGTAAACGAAACAGATAGGGTTTAATCATCACTTACTCTTCTGCAATTCCGATTAGGGTTTTCGGAGTCGATATCGAGTCGGCTTTTACTCTCTCAGCTCGTTTCAGAGAGACAACAAATAAGGGTTTTGTAGGGTTTGTCGAAGGTGACCTAAATCATCCAACGGCCAATATTTGGATTTAAACGAAAAGACGAATCTGGCCGTTCAGTGGTAGAAACATCATTAAAATGTCTAAAATAACCTCCTTACCTAAAGGAAAACGCCTGCCTAGGGAGGGGTGATCTTGTAACTTCCTCCTCTTTCCATGGTGCAAAGTGAAAACTGCGAAGTGTTGAACCAAAAGGCCCAGGGGAAGCTAGCGACCAGAGGGACACTAATCTGACAATACCAAGTATTTATAAGATCAACCACTTTATTCTTATACTTTGTTGACACCTATGTGTGCGGTTGGCAGAGAGATGATCCAACAGGATGATTTTAGTGAACACAAAATCAGATCTTAGATCATCTTATATGAGCCCCACAAATCAGTGTAAAGCGGGCCTTATTCGTACACTCTGCTTATACCTACTTATGAGGTTTGTGCTACGATGACCCAAGGGATGATTTATTGTGAAGATTATCTCCACAATATTTAGACCAAATCATCCATGAGATCATTTTTGTTTATGCACTTCTTTGATACAAACCTCTGAAAAAGAATATGCTCAATGTAAGGAATACATGTAACGTTCGCGTATGTGACAATAAATAATTAAAACAAACGAGCATTCTATTGGAAGGTCTAGGTTTGGCTTTATGTAACAAAATGAGAAAAACATATGTATTAAGGCGTTTGGCAACTAGAAGCAGAAAAAGCAAAAGTGCTTTTGAGAAGTAAAAAATAAGAAAAAGTTTGTATGGTAAACTATTGATTTATAAGTTTAAAAAAATAATTAGTTATTAACTGTTACACGGTACCGAGGAGAAGTAACTTCTATGTTGGTGGATACTTAAATGTTCACCAAAGTCCGTAATATTGAAACGTGATTTCTAAGGACTCTTTAGTCTTTATAGGTATGTTAGCGTTCAATTGCATTATATTTTAAGTCAGCCAAACTCCATAGTATTTAATTCATATTTTGCAATATGAATTAAATTCACATGTTATTTCACTTTAGATATTTGTGGATTCTAAGGAGCTAAAGACTTTCATAGATTTTATGTGCACTTTTCAAGGACGAGAATATTTACTTATCTCATTTACTAATCCATCCTCAAACCAATAGATTTTTGCGGATTTTAAGTGAGGAGCTAGGTATCTTTTTTATATCCACCTTATCATCATCACTACCACCTTACCGTCCCACTGCCACTACCTTACCACCACATCACCCTTGGAGCTACTTTTGCCATCTATATAGCAATTGAATATAAGTTCATAAACTTAAATGAGATTGGGGAAGGTAGTAGATTTGGATTGGAAACAACAAAAGTCTCCAATATTTTTCTCTATTATAAATTTTTATAACTTTAAGAATTCTAATCATGATTCTGTAAGTCTGTTAGGATTATTTTATTTTATTATTAATTTTTTTTGTTGAAAAAGAACACCAAATTCATAAAAGTTCACAAAAGAAACAAATTAGTGCACTACGCAGGACTAGTTGGGTGCTCTAAAAGACTTCGACATCCCGGTTATTAAAAAAAAATGCTTGAATTTGTGGTGGATAGAATTGTTTGTGAATTCTATTTGCATGGATTGTAAAGCATTGGATGTTAAAAAAAATTAGAAATAGAAAATATTGGTATTTAGATGCCATGGAAAATATACTATTTTTAAAAGAAGTAACAATATTGGTGCTTTGATTATATTACTTGAACAATTGGTTTGGGTGTTGTTAAAGGGGTTCTCTAAAATATTAGGGGGGTGGACTAGTTAAATGGACCTTTAACCCAAAATCACCATTCCAATATTTTCCTTCTTTTTACGAAGGGGGTGATGAGGGTGTAAATTAAACTACCACCTCTAACTCTCCACTCTCCAACACGTTCTCTATTTCTCCAATAAAAAACTACTTTCTCTCTCTAAAACCTCTCTTAAATTATTTGACCACCAAGAATCGAAGTCGTTATTGGCTTGAA
Organism: Macleaya cordata; assembly: GCA_002174775.1. Taxonomy (NCBI): domain Eukaryota; kingdom Viridiplantae; phylum Streptophyta; class Magnoliopsida; order Ranunculales; family Papaveraceae; genus Macleaya; species Macleaya cordata. Next base: position 130,658 of record MVGT01002477.1, on the reverse strand, counting down.
ACTCTATGAAGAATGAAGAAGTTCAAGAAGGAATACCATTAATGGAGGGAGATGAATTGAAGCAAATGTCACCATTAATGGGGTCTCAAAAACCTAAATATTCCTTTTTCGTATGGTTTGGGTTCCTCAAATCCAATGAAAATCTCTCAATCAAATAGTAATGAGGTAATACAACTAATTCATATGTTTTTTTTTGTTTCAAACGTTTTTTATTGAGATCAAAATTTTCAGTTTTCGTACTTAATCCATTTGAGCAGGATCGAGTTTTTAGGAAAAACTCAACCACCACTGGTTGAGTTTTACATACAAACTCAACCATCAGTGGTCGAGTTTTTCTTTAAAACTCAACCATCAGTGGTCGAAGTTGACAGAGAAACTCTTATCTGGTCCGGTCGAAAATTGATGAAGACGACAAGTAATACCAAAAATTCTGAAAAATCGACCAAAATCACATCTACAAAGCCTAAAATCTGTCTATTCACTTAAAAAACCTCATAGAATAACTGAAACATATAAATTTAAGGATCAAAAAATAAAAAAATAAAAAATCAAACAAAACTTAACTTTTGGGAGTCATTGATGGTTTTTAGTCCTAACCATGAATCTTAGCTTGAACTCAAAATTTTTAACGATCTAGAAGAGATCGACCGTTGTTAGTTGAAAATCGTTGTTCAAAATCGATTATCGGTGGTCGAATGGAGGAGTTTGGGCAATGGAGGAGAGAAGTTTAGAGTGAGAAAAACGTTAGGAAGATGATGTCATCGACTCGACTGTTTTGGACTTGAGAGTGGAAAGAAAAGTTTGGGATTTTGAGTTAGGTTTGGGTTGGGTGAAAAAATACCAAATCAATTTTTGATAACCATCCTCCTAGTAAAACTATGTCCATCCCCCAACCATTTTGAAGTATTTAGTCCACCCACCATATCCTGTCGACCCCCTAAACATTTGAGAGAACCCCTTCGATGTACAATATCATTTACCTTTCAACGACTAACAAAAACCCTAAACCCTTCGTTACTTATAACTTCTCTCTTTCTCTCTCAAAATATCTCTCTCTTCGCTTGGGACGAGGCTCTCTGCGCGTATGCTTGAAACCTCTGCCCTAATTGCATTCGAGCCTCGTCAGATAATGCTTGCAAAGCAACAAAAAATGAAGAACAAGAAGAGCTCTTTAGAAACCCTAGAAAATGATTTATCAGACAAAGCCCTAATTCAAAAATCGAGTAAGAAGGATAAGAAAAAGAAGAGTAGCACCAAAGATTCTTCTCCTCTTTTACTCTCAATAGCAGAGTTTCTCGAACACAAAGGATTCTCCAAAACGCTAGCTGCATTTAAATCTGAAGCCTTAATCGAAGAGGTAAATTTTTTGATTTATTTTGGTTTAGTTGTTTTTTTTTTTTTTTCTTTTTTCTGTGCTCTTACACTACAGTAACACTAGTTAGAATAGATCCTAGCAAAACAATTAGATTCTTAGAAAGGTTTATGTGATTAAAACCATGCACAAATTTTTTTGGTTCAGTTGTACGAGACTGATTATTTTCATAATTGACATTTGGAATCTTGAAGAACAGCAATTCTGTATTTTTGTTTTTGGAGGGAATTGGGGATTCTTATAACTTATGAGATACATATTGGATGATGGGGAATTTTTGGTATAGTTGCTTAAACTAGCCCCCATATCCCGTGCAAGGCACATGGGCTTCTTTTAAAAAAAAATTGACTTTTTTTATTAGATAATTAGAAAATTTAGTTGTTTTAGAATTTGAATTTTTATTTATAATGTAGGTTTTTTAACCCACACCTAAGAGAGATGATTTTGTTACCCCAATAATCGATAATAGATTGTGACATATGTTTATAATGCAGGTTTTTTTAACTCACACCTAAAAGAGAGGGTTTTGTTAACCCAAGGCTTCTCCTATAGTATAATGATAATAGATGCAGGTTTAACTTAGTTGTTGGTTGAGTAGATTAAATTAAGTACTGGTCTAGTGTTTAGCTGATTGTAATTTTGTATGCCCACTTTACATGCCCTCCATTATGGGTAGGGGTGTTACGGGTATCAATGGGTACCCTGTTTATCGAGGAACTGAATCGGACTAGAACAAATTATCTCGCTTCTGGTTCCACTTGTTCTGGTACTAGTACTGGAACAGAAATCGATAGGAACTTATAGGTTCTGGTTCTGGGTAGTTCACAACTGAACCACAAACAACCCGTTGACACCCCTAATTATCCAGCCTTTCGGTGTTATATGGTTAACACCACCATCCTTTTCCGGTATAACAACAGATGAATGGATGATGGAGGGTGTGCAAAATTGCACTCTAATTAGCTTGGTGGGACTAGAGATAAGTGCACTTGGAGTTGGAGCTTTTGTTATTCCCATAGAGTGGTATTCTTCTGATGATATTGCTTTTTCTTCAAAATTAGTCATTTTCCTTGGAAGGAGAGAGATAAAATATTTCAAACCATGAAAAGAAGAAAAATAAAATACAGAATGCTCCTTAGCTCCGAATCCTAATTACTAAATGCCTTATAAGCTCCCAAGTTGTAACTTTATCTATTAATTTATTTGAGTACCCATTTCAGTTTCTTTCAAGTTTCAAATATTCTTTTATCAGTATTTGTAGCAGTAATTTTGAATTTTTAGGGGTTTCGGTTATATGATTGTGAGTAGGCTCCTTACTACCTTGATGAAGCAATTATTTAACTTGGATAACCATTTCATTTCTTGTAAATATTCCTTCATATTTATTTGTTTTATAAATCTTTAGAATAAAAACCTTCCTAATTATGTCTTCTAAACATGTCTTACACTGCTAGTGTTTTGTATTTGTTCAAAGTGGAAAAAGTTTCTGGAGCTTCACCAGGAACTTAGAACATGGTGGCTTCATGCCATAGTGAGGGCTGATATGGCCTATCTACTTGTGCCGATACCGTGTATTGGGCTCGGCACCCTAATATTGACACGCTATGTATTTTTTTTTAAATAGAAGAAAGGCAAAAGGATTCAGCTGCTATTGTGCTATAACTTACCACTTGGGGAGACACTGGGCAGTTCTTTTGGCTTGATATTTCATGACAGGCCATCTCCATCCATAACTGATGTAGACAAGTTGTATGTATTACATGTGGCAGATGAAGTGTCAGGCTTGAGTGACCTTACATGTTTTTCCACTTAACCCTTGCACTATGTGCCAACTTCCCACTGAATACTCCCAGCCCATGTGGCAAGAAGTAACATAATTTATCTCTCTCTCTCTCTCTCTCTCTCTCTCTCTCTCTCTCTCTCTCTCAAACTCGAAAGGGTTACCATCATCGAGAGACTACACTAAATGACAGAATATGGGTATGACATTGACAAGGAACTTGTTCCAAAGCCAATTAGGAGACATTTTTAAGATGGATGATCTGAATTTCTGGCATCTGCTCTCCTTGTGGCAAGATAACGGCAAATATTTGTAGGAAACATCATGAATGTGAATAGAACCATTTCCCTTTTGCCTAATGTGTCCCAGTTGCCAACTCATCATTTTTCTATATAGGACAGCAGATGTACAATTCTGCAACCTTTGGTTCTTTATAAATTGCTAGTACCAAATTTTATAGTAATTGAGCAGAATTAGTATTCCATTTTTATGTAGATGTAGTTGAAGATAATTTCCATTCTGAAGTTATGGTCATGCATTTTGTTACAGCTTGATGGGTTGAAAGGACATTCCTTGGATTTGGAGGCAATGTACTACAGGCATTTGGAGACCAGGTAAAAATGAAAGATATATCTTGTATTGGGACAAATAGTTGATGTGCTTTGTTAAGAAATTTCGAGTATAAAAAGCCAGTCAATACAATGTAATGTGACACCATAATGCGCGTCCGCAGGCCTCCACCCAACTGTTCTTCTTTTGTCATCCTTTTCCAGTTTTATTTGTGTTTTAGTTAACTCTATTGGTCATGTTTTTTTTTTCTTTTTTATTATTATTATTTACTGAAATAACTTGTACTAGATTTCATTTTCTCATGCCCTATCTTAATGGCTCTGCATGTGCAGTAAGTGTGATGGAAAAGTGAACAACAGTAGCTCCGAAAAGCTAGGTATGCGCCATCCTTGTATAATTATGGTAGTTGGCCATGTATTGCTGTTAAGATGCTACAGTAGGATTACATATTTAATACTTTTCTGTAACTCAACATTTTGGGGAATTTGAGTTTTTTGTGCATTTTTTTCATTAAAATCTCAAGGCTAGCTCTGATTTCAGATGCACGGAAATTGCAGATTTGCAAATAGAAGGGGTTGCTGAAAAAGACAAGGGAGATGCTGCTATTAAATCTGTTAGCAAGGTAAAGAAAAGGGAACATAAAGGGAATGATACTGATGACTCTGTTGATAAGTTGACAAATGAAGCAGCGGCAGATTTTCCCGTGAAATCTAAAGACAAGAAAAAGAAAAGCAAACTGGTTTCTGATTCGTCTGGTGAAAACACTCAAAAAGTTGGTTCGGAAGTCTTTCAGGAGCCTGCTAACAATATGGTTTGCGAAACACAAGTGGATGAACCAGATAGAAAATATAAGGATAAAAAGAAAAAGAAAAGCAAGCCTACTTCTGAATCTCTTGTGGAGAGTGTTGAGCAGGGTGGCCCACGTGAAAATGGAACTTTAGATAAGTCAGCTGCTGAGAATATCTCTTCCGAGGGATCAGTGGAGGAGAAGAATGTAAAATCCAAAGATAAGAAAAGGAAGAAAAACAAATTGACAACTGAAAGTTTATCCGAGGATAAAGAAAACTTTGAAAGGGGAGATTCGAAGAAAACTGACCCAAAGAAGGAAAACCTTTTAACTTTGGAGAGTAGTGCAGTTAACACAAACAAAAAAGAGTCTAAGAAAAGAAAAAGATTGGGTTCTGAAGATAACGAATCTCAGCCTGATGAAATTGAGAGTAAAGAGTCGAAGCAAAGTAAGACAAAAGGTTCAGAAAAGGACATGGGGAAGGATAATTTTCTGAAGGCAAATGCTTTGCTAGAGAGTGATGGACATGCGGGTAAGAAAAGGAAAATGGAAAATGGCCAACACGAATCTGACACGTCTTTTAAATCACCTCTCAACGAGCAGCCTTCTGCAACTGAAAAGAGCGGGAAGAAACAACTTAATGGTTCTGCAGAGGTATTTATTCTTTTTTATATTTTTGCATACATGATATCTAAAGTTACTTCTTGCAGTATGGATGTTGTCCTACCTACCCGTGCCTTATACGCACAAGGCTGTTTGAACCGACAATTTGATGGACCAACTTAGGGATTCTCTTTAGCCTGAATTTGACCTGATTGTATGATTATAACTTTCCAACATTGCACATAGGGATGAAAGTCAGGCGTGGTTGGCACTCTGACCTAGTCCAACCCAACCCATCCAACCTAACTCAACATTGGCAGGGGGGAAAAGCCAACCCGGTTATGTCCGGTTGGTCGGGTTACTTAGGGTTGATGGGAAATGGTCATAAGTTGCTTACCATTTAATAGGAATCAGCTAATTGACTCCCTCCTCCCTTTCAAAAGATTTATTTATTTTTTGTTGGTTCTAGAATGTCATATTTATAGACATGAAGATGTTACCTATAAGTCGATTGGGTTTCTTCCTACGTTGATAAAGAAGAAGATGGGAAAGAGAACTAAGAAGTGGAGAGTCCATTATAAAATGAAAATGAGTTTTATTTTAGTCCTTAGTGTTCATATATTTAGTCCCACATAGATAAGAAAGATGGGAAGTGAGGAGACTGTATATCAGTAAGACCAATAAATTTAATACATAAAACCAAATTTATTAAGTTGTGCCACGAATAAGTAGATTTTATGTATTAACTATAGGGTTCGGATTGGGTTGGGTTTCCCAATCCCTCTGACCGATCCCGTCCAAGAAATTTTCAGATGAGCTCGTTCACTAACCAACAGACCAAGCTCGTGCCCAACCTTTATTTACCTAGCCCAACCCGAGGTTGGGGTCAACCTGTCTAACTCCCGCCCCTAATTGCACATACTTGCCTGTCAGTTAAGTCATGGTCAGTGGTCTGAAAGGCTCTCTAAGTTGCAGTATTATCTTTATCTAGTCATATCAATGTTGATTTTTTGTTTATTCCTTACCTAAAGGATGCCACACTTGTTATTGAATGGTTAGTCCAAATTGTCCTAGATAAATGTGCTCATCATTAGTCCTTGTTAGAGTCCTTATTCTTTCTCAAAAGTTGTCTGTTGAATCTCAACGAATCTTCGTTCTTTTTCATATTATGGTTATACTATTTGTGTACATTGCATTTCTTTTAATCTAGGTGAGATGGTTTATGCATGCATGACCTAATGTCTACTGATTTTGAACATTAACTTTCAGGTAATGTTACAGCAAGTTCATAATTAACTCCCTTTAGCAGTTGAAGATTCCTTGTTAAGATTTGTTTCTTTGGATTCTTTTTATGCAGCCAAAGACAATTAATGCATTTCGAAGGGTTGACATTGAAAAGGTGGAATTTGTTGATGAAAGGCTTCAAGATAATTCTTATTGGGCGAAGGTGGATATTTTTATTCCTGTTTCATGTCCATTTGTTTGTGTATGTTTGCTTAATTTCTCAAGTACTACTTTTCTCCTCTTTAAATACTCGTCTAACAATCTGTTTCAATAATATTTTTCTGCAGGATGGTGCAGACAGTGGCTATGGTGCAAAAGCGCAAGAAGTTCTAGGGCAGGTTAGAGGAAGGTAATGTCTTTACTACTTTTGTACTTCTCTCTTGTAAATAACGGAAATAGACTAACTATTTTAGCTAAGATACTCTTGGTTGGTGTATTAGACCAAACATCAGACCAACTGGATACAAGTATCAGCGGGAATAACATCTAGTCATCTAGTTATAATATAATAGTATTAGGAGATTTCTTATGAACTTTGAACTGGATTGGCTTTTCTCTTTTGGCATAAAAATAACACGTTCTTTGCAATTTTGTCGCATGCGACCTTTTTGGACTTATAAAAAAAAAAAAACCTATTGGTTTGGAGAATGGATCTTCGTACACAGCCATCTTCTCCATGGTGAACAAAATTTGACTCCCACAGTCAACTGCTCCATGGTGAACAAAATTTGACTCCCACAGTCATCTGCTCCATGGTGTTCCTTTTATACTTACTTCCTGAAGAAATTGTTCAATAGGCAAACGACTTTTAGTCCATTTTCCATCCAAATTATTCTCCTTATCTGTTGGTAACTTCTGTACTGACCAAATCGCACTCGGACTTGTTTTTCAGGGATTTTAGGCATGAGAAAACCAAAAAGAAGCGGGGAAGTTATAGGGGAGGTCAGATTGATCTCCAGTCGCACTCAATAAAATTCAATTATTCTGATGAAGAGTGACAGCTATTCCCATCCGGTGAGCTGAAAATTTTGCTTGTACTTTCCTGGTTCTCGTTGCATTTGAGTGCCTGAACTAGAAAGATACCATAATTCTGGTTCATTAAATTAGTAATTCCTATATTTGTCTGTTTTCAGTTTAATCAAAATTTCACTTGATTTGTGGATTTATAGAAAAATATTGTCAATTGAGCTATGCTATGCTAGGTGGAACACACTAGATTATCCATTTCACATGTTATCAACTGTAATGATTTGATTTGGATGCTGCCCGTTATTCTGATAAAAAAGAAGAAAAGAAATCTTGAGAGAAATGGGTTCCACTCATGTAATGTGTCGTAACCTTTTTTTACACGAAAAGCAGACATGAGATAACAAATCCTGAGTTTCACTAAGATTTCAAATAGCTGTCCCAAATTCAAGTTGATTATGTTTCGTTTCTTCCTCGGAGAAAGACGATCAAACAATTCCTAATTAGATGCACCATGATAATTATGTAGGCTGGGCATTTTCCCAGTTTGATTGTTTTCTTATACAGGGTTTATCATGCCAATTTTTTTTCTCTATTAACCAGAGCTTCTCCAATGCAAGTATGGTCTGGTCTGCTCAAAAGTGGTGTGCCAGAAACACATCCAATTTATTCCTAAAACCTTCTCCAATGCAAATGTGTTCAAAAGCATGGTCATTATGATATTATTTTTTGTTTATTTATTTATATATATGGAAACTGACAATTTAACAATTTCGTAAAGGCCCTAAGTCCAACTTTTTTTTTTTACTAAATCCGTATAATTATTTGTCGGTTTTGTAGAACTTACAATTGTCGGGACAGTTGTTGGGCTGATCTAATAAAAAATTGGGCTGAAATGTCAGGCCCCTTAAGAGATTAATAGAAAAGAATGGTGCCTTTGGTGTTACCTGGGGTTGGGACTGTAAAAACCTTCTCCATTGGGTTTAGAACTGTGGTTTTCGATGTTTGTGAATTGTGATTGCCCCTCAAGTGGACAAAGGGAAATTTTATTAGCGGGCACCAAAAACTTAGCGGTCAGCTCCGGATCTAAGCAATGTCAAACTAATTTGAGCCCACCACCAAACTTTATGAGTGCGCTTTTGAAAAATTTCGCCTCTTTCTTATAGCAAGAATGCAATTTATAGCCCAATGGGCTATAGTAAAACTTTTCCATAACACACCTGAAATGTCTTTTAGGGTTCCTAATCTTTATTTTACATAGAGAATTGATCGATTAGAATAGTACCCTTTGTGTACGTTTTAATGCTCTTATTAGTTTTATGAATATCTAATCCCCTAGCTGTTCAAATTATAATTTGCACGGAGAGGAACGAAATTTATGGTTTGTTTGGATGGAGGATTTTAATTAGAAATTCTGGTAGGCTTTTATGCGCTTTAAATTGGGCTGCATACAGGCCTGTTAACCTAATTTTCTGTTAACAAAAGAAGAAAATTAAACATTATTCACGTTCAAGCGCAGAGCAAGCAAGAGCTCCATTCCGGCCAATTAGAAAATGTTTCAAGTTCTAGAATGCCTCTGGAATGGAAGCGTCGGTTCGGAGTGGGAGCAGTTTTGATATTTCATCCAATATTTTTACTAACTCGACCAAACTTATAGCTTGGTTCCTTAGACCCACCAATACAAAATGACATCACAATAAGAGAAATATTATTCTAAGATATTTGTATTGTCGGGTTTAAAGAAAGGACTAGTAGTTGGTCCCGATTAGTAAAAAGATGGGTTGAAATATCCAGCCCTATAAATTTAGAGCTGATCAAGTTACATCGTTATTCATACATTGTTAGGGGCCGACCAAGAGATCATGATTTAAGAACTGATTTTAAGTTAGAATATTCTCCTCATTATCAACATCCTCACAAGAAATTACACATTTTAGAAATTGTAACCCTATTATCCGATGATTAGAAATCACTGAAAAATTAACGGTTTTTAAACTATTCACTTTACGGTTGATTTCACTCCATGGATGATGAAGTTACGAGTTTTAGAATGCGCTAATTATTTGTAAGGATGATCAATATGATGAGGAGAATATTCTAATTTAAAATAAACCCTTGAAGCATCTCTAAGTAAGTCCCATGGGCCAATTTATACTCAATGTGAGAATAACGATGTAACCGGATCCACTCTCATATATATATATGGTAGGTTTAACATATGCCTTCGGCACGGTGATTATCGTTTTGTTAAGAAGGTCGGTTAATATTTATCTTTTAAATTGTATTATAAGATGAATGACAGAGATTGAAACCCTAAACCCTAAACAAAACCCTAAGATATTATTTCTGATATACCATCACCAAAAGGGAGATATTTTTTTGTGCTACTACATACATTATTTCTGCACATAGTAGGTACAACACGTTAGAATGACTATGAATGCATTTCCATCATCTAGTAGCACCAAAAATATCTCCATTTTGGTGATGGTATATCACAAAAAATATCTAGGGTTTTGTTTTAATCTTCTTATGAGAATTATATGCCAACCATAATTTAATTATTGATGGTGTCATTGATAAGTTACTGTTGTATTGCTTTGAATTTGCTTTGTTGTCTTTTATGCTTTTTGGTTGGTGTTTGGATGAACTTGTACCTCACCATTTGCTTCCACTGACCTATCTTTTAACCTAAATCTCAATGGTTCCTTGTTCTTTTATCAAAAAAAATGGTTCCTTGTTCTTTTTTCCCTATTTGATCTCATTTTACCTAAAATTTGCAAAGTTTCAATGCCCTTTGCTTTGTGTCTAAGTCATCCAACCCTCTAAAAAATGATAATTTTTTTAATGGAAAGAAGAAAAATAATTCAATGGTGAAAAAAAGAGTTGGAAAAATTTTCCACAACAAAGAAAATAACCCCATCATAAAGTCACAATTTTTGCTCTCTAGGATCAAACAAGTGGTATCCCACTTTGATTACGGCATCGAAATATAATCTAAAATTAGAAATATAATACTAATTTTATATTTTGATTTAAAATTTTAATAGTAATTACATGACAAGAATGAAAAATTATGCCTTTTAATTTCGAATTAAAATTTTGTAACAATGTATTGTTAAATCGTTATATTGTCGACTTTTTAGATATTATATTGATAGTGACTTTTAGATATTTTTTTTATAATGACTTTTTAGATATTTGTTGATGGATATAAAATATTTTTTATATTTAATAAAGCAGTTTTTTCTTTAAAAAAAGAAAAAAAAACTTGTAGAGGTGTATATATGTCAAAAAAAACCCTAAAAATATATGCTTAATAAGATGACTTGGAAAAGCTCTTTAATAATATCTATCAACAAGGAATGAAACAGAATAAGAACCTTCTACTTTTCAAACTTTTTTGAATGTATCTGTATTATTTAAAACGCATTTAAGCATCATTTACATATCTACTTTTATGTTTTTGTGAACCAGATTTAGATTAAAGTTAATAATTAATAGAATATAATCTCAAAAGAAAATTAATAATAATATTAAATTTTTTTTCAAAAGAGTGAACTTTAATTCAAAAAATTTGTATAAAAAAAATTTTTTACAGCAAGGAAAGATAAAGCTAGAGGAACATCCATGCCAAAGCTAAAGAATTTCCAACAGTAACCCTAAAGATTGTTATCACCACTATCCGATCTGTAAGATCCACGTGCCATTTCTTCATTGGGTTCAATCTGTTGTATTAAAAGTACAGTTTATCATTGTCACAGTAAAGTTTGATAATATTGAAAAATAAGATGAAAGATAATCTAATAAAACCCCACGTACATGTTGTCAGATATATATTTTTTTTTTAGTTCTGCACAACTACTTTCTCGTATCAACTACCAGATCAACTACCGGTTATCAACTACCAGATCAACTACCGGTTATCCATCTGGATGAACCACCCAGCAATAGATACTTGCCATGTGAACAGGTTCCATTGATACTCAATGTTCTCCTTAACTATTGTGGCTAGCAATCATTGGGTCTTCACTCCATTTATTCTCAAATCATATTTATTTATTTTTGTTAGATCTCACATCATATTTACACCCTGCTCCTTGTTGGGCAAATGGAAATTATGATCCAAAGGCTGTGATTTTTTCTGAAAACGAACATCATCGATACAAATAATCAACCTTTATCATCTACATTATGAGCCCCAAGTAGAAATGGGTTTAATGGTTTAGGAAAACAGACTTTTTAGAGCATCCATAGCGGTTCACTTTCTAAGGTAAATATGTATAAAAAGTTGCACATTGAAGGGACGGTATTATACATTTTAGCTTATAGGAGAGAAGCGCGCGTAAACTATATTTAGATTTTTGCAAATCAAATTTCTATATTTATAGCTAGACAATGTGCAGGGTGGGAGTCCCACGTTGGGCGGTATACAGGATNAATTTTAAAATGCCAAGCGGTGTCCCTATGGACTGCCTGGCATCAAGCGGTGTGCAGGGTGCCCGCATAATGCCAGGCGGTCCATAGGGACACCGCCTGCATTGTGGAATTTTTTTTCTTTTTTAAATGACCGATGTATTCTAATTTTTTTTTTTTTTTTCAAAATCTCTTCACGGATGTGCAACTAAGTCTTGTAAGGTAAAATTTGGACAGCTAAAATACATTTTAGTTTATGACCGCTGTAGATAGTCTTACTCTCAAGATAGTCTGAAATTCTGAATTAGATTTTTTTTTTCAAAACCCTTTTCTACACAGATGTGCAACTAAGTCTTGTAAGGTAAAATTTGGGCAGCTAAAATACATTTTAGTTTATGACCGCTGTAGATAGTCTTACTCTCAAGATAGTCTGAAATTCTGAATTATATCTTGTATGCCTCCAACAAAATCTTGGTATGCAACTACTCTATTTGGGCCTACAAAAGAAACGAAAAGATTATCTTTATTTGGGTTTAATCTTTATTTTTGGGCCAAAAAAACATAATTGTTGGTAGCTTCCCGCTATATCTAGTAATTGAAGTATTTTCATTTTCACCAATTTCGCTGAAATATAAGCTTCGGAGGAGATGGAGGAAGCGTATTTCACATAATTTTTACTATTATAATGAAGTGAGGCTCATATTTGAGCTATGTGAAGTCGTGTATGTATTTGCATGACTACTAAAAACACAAATGGCAATGATTTCAGATATTTCTGACTAATTTTCAAATGCAATATATAAATGCGTGTTAAAAAAAATTGTTGTTGTACTGAGCACATATTTTTTTCACCAAGATTTCTTAAAGGTACTAAGTTGGATGATCTTTTCATCCACCTATATTTCTTACATTCTGTTTACACTTGTTTATTAGGCTCACGTGGAGATAATCAATTTTTTGTAACTATGATCTTTTCATCTTCTAAATCAACATAAGTTAATGATTGATCTTCTTAAAGTGGGTCCACCTAATTATAATAGTACGTGTTGGATGATCTAATAGTCGATTTTGTGTGTATGATATCTTTATCATGTAGATCAAAATCAACTCAAAGTAAAAAATAAGTTCAGCGTAACGAACAAGCCTAACGTAAAAAATACGTACGACATACATGAGCATATCATGTTAAAAAATAACTATTTGACAGGCTTTTGAGTCGTGTTAGCATTCAATTTCATAAAATTCAAATTTTGGGTTATTTCTGCGAAATTCACTTAATTCTATCTTATTCAAGTACAATTGAACACAGCAATTAAATTTTCTTTCTTTTCATATACAATTAAGAATCCCTCTCAACTTGTAACTATCTGCAAGGGATTGATTGAACACACGATCTGCAAGGGAAAAAAAAAAAAAACCAAACACTGCAAACCAACTCCTACTCCAACAACCAATAAGTTGTTTAGATAAAAATCGAAGAAAACAAAAGAGGAAAAGAAAGTTAGGTTTTGCATAAAGGATTTTGCTATTTGAATATCAAGATCTGATGTTACCATTGTAACACCCGATTGTGGGCCACATGGTTATATTTTAAGAGCTAAAATTTTGTGATTTGTTCTCCTCACTATGTACATTATCTTTACAAAAAATCAGCCCATTCTAAAACTTTTAATCCCTACTCTTTCCTCACAGTTCATTTCTCACCGTTAATTTTCAATGAACTTCAATCCGATCAATTTTTGATTGGGTTAAAAGTTTTAAAATATGCTGATTTTTTATGAAGATGATGTATAAAAAGAACAACCTCACAAAATTTCAGCTCTCATCCAATTTTGATGTTCAAATAGCACGGTCCTTACGTAAATAGAAATTCATTTAAATAAAGTAAAAATTAGCTTTTACCACCAACTCTCCAATAGATCCCATCATCATGATTTACATATTTTTTTTTAGCCTTCGAAGATTAATGTCACCTGACATCAACAATTTGACAACCTACCACTGCTTTCACTATCAAATACATTACCTACAAATTTTATTTTATTTTGGATAAAAAAACATTACCTACAAATTACCTAACTTATTAATTCAACTAACTTTCTGGCGGGTATGTCCCACTTGCAATTTGTTGAAGGCATAATGGGTCTAGTTGCTAACCCGTAAATTTCCTAACTCTGGAAGTTATCCGTTGTCGTAGGCATATTTAAATTTTGGAGTTATAAAAAGATAATTAATAACGAAAATACTTTTGTGACCGACTTCTACATCTGTATATTTTTACAGATTAAGGTGGCACCCTCAATCCACCATTTATTATGATTTGTGTGGTCCCCACAACTCACTGCTTTTACACAATGAGTGGTGGATTGAAGGTGTCACCTCAATCTATATAAATATACACATTTAGAGGTCGGTCTTAATAGCAGTTCTCAATTAATAATGAGTCATGTTTTCACTTCCACCTTAAACAACAATTAGGGGTTCGTCCCACTTGCGCATTCTTTTTTTTTTTTTTTTTTTTATACTTTTGACATTACTCCCACTTTCGTTTACTAACCGTTAAGTGGCATGGTGTGCAACACGTGTAGTATGTAGGTCAAAATATCCCTAACGTGTTAAGCACGTGAGGGACTCATGTTCTTTTTATATTATTTACTTAAATTACTCCTATTTTGATCGAATGGCTAGGGCATGGCATGTTCATCAAAGTGATCCAACGATCACAATTGATCTCAAATTATGACTGTTTCCCAAAGGTGGTACCATTGATTGAGTTCAAGCATTGCCTGGACTTGATCAATATCCTACGGGTGGAGGCGTCGTGAGGCGCAAGGTGGTGACGATGATGAACGTGAAGAGAAGAACAGGTACATGAAGTAGAGAATATCGTCAAATGTGGAGAATTGTTAGTTTGTCGATATTTTAGTAAGATACTAAATAAGAGTCCCACTAGATTTTAGAAATTTCTTTCTCTTGTATTTGAGGGACCTGCTATTTTAGGTGGGTTTCCTTTTCATATTTAGTTTAGGATTTCCTTTTCCTTCTAGGATTGAGATACCTATTGGGGGCTATAAATATGGGAGTAGGGCATTAGTTTAAAGTATTCAGAAAACAACATTGAGAGTGTGAGATCTCTTTAAAGGGTTGTGAGTCTGAAAGCAAGAGAGAAGAAGGGCCGGCAGCCCTTTAGGACTGTCGTATGGCGTTCAACCATTGAGAGAGGATTGTGAGTTAGGTCTTTACAACATTGAGGTTTCTCTTGTAAGGGGTTGTGAGGTTTTCTCTTGTGGAGCGAGGGCTGCCATTAAAGGTGAGTGTCTTGTAATTGTTTCTTCTTTATTTTCATATAGTGGAAAGGATCATCATCGCCCGTGGATGTAGGCAATCTTGCCGAACCACGTAAATCTTGTGTTGTGTGTGGTTTGTTTGTTTCTCGTTCTTTTGTTCTTGTTTTACATATTTGATTCGTCTCGTAGATTGTGCATATGTGATTGAATCGATTTCTCCGAATTCCTAACACAACCCATCACCAAAGAGTTCTATGTGCATTCATCTTCTCCAAATAGAGCCCAACACAAATGTTGAGTGAACTTACTAGTTCAAATCGACACCTTCACCAATGGGTATGATCTCGAAAATCTTGTGCTCTCACTAAAATCAGCCCACACCATCGTCTTCATCACCTTCGAATCTATCAAAACCCTCTCAACTTCACTTACAACAAAACACATATCGTTAAATCAATTTGATAAAGAAGCCCTACCCTAACCGTTCGATCAAAACATAGGTAATTTGGGCAAAAATAAAAAAGAATTTAAGTCCCTCACATGCTTAACACATGAGGGGTAAACTTGTCAAAGTAGCACACGTGTTGCACACATACACGCCATTTAACGGTTAGTAAACAGAAGTGGGAGTAATGTTAAAAGTCTTAAAAAAAAGGAACTAACCCCAATTAGAACATGCAAGTGGGACAAACCCCTAAAAATCTCAAAAAAAATAAAATAAATTAAACCAAAAAATATACTAATTGCATAGTGGTTTTGTACTGATTGGGCTAAATTTAAAAAACTAAAGTGATTTAGTGAGAAGTTAAACCATATGTAAAATTGGGGTTAAATCTTAATTCCATGCAAAGTTTTAGAGAAGAGTGGAACTCCCAACTTTGGTTTTCTCTCAAAATTTAAATAATTCTTCATCAATCAGTAACTTCTGAAGGCTGAGAATCCTAAGTGAGTGTAGAAGCATTATGTTTCAAGACCTAGTTAGCAATGACCAGTCTTATTTACGTATTTAGATTGTGGGACCCTGTTCTAACAATAATGCTATAAGCTTTAATACTAGGGCGACCACCACTTAAAGAACTCACGGGCGATGGCTTGTAAATCGAGATGAATCAAGAGATTTTTTTGTGATTACGATCCTCACAACAAATTATATATCATTTTAAAACTTCTAACCTCCATTACGTAGTGAAATTCAACAAAAAAAACCTTAGAGGCTATCTCTTTCAAAAAATATAAACAAAAATAAGATTTGAACTATAGATTATGAAATATAGAACCTAAGCTTTCCATTCCTGCTACACCCATTGGTGAGAAATGTGCAGATTCACCTGTGGAATACTCAGAATTTTGCTAAATACTTGGGAAGTATGGACAAGGATACAACAACACGTCAAATCTTCAAAATTCAAAACGTAGGACCCGAATACGGTGAAGATACACAATTAAAAAATTATTTCATAAATAAAATTTCTTAAAAAGATTTTAGAAAATTTTGTATACAAAAGGATTTCAACAAGAGAGAATTACATAAAACATGTGTAAGTGATGTTTTTGTACATCGTGTATCCGCCATAGACACTCGTGTTCTAGTATTTGACATGTGTTTGACATAAACAAACTACCCAAAGTGAAATGTCTATACTTCGTATCTAAAACTATATGTATTGTGTAGGAGGGGACCCACTTGAGACCTATTACAAATCATTTACACAGTGGCATATTTGCCAATCAATTGTGAATAATTTGTGTAGATTAATATTTCAGCCCAACATACAAAATGACTTGTCAATTATGTAGAGCTAATTTTTTTTGGTAGGAATTATATAGAGCTAATTACATAATTACAAAGTAGTTTGCTGATTTTATAGAACTGATAAGCCATTTTAACAAACTTGCATTGACAATTTCACGTGACCAACGAATAATTGGGTCGATTTAGTAAAACCAACAAAAAAATGAATTAACTTTTTCTTCTAAAAGTGAATTAACTTTTTCTACAAAAACAAAATCACAAAATCGTTGTAAAAGCTAATTTACTTTTTAAAACCAACAAAAAAATAAAAAACAGTTCAAACCACTTAATCTTTTTTTTCTTTTTTTCTCTCAACTTTACTTTTCACCTACCACCGACGGTGACACAAATTCAATAAAATGCGCATTATATATATGTGTTGCACATATTTCTTGCACTAAAATTTATTTTAGATTTTTTTTGTTATACATGTTGAAAATTTCTGCTGAAGTGTCCTTTGTTTAAAAGCTGTCCAATGTGATCTTACTAAGTACATGGTGTGAAAATTTTCCACAAAGAAGAAGACAGGCAATGTCCCCTATGGGCTCAAGCCCATGTTAGGGCACATGGCCATGGCCCTGAAATTTGGGTGGGTCACTATATATAGGTGCACCACACCAATCAATTGGTTGGTGAAGAAGGGATGAGGATCAACTAGGCACATGGGTCGTGTGGCCCATGGACTGTTGGAGGGTGCCTTGAGTAGGCACATATCACTTATATGGAGTTTGGACATATCAAATTAGTATTGCGATCAATTATCACATTATTTCCAGCATTCAATTTTCATAATAAAATGCTAACAGTATGCAAATTGAGTTAAATTTAAATTTTCTTTGTTGCCTAAGATGATATTGAAGACATGACCAGAATTTTTTTTTTTTCTTATAACCCAAATCTCAAAAATCTAGATTTGAATCTATGAGTTCATCGGGTTAAAGTGTGACTACAAAATTGAGTTAAATTCCATCTGAGGTAGAGATATATTTTATTAATTAATTGTCTACAATGGGGGTCGAATTCTTTTACTATCCCTAGAGTTCATATAAGGGCATCGGCATGTGCCGACGCCGTCGAGCACAACTTAAAGTATATGTTATTGTTGACAACTTAGTTAGACTCGGATTCAATTTCTTTTAGAATCGAATTACTAATCTCATTAAAAACAGCCACCTTTTCGAAAAGAAAAAAAATATCACATAGGGTTAGTTTTTTATTTTATCATGGATTATATTCTTGATCATTTGTTTTACCACCCCTAGAGTTCATCCAGGGTCATGTCCTTTTTTCTCTCACAAATTCCACCACTTCAATGGTGCTAAGAGCCTTAAAATCGTGTTTCATACCAAATAAAGAAAAGATGAAAAAGGAAAAAAAAAAAAACATGGCCGTGACATGTTGTTGGATCATGACGACATTGTTGATCGACATGTTTTAACAATTTCTCATGGTAATTTACTTTACTTTTCAATTTTCATGAGAGATCTCAAAAAGTCATGAT
Organism: Macleaya cordata; assembly: GCA_002174775.1. Taxonomy (NCBI): domain Eukaryota; kingdom Viridiplantae; phylum Streptophyta; class Magnoliopsida; order Ranunculales; family Papaveraceae; genus Macleaya; species Macleaya cordata. The sequence goes on along the minus strand of MVGT01002477.1, from coordinate 112,300 downwards.
TAGGTGGATAGAAGAAAAAACAGGAGAAATGGACCAAAAAAAAAAGAAAAAACAGGAGAAACTAACCATTGCAGCTAAAAGAAATATTTCAACTCAATTTTCCATGGTATTAATATGGAAGAAACTCACCTATGTCAAATCATCCTCATAAAATTCACATTCTAAAACTTTTGACCTTATCAAAATATTATTGAAGACTTCGTGTTGGAGCCCTCTTTTCGTTCGTGATAGCATCGTTTCTTCGTCTATGGTGAAAACTTTAGTATATTCGTAAATGCTGATCGTTTCTTTTTATTTGTGATGGTGACTTATTTTTATGATCTTGGCAGTATCTATACATTTTTTACATACTTATCACTAATAGTAAATGGTGTGCAATAATCCCTTCTATCAAAAATATAAAATATAAAGGACTTACCTATGCGAAATTAGACCTAGAACTCAGTTGTCTATTGCGCGTGTTGTGTAAACAAAAGAAAGTACAATTTTCTTTTGATATTGATAGCATGGCAATAGTCAAAGTCCTTTTCCTTTAGTTTTTCACTTTAAACTCTTTAGTATCTCTTCTTCTTTTTTTTTTTTGTCTGCAAGCCTTCAAGATTTAGGAGTATCTAAGTTCGACTTATTGGCATTTTGGTCTGCTTATCCATCAAAATTAGATTTCGACTAGTGGGATTGGACATTCACACCCAACTTTCTTTTTAATTGTTACGTATAACATTTTTTTACACTCTGCTTACACTTGCGTGTAGGATAGTTCAGATGAAGATGATCTAAGGGATGATTTATTTTTATTATATCCTTATCATGTAAATTATCCTCATAAAGATAATATTATTCTAAAGTTTTTGACCTTATCAAAATATTACTAAAATTTTAAATTTTTTAATATTTTAAATTTTTTGAATCATTATTTTCATCTATCATTAATTTTCGACCAAGTTTTGATATAGTCAAAAGTTTTTGGGTGGTGTCTTTTTTATAAAAACTGACTTAGATGATAGGGAGATCATTGTCGAAAAAAAAATTTAAAGAAACAAAGAAAATTAACCATTAAATTATCTTTTACAAGTTTACATATGTGTTGTAAGTAAAGTGTAAGAATAAGTTATCTATAGCAAATAAATAGGTTGGGTATAAATATGCAGCCCCTTTAGACCCTGCTACAAAATTATTCTATAAAAAGTTTTATATATTCATTCATATCTACGAATGTTTCTTTTTATCACAAGAAGAAAAGAATGTTTGACCACCTGTTAGATGGGTTTAGTGAAAGATTGGAGTCAAAGAATGCTTTCAAATCTAAAAGCCAAAAAATAAGTAAAAAAGAGTGTTTTAATGCTGGTTATTAGAGACTCGGATGTTTATAGAATCACGAGATCCTATGAAAATAAGAAACTATTAAAGTGAGAAATTACAACATCTTGACAACTTAAATAAAATATACATATTTTTATTAACAAACATTCACAAAAATTTGTATTTATAGTTAGGGCAAGTCGCGTGGAATATTATATGGAGTCTTTACATTGTCTAAAGTTTATAATTACAGTAGAATCCTACATAAAAACCAACATAATAGAAATCTGACGGTAGTGTGTATTCACACATCATCGTGGTTTGCATCACACATTTTCATAATTTGTGTCAAATTTAAAATTATTTCTTTCTGTATATTATTCTGTAGGTTTTTCGATAACTACCATTTCATATATGCATATTTTATTAATAAAGATTCACAAAAAATTGTATTTGTGGTTAGGGTAAGTCTTTTGGGGACCTCAAACTCCTAAATTTTAGATGTTTGATTGTTAAGCGCAAGCACTATGGGGTCTCTTATTCCTTAAATCTCTCCCCTTTTCCCCAAATTTGATGCTTGGATAAAGAGTTTGAGGGAGATTGACAAAAACTCTCATATGCGATAGAGTTTTTGTCCTTCGATTCTGTCGCCACATAGCCAAAAATATATAAAAACAAAAATTAGATTTGAAAAAAAGAGAGAAAAAGAAATAGAAGAGAGATAGATGAGTTAAAACAAAACTTGTTTTTGATGAGAAGAGAAAGAGGATAGAGAAAAAAAATTACGATAGAAACTCTATGGCCTCCTCCTATCGCATACCTAAAAAAATGAGGGATGTCCACAGTGCTTGCCGATCCCTTAATCTTGATTATGATATTTCCAACTGGACTTGCCCTTAGAGCACCCACGGAGGTGATTGTAAATATGCAATATCGAAGGGAAATTTGATGTGGCTTACATGATTTGCAAAATTGCAAATGAGGATCCACAATGATTGTGAAAATTTGCTTTAACTAACAGTTGAGATATGAAACATGCAAAGGGATTTAAAAGAAAAATGTGTGGGGACCCACCATAACAGTCGAGGCCTCTTATGTAAATTACAAATTTAGCACATCCCAGTGTTCTTGAAAATTTTGCAAATTTATTAAAATTTGTAACCAATGTAGATGCCCTAAGTAATTGAAAATTTAAAATTCTGCATAAACATTTGTAAATATGGATATCAAACACAAACAATCTTAAAACATCAAAAATCAGAGTGACATGGTGGGTCCCACTTTAAGCTTAGTCTGTCTTGTATTTTTGTATTAATAAACCCTAAGTCAAAATGAAAGCACAGAAAAGTCAAAGGCTAAAGGGTCAAAATGAAAACACTCCTTTATAGAAAAGTCAAAGGTTAAAAGGTGAACCACAAACAAAACACTCCTTTACAGAAAAGTCAAAGCGTAAACAGTCAACCACAAACAAAACACTCCTGAACAAAACCTTTTATTCCAAATGTGTCCCAACTAGGCAAATTTTTGTACTTTTGCGTTTTTTTCAGTCCACGTGAAAATATTGCATTGCATGTGAACACGCAGCAAAATTCGCCACGTGGTATAATGTCCTTTGTCGGTAAATTGAACGTTCATGAATCGACCGCCTCTGCCAATTTGCCGGCGATTACGCGTTTTGACCGCTTTTTAGGTCGGCACTACGTCGGTCAAAAAAGTTTATGTACATTTTCTTTAATGGAAAAAAATTATTACCGACAAAAAAGAAAAAGCAAAAAGAAAAACCATGATATAAGTGTGAAAAGAGAAATCGCGAAAAAAAAAACACAAAAAAAATCAGCTCTTAAAATAGGATTATGGACACTTCAAACAAACAAAAGTTGCAAAAATTGAGGTGGTAAGGCCATCCACAACCGGCCAAAGGTAAAAACTTAATTTGGCTTACCAAATTTACCCTACATTTCAAAGTAACATAGTGGAGAAAATCTAAATTTGCCAAAAAAAAATTAATAAAAAATTATTTGGGATATAAAAGTAATTTTTTTAAAAAAAAAGGAAAATGGTCAGGCGGGGTGGGGGTGGGCCACCTGACACCAGACGCACACCCCCCACCCCATCCAGCAATTTCATATAAATAGGACGTTAATATACAAGCATATACATACAAGTTAAATGTATTGGCTATTGCGGGGCCCACATGAGGCTGATCTAAGGGTTAATTTTTAGTGAGAATGTTCTCCTCACCATGTAGATCATCTTCACCTAAAAAAAGTCCATTCTAAAACTGTTAACCCTATCAAAAATTGATTAGAAATTAATGGTAAAAAATATACTGCGAGAAAAAGAGTCAATTTTCTATAGGGTTAGAAATTTTAGAATGAAATTTTTTTTAGTGAAGATAAGCTACATAGTACAGAGAACATTTTCACAAAAAATTAACCATTAGATCAACCTCATGCATGCCCCACAATAGCATGTACATTTAACTTGTATGTATAAGGTTGTATGCTAATGCTTCTTCTTTATATAATATATATATATATATATATGAAATGGTCAGGCGGGGGAGGGTGGGCCGCTTGACTATTTTTTAAATTAAAAATGGAATTGTGGGACGACCCACCCCTAGGTCGTCTGATATCA